>OZ025261.1:14203506-14423599 GCA_964019135.1 Arenicola marina | reverse complement strand
TTTTGTTTTTTGTACGGGCGATGCCGAGTGCAGAAGCCTTGTGTGGTAGGCTGTCTCTGTGGTATCTAATCTCGGGGCTTGTGTTCGCCACTGGTTTGTGGGTGGAGTCAGTTGCATGCACGGCGAAGCGATTGCCATGTTTCAGTCAGACCCACGCTCGGGTGCCGAGGTTAATTCTCATCTGGTTGGGTGAAATATCCCTGAAATATCCCCCGCAAACCGCTGTTAAAGTCTGGTTGCCATGGCAAGCTAGGTGATAGCGAGTTGATAGGGTATCACCACGATTAACAATACAGGCGGCCAGGAAATTGTCAGTGGAGGAACAGGTAGGATTGGTGGGTTCGGGTGTGAGGGTGGCGGTGGGCAGAAGGGATTGAATGTTAGTTTCGTGCTGAAAGCAACATTGTTTCTTCAGTAGAAATTTGGGTGTTTCGGCCACGTTGGGCACATAAGGGTTAAATTAGATCAATAAAGCTCCGGGGACAATGCATTGGGGCTGCAGGAAACGGATACTTATCTCAGATGCAGGTTCCAGGGAGGCTTAACAATTCCCTGGTGTGGCTGTGGCAAATATAAATTATGTGATTGAAATGATCTTGTTCACTTCACCAGCACACTTTACATGCACTCCGAATCGAATTACACCAAGGATCCTTGGACATGACAAGAGAATGGCGCAGTATATATTTTCAAGACGTTTATTACTTCACTTGTGACGTCCGAAGACCCTTACCCCCCGAGGACACACTACATCTAAATCACATCAATAAACAAGCAGAAAGGTTTCACCCCACTCGTGAAGTAATACTGAATGACGGTTTAAGATGGTGGCTTGGCGTTTACATCAAAGAGAGTAAGCTCCAATCATGCATCCCCGACGCTATTAATTAGCCGCGTCACCTGGGATGAGGTGAGTGGCTCAGTCAGGTACTTCAGGGATGAGATTGGGGGGTCGGGGAAGGGGGGATGGGGCGGAGGGGGGGAGGGGCGTTTTACGAACTTAGGGGAGCGGTCTAATTCTGGTCGTTATGTCATCAATCACACTGAGTTCGACATGGCACGGCGGCCGTATATATTATAGGTTGTTTTATTGTCTGGGAGGGCACATGTCTGGTGGTTACTCCGTACACATAATTATGTAGACCTCACCCTTACGACTGGTAGCGGAGAACCCGCATTTAATGGTAAAGGAACGGTCGGTCAATACTTATCCAACTTATTTGCACCTAAAGCAAAGGAAGGTGCGGCGAACCCCCGCGTGATTCGCGAGAGAGCCAAATAATTGCCAGGGCGCGTTGATGTTACGTCACTGAGGAGTTGTCGTTTGTGCTGTATAGTCACTGAATAGGTATTGCGAATTCGGGACCGGGGTTCTGTACCGGAGATGTTGTGTTGGGCCCCCCCACCCTACACACACACACACCCCCTTCCCTGGGATCCTCCCAGCATGTATTGGTTGGCGGCGCAGCTTGACGCGGCAATTAACACGCCCATCTTTTCTGTCACTGTCAAGGCGGTGAAAGGTGTGGGAGGGAATCGGTGGGGGGGGGGGGGGGGGGGGTCGATGGAAAGTGAGAGTGAGAGGAAATCGGCGGAGAAGGGAGCGGGAATGAGAGGGAGTTGGTGGAGAAGGGAGTGGGAATGGCAGGGAATCTCCAGGGTGCGAATTCATTCCTTCCTCAGCCGGGTAATAACAGGGGACCTCAATGTCGCGGCAGTGTACTCATATTTACACAGCACATGATTCACAAGACTCATGAATTACAACGTATTAATAAATGTATTATGTGAGATAATACGAGAATGCATGATGAGCGATTTTGCCCTCTCCACCAGCGCCCCCCCCCCCCCCTTCCCCTCCCCCTCCTACCCATCGCCCTCCTACTCATCGCCTCCATTCGCCCTGCCCTGGACTACCACACCCCTTGAACGGGTGACATCTGGCAGGCGGGTCCCACCGGTTCCCATGGTCACCAAAAATACTCCAGTCTCCCCTGGGGATTCGTCATCATACCCTTGCCTGCCTCAGCCTCCTCATGGTACCCCCCCCCCCCCCCGCCTCATCCCCCCCCCCCCTCCCTCCGCCATTAACCCCGGATCATCATCGTCACTGCCCCGATTGTCATCACCCACCCCGGGGTGCCGCACCCCCGCACCCTTCCCCCCGCACCTACCCTAGTTACTCCCCTAACCCCGTGTGCCCCCCACCCACGGCGCCAGCCCTATAGCTACTCTCCCCTCCCCTACCCCACCCACCTCCCACCCCTGTTTTGGCCTCTCCACACTTAATGAAGCTGCGTCACCGCCTAAAAATGCTGGAGTTTCAGTGGCATGGAGTGGCGGGTGTGCCGTCACAGGGCTCTGTGTCAGTGCCCGTGAGGCAAGTTTGTGTGTGTGCATGACGTCACTGGGACGCCGACTGAAAGGCTTCCATTCATACAATATTTAATTTCTAACCCATTTCGTTTCCACGTCAGATTCTTTGACCCAGTTCACACTCCATGTGCACAAAAGTGACCCAGAACACCCACTCCTCCGTAAACCATTTCCAAGGAGCTCGACCCCTCGCCTCCACCTCCCGCCCCGCCCCGCCCCAAACCACGAAACCCCACCCCAAACCCCCACCCCGAACCCCACCCTGAACCCATGCCTCGACCTAAACCCACACACCGACCGTTTGACTTATCACGCTATCACGGCGCTGTCGCTAAGAATCTTCGTAGTCGCTTTCCTTTTACACCCAGACAGACAATTGTAAATCTCTGTAACGGGCGTTTACACAGGCACGCTAACAATGGTCGTTGTCTTAGATATAACACGTAATCCCAATGTAATCCTTGTTCCGCCGTGTTTGATCCTGTATATAAACACATCGAGCTGCTATGATTGGGGCGTGCCAACAATAGATCGCCGAGGAGACTTGTTTGTTTTGCCGACAGAGGTGTGTATAAATAATACATACAATTTCTCCTGGCGCTCTTGGGTGTCCTGGAGTTTTTCTGCGGACCGATTAGACATGTTGACATAACTCGGGGCGATAATAGGGAGTTATTTCCAGTGCGAGGCGCCTTAATTCTTGGTATAACGGTCTGCCCAGCAGGGATGGAGGGGTGGTGGGGGGGGGGGGGGAGGGCTATATAACGTGTTAACTCCATGGCAACTACTGTAATAGTTGTAGTGAATTAATGATTTAGGCCGTTTTTGAGAGCATAAGTGATAAACTGAGGCAAAAAAAAAAGGATGACGGATGAAGAAAGAGTGAAGCTGGCCCCATGATCATTACGGAATTCGTCCGATATTTACAGCAGAACTTAGTTACTTTATCGCGTACGTTACCAGCGCCGAGAATTGTGGTATTTAGGGATTAGTGGTATACGAGCTTTTAATCGTTTCCGTGTTGACTGTGTCATCAGAGCCCCGTTGAAATGTGCGACAGGGGAGTTATCTCACCTTTTAAGTGTACCGTGTTTGTTTATTTACTTCCAGGTGGCCTCGGGAGAGATAAAGCTGGGTAGGCACCTCCCCGTCATGGGGGGTCAGCAAGGGTGATAGACCGGCAAGAGACATCCGCTACACTCCCCGCCCCCCTACCACACACATTCAAGACCGGTCCGCAACCACTGGCCAATCAGCGGCCATGGCGTAAACAATGGATGAGAGCTCGACTGCCATTGGCTCACGACGCTAGGTGGGATTGTAGTGAACCGTTGAGGTGGTGCAGTTAGCGTAGGGTAAGCCAGAGTGATCCCTCGTCGTCCTGTGCTGGTTGTGTGCTTGGCTTGCCATCTGGAGAACGGACGGACCGCCAGCCAGCCACTCGTTAGCAAGTCCCGTCCAGACCGTCGGAAGGCCACCCAACCCCTCGTCTTGCCTGGATACACCCGCCCCGCCGTTTGACTCGCTGGTCGATTTTTTTCGGTATTTAGCCGACATATGCTAGTGGTATGGACGCCTTCCTAGCGCGGTAGCTACTCCTGAAATCAATCTGGATACATTTGGATTTTGACCACCGAAAGAAGAAAAGACCGCGGTCTAAGGTAAGAAAATGTGGATTGATTGCTGTCTAAAATGGTATTTAGATATCGTGTATTCATCTGCGGTCTTTATTTTAGCCTGAATGTGATCAGTGGTGATGATTGGGATGTGGAGGGTTTATAGTCACCCCGCCCCCACCCCGCCCCCCTCCCCGGGGTCAGTAACTGGGCATCCTTCACAACTGACATACCAGGGAGTCCTCATCATTTAACCTGCATTTGCCCCCTCACCACCATTTGCAAAAACTGGAGTCACCCCAACCACAACAGCGAGGTAGGTTGCTTCACCGAGCCGGCGATAAATATTCCACCAACAGCTTGCCGTGATGGTATTCGCCTGAAAACTAGCACATGTATGGAGAATATATGTAAACCATAGTGTTTTTTTACTCTCCGTTTCGCTGTCTGGTGTTTATGCGTGTACATGTAAATTTGGTAACGCTACAGGTGTATGGTGTACAGTTCAGTGATAGATTGGCTGTCAGTGTGAAGGTCAAGAAGGGCCTTCACTCCTGGCTCACCCGCCCCCCCCCCTCCTCGCTCATCCGCCTTCCCCTATGTCCCTCCCCCCCCCCCTCAGGGTCCCCGCTCCCTCCTAGGCCCCCCCCCCCCGCTGTTACGGTTATGGCTTGCCGCCTACCTGTGGCCATGATCTTGTCCCCAGTCTTACATTCATTCAGACTGCACCATGCGTGACATGCTGCTCAGCACATGCGGCTCTTTAAACACGTTTAAAACCAATGTTGGTTTTCGAACGTTGCCCCAGCCTATTATAGACTGTGCCTGCCTTTCCTTAGGGCTTTCCCTACTGGTATCGCCATGAATGACACATACATAAACTACGTGCCGAGAGTTTTTTGTTTCGTTTTTTTAACCTCCCAATTTAAATTAGAGGTGCCATATATCACGTGTTTTTATGCACTGTTGTGGCCCTGTTATATGGCGGTAAGAGTATAGTAAAACCTAACATAAGGTTGTGTGTACACGCCTCTACACCGACCACCCCATGCCGGGTAAGGGTCAGGATATTGCAACATGTATACCTCTACACCAACTACCCCATTGCGACCGTCAGGATATGTATGTCTGTACACCGCTCACTACACTCCACACCAACCACCTCGGCGTCTGCCTCTACGATACCCCGTGAGTCATTCTCAATGCCACATCCTATCATTCATGCCATCTCAACCTCCCCTCCCCTCCCCGTCCCCTCCCCTCTCCTATCATTATCTGACCCGAGACTAGCACAAGCCCCATTTTTAACCTCTCAGGGCCTCTTGAGACTGGATCGCGGCGAGTGGGGACCCACTTTACAGCCCTCTCCCACCGCCCGCCCCCTATCACCCCCCCCCCCCGTCCCCCATGCACCCCAACCCCAATCCTACGGCCTGACCACTCAAGGCTATGCCGCCACCTTCCCCACCCCTCAAGCTTATGCCTGGCTGCCCGCCGAGAAAAGGGGTTTTAATAGTGTGCTGGACCACATCCATCGCTATCACCCCGACGAGGCTATCACCCCTGCCCCCCCCCCCCCCCCACCCCCTCCTACCGACTGGGAGTTGCTGGTATCCGGCTTCAGTGCCCGGTTCTACAGATGTAACCAAAGACTAATTTACTGCTAAAGTCGGTCGGGACGGGGACGGGGAGAGGGCGTTCCCAGCAGTTTGAGGTGTCGCGCCATATATATCATCGGGTGCGTGGCGTTCTCACCATGGCGTGAGGCCATTCATTATCCTGCTCGACAAAGTGAATAGGTTTTTTTTTAATAACCGAAGCCGGTGCTACTACAGTACACACTCTGCACTCCGGTCGCCTGAAACTAAATGAAAAGTGTTTTGGGCCCCTTTTGTTCCAATGAACGCCAAACTGGGCCACCCAGCCTACCAGAGTACCAAGCGTCTAGTAGTATTTAATGCCCTTCCTCCGTACCAACATATGTGTATCAGGACAAGAGCGTGCTCCTCTATGACGTAAAGCTGGCCATGCGTTTTTTTCGGTTGAGGCTGGCTGCATTGCAAAGATATGACCGAACGCATGGTATCTCCATCTTTATAGCGTCAAAAATCCGAGTTCATGTGAGATGATAACCGAACAATTAGCTTGAATTCTTCACTTCCTCCTTTGTTACAACTGCACGAACAGTGAGTCGGGCGTGGTATTATGTGTCACTCACTCATTTCCTATGGAAACGGGAAATAACATCGTGTTAGCTATTTCCTATTTCCAACAACATTTCGATCGATTTCTATCTTGCCTTGGAATGTGGATGCGGAAGTGAATCAGGCCTTGTTGGTCCACGCCCAGCTACATGAACAGCCAGCGTCATTGTCGTTTGCGAGCCGGGGAAACACTTCCTCAAGCAGGATAACTACGCGACTATTCACCAGGTGGCGACACAGTTTGTCTTTAATTCGGTTACGGATTAATAAGGACTGACCAGTGCTTCCATCTGGTGAGCCATTTGGCAAGGATGTTTACGTGGGTGTGGCGAGACAGATGCTATGTGTGTTATACAGCGGTTGGAGGGGTCGGTGGGTAGGATGGGGGGGGGGGGGGCGGATTATTAGACTGGGGTGTATGACTTACAACAATAACGCGTTAACCGTAAAGAACGTGACCGCGTGGTCCGTCCAACTGTCAAACCTACACTCTTTTTTAACTGTAGATAGCATAAATAAATAAGATTGCGGGCCATAATTAGTCTGACAAAATACTGATTGTCGTGGTGTATGTGATATTGAGTTCAGTGGCTCCATACCACGACAACCTGGAGCGACTTCCCCTCCACCACCCCTCCACCCCCACCCCTTCCTCCCCTCCCCGTGCCGCTTTATCAGTATTAAAACGGTAAAGAGGCCCGTCCGGAAAGTGGGATTTGTTAGCAACCACAATCACTCCAAGCGTTCTTTACCACCTCCTACCCCCTCTCCACACTCTCCCCCTCCCCTTGCATATTGCAACAGGGACTTTCTCTGTTCCTTTAGCCCCTGTTCGGACTGCCTGGCCTGGCTTGGCCTGGCCTAGGCTACTGGCTGTGGGTTGCCCGACGGTGTTTAGACTGCGGTGATAAGTTGGCAGCGTAGATCAATGCCGACGATAGTGTCTGGCAAACAATGCGGTCTGCCTGGATATACGGTCGGCGTCTGGATACACGCACAGTCCACGATCTGGATACAGTCCGCATGGATGAAACAGGCCCTCTGTGGGGGTGAGGTGACTCGCTACTTAACGGCCAGATGAAAAGTGGTCTGGATTCCGAAATCAGTGTAACGAGGTTGCGTTTGCCATTGGAGGGGTCAAGTGCTAGGGACCTGCAAGGATTATCAGGCGTACTCCGGGACTTCAACTCTTCATCGAGCCGAGATTTAATCCGTGAGGTAAAAAACCTGGAGTATTTCTCAGCAAGTTGTCAGATCGGTCGAGGTGAAATAGCTCACAGAGTGCGTTTGGTAAATGGCTCTGACCTGCTTACTGCCATCGTATGAAAACTGCCCATCGATATAACGACTTTCACTTTGTTTATTCGTATACAGGAAACACATTATCTCATCTATTAACTCAGTGAGGAATTACAGTTTTTATTATAAAAATGCAGAAAAGCGGCAGCGATGACGTCATGTTGATGACGTAGTGCGCAATAAGGTGTAACAGGTCCATATGGGTGGTCTGATGTATGATTTATTCAGGGTATTAATCCTGGATATTGTTTACCAGCTAAAAGTGTAGACATTTTCAGTGCTGCCTTTCTGTCTGCCTGGCTGGCAGTTCCTAGTTCAATATGTATACTTGAAATATCAGAAATCTTCTGGATACGCTATTTCGATAACATAAAAGTTACATTACATGTAAGTATCCTGATGACGAATGGTGCGGTATTTCGCACACATGTGTGTAAGAATAGCGGGCGAACACAGTGACTGTTGATGTTTACATGCAGCTTATTTATCCTGACAAGATATTTACACGCGATCTGTGACCTGCGGTAAAGATGCGGTAGACCGTTTAGCTTGCGCAACAGGTACAGCTGGCCGTAAATAGCCGACCAGGTGTATAAACTGTGAGCAGTGATTTATACACGCAGACAATCCTCTTGGGTGATTCCGTTTTCCGTTACGTAACTGGAAACTGCCATCTCTCTCCTCACCTAGAAACTGCCACCTCTCTCCTCACCTGGAAACTGCCACCTCTCTCCTCACCTAGAAACTGCCATCTCTCTCCTCACCTGGAAACTGCCACCTCTCTCCTCACCTAGAAACTGCCATCTCTCTCCTCACCTGGAAACTGCCACCTCTCTCCTCACCTAGAAAATGCCATCTCTCTCCTCACCTGGAAACTGCCATCTCTCTCCTCACCTGGAAACTGCCATCTCTCTCCTCACCTGGAAACTGCCATCTCTCTCCTCACCTAGAAACTGCCACCTCTCTCCTCACCTGGAAACTGCCACCTCTCTCCTCACCTGGAAACTGCCATCTCTCTCCTCACCTGGAAACTGCCATCTCTCTGCTCACCTGGAAACTGCCACCTCTCTCCTCACCTGGAAACTGCCACCTCTCTCCTCACCTAGAAACTGCCATCTCTCTCCTCACCTGGAAACTACCATCTCTCTCCTCACCTAGAAACTGCCACCTCTCTCCTCACCTGGAAACTGCCACCTCTCTCCTCACCTGGAAACTGCCACCTCTCTCCTCACCTGGAAACTGCCATTTCTCTCCTCACCTGGAAACTGCCATCTCTCTCCTCACCTGGAAACTGCCACCTCTCTCCTCACCTGGAAACTGCCATCTCTCTCCTCACCTGGAAACTGCCACCTCGCTCCTCCCTAGAAACTGCCACCTCTCTCTTCACCTAGAAACTGCCATCTCTCTCCTCACCTGGAAACTGCTATCTCTCTCCTCACCTGGAAACTGCCATCTCTCTCCTCACCTAGAAACTGCCACCTCTCTCCTCACCTGGAAACTGCCATCTCTCTCCTCACCTGGAAACTGCGATCTCTCTCCTCACCTAGAAACTGCCACCTCTCGCCTCACCTAGAAACTGCCATCTCTCTCCTCACCTGGAAACTGCCACCTCTCTCCTCACCTAGAAACTGCCACCTCTCTCCTCACCTAGAAACTGCCATCTCTCTCCTCACCTGGAAACTACCATCTCTCTCCTCACCTAGAAACTGCCACCTCTCTCCTCACCTAGAAACTGCCACCTCTCTCCTCACCTGGAAACCGCCACCTCTCTCCTCACCTAGAAACTGCCATCTCTCTCCTCACCTGGAAACTGCCATCTCTCTCCTCACCTAGAAACTGCCATCTCTCTCCTCACCTGGAAACTGCCACCTCTCTCCTCACCTGGAAACTGCCACCTCTCTCCTCACCTGGAAACTGCCATCTCTCTCCTCACCTAGAAACTGCCACCTCTCTCCTCACCTAGAAACTGCCATCTCTCTCCTCACCTGGAAACTGCCATCTCTCTCCTCACCTGGAAACTGCCTCCTCTCTCCTCACCTGGAAACTGCCACCTCTCTCCTCACCTAGAAACTGCCACCTCTCTCCTCACCTAGAAACTGCCACCTCTCTCCTCACCTGGAAACTGCCACCTCCCCCATCACCTGGAAACTGCTATCTCTCTCCTCACCTGGAAACTGCCATCTCTCTCCTCACCTGGAAACTGCCACCTCTCTCCTCACATAGAAACTGCCACCTCTCTCCTCACCTGGAAACTGCCACCTATCTCCTCACCTAGAAACTGCCACCTCTCTCCTCACCTGGAAACTGCCACCTCTCTCCTCACCTAGAAACTGCCATCTCTCTCCTCACCTGGAAACTGCCATCTCTCTCCTCACCTAGAAACTGCCATCTCTCTCCTCACCTGAAGACTGCCACCTTTCTCCTCACCTGGAAACTGCCATCTCTCTCCTCACCTGGAAACTGACATCTCTCTCCTCACCTGGAAACTGCCATCTCTCTCCTCACCTGAAACTGCCACCTCTCCTCATCTGGAAACTGCCATCTCTCTCCTCACCTGGAAACTGCCATCTCTCTCCTCACCTGAAACTGCCACCTCTCCTCATCTGGAAACAGCCATCTCTCTCCTCACCTGGAAACTGCCTCCTCTCTCCTCACCTGGAAACTGCCATCTCTCTCCTCACCTGGAAACTGCCTCATCTCTCCTCACCTGAAACTGCCACCTCTCCTCATCTGGAAACTGCCATCTCTCTCCTCACCTGGAAAATGCCTCCTCTCTCCTCACCTGGAAACTGCCATCTCTCTCCTCGCCTGGAAAGTGCCTCATCTCTCTTCACCTGGAAACTGCCACCTCTCTCCTCACCTAGAAACTGCCACCTCTCTCCTCACCTAGAAACTGCCATCTCTCTCCTCACCTAGAAACTGCCACCTCTCTCCTCACCTAGAAACTGCCACCTCTCTCCTCACCTGGAAACCGCCACCTCTCTCCTCACCTAGAAACTGCCACCTCTCTCCTCACCTGGAAACTGCCATCTCTCTCCTCACCTAGAAACTGCCACCTCTCTCCTCACCTGGAAACTGCCACCTCTCTCCTCACCTAGAAACTGCCACCTCTCTCCTCACCTAGAAACTGCCACCTCTCTCCTCACCTAGAAACTGCCATCTCTCTCCTCACCTGGAAACTGCCATCTCTCTCCTCACCTGGAAACTGCCTCCTCTCTCCACCTAGAAAGTGCCACCTCTCTCCTCATCTGTTGAGGGTGATGTATATTGCGGAAAGTCGGTGGCAAGTTGAAGGCATTGAGCCGACACAGGTGTAGGGGCGATCAGTTAGGGGAGGTCTGTACCACGTGGAGTGGTAACCGACCCGATCCGATAAATTCGGGACCACAGGGGCCATATTAATAAAAACAAAATGACGCCCGAAAGGTGCCTTTAGTCGTTGCTGCGCACGATCCTGGAAATCACAACAACACGAACAAGTTGTCCACTTATTTTTTGGCACTTTCCTTAACTCTAAAATGCCTTGGGCTGGTGGTATTTTTTTATTTTATTTTTGCCGGGAGAGCTGCTTGACAAACTTTCTGCTGAGCGTTACGTAGATTTTTTTCGCGTGCCCACCATGATTTATGAATGAGAGTCCCAGGTTATTGTCCTGGCGGTGGGTGTCAGGTCGCCCGGGGCCTCCGATTGGCGCGAGCGCAATAACATCTGATGGTGGGGGGTCGGAAGTTTTCTATGAACACGAGCAGGGATGTGGCGATAACAGTACGTTATCCCCCTGTTTAGAGGGCAGTTAGATAAACCTCGCGGATATTCTTAGGTGTTTGGAACCCTCACGGGAGTCTGGCTGAGGACGAAAGAAGGTCACCTGAACGCCGTGAGTGTCATGACGTCATGTTATGACGTAATCGATCCGTCACTAAATATACCGAACAATATACCTGTACAATTTGCTTTAATTAAGGTTAATTCATGCTTCGTGCTTTTAACAGTTCCAAGTACTTGACTTTTGTTGACACATGAAAACCACTGCACTAAAGCGGCCAGATGTCTATGATTGGGGGGGGGGGGGGGGTAATGAGTGGCCATAACGGTTAACGGTACCTATGGGAATTGTACCTTGACTTCTGTGGGAAGTGTACCTTGACCTACATGTTCGCCGGCTGCTCATTAGTCCTGTGATTAGTGCGGATGTCAGTGAAGCTCTCCTCCCGACTCGGCCACCTGTAACCGTGTTAACGCCCCGTGTCCTGATGCCACCCACGCCTGACTGCGTGAGGGATCCAGCAGGAGGTTTGCATGGGCCGGTCTGGGTCTGGAGCCTAACTGGAGATCTAGGGTCTGACTCGGTGCTGGATCTAGGGTCTGACTCGGTGCTGGATCTAAGGTCTGACTCGGTGCTGGATCTAAGGCCTGGCTCGGTGCTGGATCTAGGGCCTGACTCGGTGCTGGAGCTAGGGCCTGACTCGGTGCTGGATCTAGAGCCTGACTCACGGCTGGATCTAGAGCCTGACTCGGTGCTGGATCTAGGGCCTGACTCGGTGCTGGATCTAAAGCCTGGCTCGGTGCTGGATCTAAGGTCTGACTCGGTGCTGGATCTAGGGCCTGACTCGGTGCTGGATCTAAGGCCTGACTCGGTGCTGGATCTAGGGTCTGACTCGGTGCTGGATCTAGGGTCTGACTCAGCGCTGGATCTAGGGCCTGACTCGGTGCTGGATCTAAAGCCTGACTCGGTGCTGGATCTAAGGTCTGACTCGGTGCTGGATCTAAGGCCTGACTCGGTGCTGGATCTAGGGTCAGACTCGGTGCTGGATCTATAGGCCTGACTAGGTGCTGGATCTACGGCCTGAATCTGGGCTGGATCAAAGCCCTGACTCGGTGTTTGATCTAAAGCCTGTCTCGGTGCTGGATCTAGGGCCTGACTCGGTGCTGGATCTAGGGTCTGACTCTGTGCTGGATCTAGGGTCTGACTCGGTGCTGGATCTAGGGTCTGACTCGGTGCTGGATCTAGGGTCTGACTCGGTGCTGGATCTAAGGCCTGACTCGGTGTTGGATTTAGGGCCTGACTCGGTGCTGGATCTAAAGCCTGGCTCGGTGCTGGATCTAAGGCCTGACTAGGTGCTGGATCTAGGGCCTGAATCTGGGCTGGATCAAAGCCATGACTCGGTGTTGGATCTAAACCCTGGCTTGGTGCTGGATCTAGGGCCTGACTCGGTGCTGGATTTAAGGCCTGACTCGGTGCTGGATCAAGGGCCTGACTCGGTGCTGGATCTAGGGTCTGACTCGGTGCTGGATCTAAGGTCTGACTCGGTGCTGGATCTAAGGCCTGACTCGGTGCTGGATTTAAGGCCTGACTCGGTGCTGGATCTACGGCCTGACTCGGTGCTGGATCTAGGGCCTGACTCAGTGCTGGATCTAAGGCCTGACTCGGTGCTGGATCTAGGGCCTGACTCGGTGCTGGATCTAGGGCCTGACTCAGTGCTGGATCTGGGGTCTGACTCTGTGCTGGATCTAAAGCCTGGCTTGGTGTTGGATCTTGAGCCTGACTCGGTGCTAGATCTAAACGGCCTGACTCGGTGAGTCATGTGTCTGCGGCGTGGCTTCTGGATGCATAACTTGCCCCGTTTGCTGGCTCTACGGCCTGACCTGATGTCCGCTATGTACATCGTGACTTAATGCTGGATCTACGGCTCCACCTACTACTGTACATACGGCCCGGTCTGGCCATTGTAAATGACTTGGCTGTTACTAGTGCGATAAACAACAAAGATATATAGATGCATAGCACTGACTTTTTCCCCGTCGGAAGGTATTTTCGTCACAAGTCAATGGTAGCATATTCCTTTCACCTGCATACTGTAGCAATACGTCTCTGTCCCTTGGTCTATATTGACCCTCCCGGAGCTATTTGCGATTGCTGAGGTCATGACTCCAGAGATGCTGACCCGCTGGAAGGCTGGCTGGCTGGCCGGCTTCCCACATACACCCAGGCACCTACCTGACCGCCCAGAATAGGCCGCACCCGCGGTGATCTGATGGGAGGCTGGCGGCGGCAGGGGGGGGGGTGGGAACAGCAAGCGACGAGGATAGAGTGTTGACCGCCATTAATAAACAGATTGGCGATATTAGCCGGATCGAAACGAGGGATGTGAGGGTTGCGGGTGCAGGTGGAGCAGGCTGGAGGGGTGCCACGGAGTTGGCAGGTGGGGCGGTGGGGGGGGGGGGTGCCATGGGGTTAGCAGGCGGGAGGGGGTGCCACGGGGTTAGTGGGGCCGGCTACCAACCGACTTTGGAGGTCGCTGTTGCATGATATTAATTGTGTGCCGTTCAGACCATGGTGATGGGTCTTCGCGTACCTAACCAACTAGCCTGACGCCACCGTCAGCACTAATTGCTTAGAGGAAGGCCGCCTAATCATATTTTGAATGCCACGTGTAATTATAGGGCCGTTGTAAAGTTCACATTTGTCCTGAAATGGCGTGCGAGGAGTTGTTACCACGGTTACCCACGGCAGGGAGGGCTTCGGTGGATGGGGGAGGGGTGGGGGGGGGATGGAAAGGTTAGCGTTCAGCAGCTGGGAGTTATTGGAGAGATGAGAAGTCCAGCCAACACGTTAACGTCAAGCGGCTGGAGTCGCACTACGCAGGGCTTCATAGATTGATCTATGATAATAATTGATGACTGACAAGTTAAATGAAAATACTTAAGACTTGTGCTCCAGACTGTCGAACGACTGACAATCGATAATGTCAGAATACTACACACTAGCGCTCCAGATTGCCAGAAATGTACTTACGGACACTCCATCATGTCCGAAACTGGCTTATTGATACTCCAGAATGTCAGAAAATAGGTTTTGGACCCTTGCTGCTGTACTTCTGGGCACTCGACCCTGTCAGAATGTGTTTCGCCTGTGTGTTAGTATAGCCTGGCACTTCAGCCAACGGGACGTGTGCCTTGACCTGAAGGCCTCGTGTAATACGCCGCAGGCTTTACGCCGTGTGTCTACCTTCACTGTGTACCTGTCTCTTCTGTCCATACATGTGCAACTGATGATGGTGTGATTTTAAATCCCAGGGACTGCAATCTGTTGTGAATTGTAGCATAATCCGTTTCAACCAGAATGGCTTATTGGCTTCAATCTATCTGCAAGATTATGAAGATATGTATCAGAGGAAGTGAGTTAATGAGTTAATGAGGATAAGTGTATCATTAGTTGCTCATTTAATGGGTGAAGTCTTGTCAATCGATGGGATGAATTCTTCCTAAGTCCTTCGTATGTAGTTGACATGACAAAGAGCGTTCATCCCTTGACATGCTGATGATATATGCATTACAAGACACACCTTTGATATAACTCACATCCAGCAGTCGATAAACAGAAATCGTTCCCAAATCAGAAACTTGACGAACTCCATGTAGTAGTGTGTGTGAGTTGCAATGCCTCGGCGCAGTCGAGGCAACAGGGTGAGGACAGCATCCTGGTGCAAATCGTGCGTGGAAGGGGCACTTTATTGGGTCCAACTTTATCCATGTTTGGTTTGAATCCGGGCCGGAGCACGTAATCTGGTGCCTGCTTCATCCATTCATCCTCCAACTCTCCCGAAAGGTTCCCTGTTCCAGTTTAACCCATGTGAGCGGGTGAGTCTACAAAGAAAGTCCCACTTTCGTGTGTAAGCTAGGAGTGATTTATGACCTTGTTGTCTTAGCCTCTACATAGTTTGATACAGCGGTCGTATAATGTATTGTTGTTTTGTTGTGTTACCTGTTATAAACTGATTCCATGAATTCTCTACGCCGCTCACATAACCTTGTTATTGGTGTTCCAGAGATTCAACAAGGACGACGGCCAAGAATCCAAAGGTCACCATGCCACAGAACAAACCCGGCCCCAGCAATGGGGTCAAGGTCAAAGGAAAGGACGATGGTTGCTGTGGGATATTCTTCCTGAAATACGTCGTTTACGTCTTCAATCTCATATTCTGGGTGAGTGCATCTTGAGTACTGTTGATACTACATGTTTTTGGCATTAATTTGTGTCTGTCTTACGGCCATAGAACAACAGAGTGTGCCTTTCATTTTCCGGATTTTTAGAGCCCGCGCTTGTGTCATGAAATGCCAAAGTTGTCCAGTTGACCTCCGGTGTATATTGAACAACATAGTATGGATGCCATCTCTGATTATAGTTTTCTCAAGCTTAACAGGTGCCCTGCGGATGATAACCGATATGACGTTCTTTTGTTAAAATTTAGCATTTTGTAGATGAAGATGCCATTCATTTACATGTCAAGTCTATGTCTGTAGCTACGTTAGTCACGCATGAACTATTTTCTTGTGCTCGCAATCGATTATTATGTAAAAACGTTGCTTAAAATATAAAAGTAATGGATGTGTGTCTCCAGGGTAATAGAGTATATAGAGGAGCTAAAGTTACGTAACCATGGTAACGTATTATGCCAAGTGCCTCACTTATAAATATGGAGGTGCTGACGTTGCATAACCATGGTAACGTATTATGCCAAGTGCCGCCTGCTGACACAGTATAATTCACGAACAGTTAACCTGGATTTAGCAGTCAAACCAATCAAACGAAACCTACCACAATATCAGCGAAGGTACCTGCCAACCCAATTCTGTTATCTGTTACAGAGGAAACTAGGCCTATTTGACCTATGACAGGAGCTATTTAAACTTCCCCGTATTAGTGTCTGAACGTCAACAGGTGATTGGCCTGAAGAGGCCGCCTCTACCGGGACGGTGACTTTTTAGTGTGGCTTTATTAACCGGCCTCCCGCGAGTCTTGTTACTGGTGTATAGCGTGGACCCCCCGCGGTGGGACTGTCGAGTTGATGGCTGCCAAAACCCTCGCCCTATCTGGCGTCCGGGATTCTTAGCGATCGTCTGGCTCGGTGTGCGGATTATATTGCCATGGCATTCACTCGGTTGGCAGCCAGCCCAGCCTGCCAAGTTTACCAGATTTATGATGGCCCTGTCTTGTTCGTGCAGGCGTTCTTTGGGAAAGTTTATTGATTTTTTTTGGCCTATCTATCTCGCTTTTCCTCTGCATTCATATTTGATAGCTCTCCTGACAGAATGGGCTTCCGTGTGACTGGCCCAACGTTAAACGCTCCATCTTAATAAGTACCGAATAATTGAAATGGCCTATGACTGTCTGGAAGTATGTTACTTGCCCAGCTGTTAGGGGTCTAATATTTATTCATCCACATAGCATGACTGCCGGCATCAGAGCTCCCTGTACCATTTCCATGACTGGCACTCATGGTGAAGGGGTCCGGTAGGTAGCGCGTTCGCCCATTATCGCCTGTGCACTGCTTTGACAGCCCGGGCGGTTCGAATCACCCCTGTGCAAATGTCTTATGTTTGTGCAGGATAAAGAGTCCATATCGTTCATTGTAAAGATATTCCTGGAAATGTGGCTCCTCTCTACCTTGATCCTTCCCATTGTCGCGATTTATCATACGAAAGTCAATCCAAGCCCCATACTACATTCTGGGTCGTCCCTGACTAGACATGTTATCTTTGTCCGTGTCTTATGGGGCCGACATTGGGAGTTTCCGGTACCATTTCCCATAGCTAGAACCATCCGTTTGTAGCCCTGAACGTCATACCTTGTAACGGGCGTCCTCAGTCGCCGCGCCACGAGACCGTTGTCGATTAACCTTGGAAACTGTGGGTAAGCGTGGGCCGGAAACGAAAAAAACGAGTCCAAACAAAACCCAATTGGGAGTTTTTGCTTACACGCGAAAGCGCTCTCTACGGTTTGCGGAGCCGAGGAACGTAAGGCAGCTGGGCGGGGCAGATTATCTGCAGGCGGCGCTCCTCGGCTTCCTCGGCTGTTACCCCCCCCCCCTTCCAACCCTTAGGGATCGCCAGCCAATGTTCCGATTTCTTTTCGGATATTCTTCTTCGATCTGTTTCGGGGCACTTGGATCGCTTAGCACCGACACAGCGAGCAGCCTGGCAACAAACACGCCTTGTGACGTAGTGTAACCATGGCAACCGCTATCCGGCCCCCCACTTATCCCGCCGCCTCACCTGTTAGTGTCTCCCACGCCGCCGCTAAAAAGTTTGGATGCCTCCAGCGCCTCTTCCGGTGGGAGAATGTAGTTGTCGCTGTAGTTGTTAATGACCTCTTTGGCAGGCAAAGATATACGGCGTGTTTTATGCCGCCAGGTGGCCGTATAATTATTATAGGCCGTTTGGCCTCGTGTATATATATATATATATATATATATATTCACTTTTCACCTGTTGGGGAAATATGAGTCTCGCGAGATGCCAGTAACTCCCGGCCACGCGAGAGATTTGGGACGCCTCAGCGATATTAACGGGCGGGCGGCCAAAGAACAACACGAAAACTATAGACACTGCCGCATCGTAAACAGATGTAACCTCAGGCTATACAGGTGTGGGACGCGGCCAAAGGAGAGTGGGTGAAGGAAATAGGATCTTCATTGTGTAGTGGAGCCTGACGCCGCCTGGCGGCGAATCATCGTACTTTGTGTTGCGTATGGGGCAGATAGATTGCGCTTTTTGCTATTTTTGTACACACAACGGCTATACTGAGCCAAGGCGTGTCTCGGGATAACTCCGGATGACAAGGGATTGGGGGAGTCCTGCTTCAGATGCAGATGCCTGGGTGCGAAACCATGACCTGTGAACCTGCAGCTCAGCCTGCTTATAGCACCTGAGAGAATCTTGGGTAACCTGGCCCCCCGGGGTGACCCCTTCTCTTGTTCGAATCAGGCCTGTGGTGTCTACTCACATATTCATCATCACAACGGCTGTGATACACTACTTTGAAGTTGTTTTCTAAGTAATTTTGGAACCTTTGTATTTTACGTAGAGTTTCTAAATCCATGTACAATCTTATGTGTTCAGTCTGTGCAAAAACGGGGGTTTATTATGTAAAAGTAAAAATATCGCTTGGAATATTACCCGGCGTATATATTACCCCCAGCTGGCCATCACAGATGTGCACCGCATAATCAGAGACAGACAGAGAGAAATATACGGATTTCTGGCAGATGCTGTTTCAGGGATCGAGACGGATTTCTGGCACATAAAGACCAGATGTTGTTTCAATGCATGGAGCGCTGGACAGCAAGGGCGACCTGGTCATCCCAGGGGCTTATCGCTTCCCACCCACCCACCCACCCGTGGCCACACCATGCAGCGGCCTTCAGCGAGAGGGAGGGAAGATGAACGTATATAGAGGTGCTACTCGCGGTACCTCTATCGGGTCCAGTGACCTCTCTCCCATAAGTCCCTCCCAAACTGTAGTTCCGGCGCATTCCGTACCGGGCGCCGTGGTATGACGGGACCTGATCGCGGCATTGTATTATAAGTCAGCGCCAAGCACTTAGTGGCGCGCCAAGCACTTAGTGGCGCTGACTTAGTGGCGCTGACTTGGTGGCGCTGACTTAGTGGCGAGGTGTTTTCCTTCTGTGCAGTCTTCTGCGGGTTCTCAGCTGCCATTTCCCTCCAGTCCATCCAGCAAACAAGCTACCACCAGTTCGGCCTTGTCGAATGGTAAATAACGGGAGATGAGCGGTGATGGAGGCCAGAGCTGGAGCGGGGGTGACGGTGGGGAGGGGGGGGGGGGGCGTGGAGGGAAGGGGAGAGGGGGGGGGGGTGAACCATGGGCCATATGTCTAGGATTTGTCAGTGTTATGAGGGCTTAAGACAAAGGAAGGTCGCGCCTAGGTAGTGTGAGGGCCATGTGTGTGTATGCTAGGGTGGGAGGGGAGGGGGTGAGGCAGATGGGGCAGGGGGAAGGCAGGCGCTGGAGGGGTAGGCAGATGGGGGAGGGGGTGACGCTGATGAGGGTGGGGTTAGGCAGATGATGGAGAGGGGGAGGCAGAGGGTGGGATGGTGTGAGACCCCGAGGGTTGGGTGGTGTCATACTGGTGATAAATTATGTGCCAGGTTGAATGAAATACAAAAGTTTCCACACCAATTTCCTACCGATCACGAAACTGAACATCAAGTGAGAAACGCATTCGCAAGAGAAAACATTGCATGTCGACAATATGATTGTAAACTCGTTAAATGACTCAACTAAATGCCTTTCCTTGGTAAGGCTATTCAAACATGCCGCACATGACTAACGACTCCCAATGTACAAAGAGCTGCTCTGTCTTTAGATACAGGCAATCTATATAACTTATTGCTTATTTGTATCTCCCGTTCGACTGACCTATTTTTACCCTCAACACAACTGCCATAACGCATCAAACTATGCTGTCGACATAGTCAGATTACAGCTGTGTCAGTTTGTGTTCTTATACTGGGGTCAGTGTTTACGGTCCCCTCCCCCCCCACCCGCCCCAAGCTCTGTTTGACAGGTACACATATCGCGTACAATCATGTTGGTGTACATTCTGCGCAAACAAAGAGGTTTTCGGGGTAAAACAAGGGCCCAAATCCCTGGGAAATTAGTCGTCGTCCAGTGTCTATAGGTCGGGCAGGCAAAAACCTCGGTGGGAACCACTTGGCCGTAATGGGTCGTTAAGTAACGAGCTGGTTTTTGACGAGGAACGTTAATATTCCGGGTATGTTTGGCGTTAGTGCCTCGCTACATCTGTGTATTCCCTGAGTTTTTGGCTTTTCTTTTGGGGCTTGGGCGCCGGGAGCGCGTTTCATCATTCACTCGATCACCATATGTTATGATAACTATACATCATGGGATTCGGGGAGGGTGAAGAGTTCGTGGTTGCTTTGTGTCTGGGTATAAATATAAACACGTGTCCTAGATATTTTGTTAATTGGCGATTTTTTGGCAACAGTATTATTTAAGGGAATGCGTGGTATGCAATGGCAACTTTCGCCTAGTGATGTTTACGGCCCTGGTGTCTAGCAAACTGCACCTAGTTAAGGGGTAATTGATGGTGGAAGAATACAGTATTATTATGCTCGGGTAAAATGTCAGGATGGGGGTGGAGGAGGAGAAGGAGGACTCTCACGAGACCGGATAGATGGGTCTGGGTTGGGGGGAGGGTGGGGGGTGGGGCTACTGGGGTGGTGGAGAAGAGGTATAATCGCAAAACAATAGCTGGTGCCTTGTGTTTTGTTTGTCATTGTTTAGATGAAAAATAGCGGACGCGTCCTATGGCTATCGTCTACATGATGTAATGGGCTGGGAGGCCCTGGCTTTAGGTTATCAAGCACCCGCTCCCGCACCCGCTCCCACACCGGCTCCCACACCCGCTCCCGCACCCGCTCCCCTAATCAATCATCCTAGTCTCGCTTACACCGCGCCATCGCTTAAACCGCGCCATCGCTTAAGCTGCATCATCGCTTAAGCCGCGCCATCGCTTAAGCCGCGCCATCGCTTAAGCCGCGCCATCGCTTAAGCCGCGCCATCGCTTAAGCCGCGCGCCATCGCTTAAGCCGCGCGTCATCGCTTAAGCCGCGCCATCGCTTAAGCCGCGCCATCGCTTAAGCCGCGCCATCGCTTAAGCCGCGCCATCGCTTAAGCCGCGTCATCGCTTAAGCCGCGTCATCGCTTAAGCCGCGACATCGCTTAAGCCGCGTCATCGCTTAAGCCGCGACATCGCTTAAGCCGCGTCATCGCCTAAGCCGCGTCATCGCCTAAGCCGCGACATCGCTTAAGCCGCGACATCGCTTAAGCCGCGTCATCGCCTAAGCCGCGACATCGCGCGCGCTTCATTTACACCAATGGTCTCCTCGTAGCTCTAGTCCGTAACGCATCCACTTGTTGTCCAGTATGCAATGCTAGGTCACCCCACGCGGCCGGTGTGGGGTTCAAATTAACAGATGTAAACCGCGGCATCGCTTACGCCACTCTCAGACCGTGCATTATTTGCAAAACCACGCTCAGGCCGTACGATATATATATCAAGCCGCGCCATCTCAGCCGCGTCATCACTTAATCTTGTACGTTGCGCCATTTGAGGTGGATGTATGTGCCTTGGTCATGGTCGGGGGATACGTTGATGATGCCTGCATACCGTGTTACTGCGCAATTATTCTGCATGTTTTGTAATCGAAGGCAGAATCGGGGGGAAGGGTGGGGGAAGGGGGGGGGGGGGAGGGGGTGGGTGATAACTACTGGAGACAAGGTGGATAACAGACTCAAGTAATCATTTTGTCAGTATAACAGGGACTCTGGGACATACACTGTCAGTGCCGTATAACAGGGACTCTGGGACTTGCACTGTCAGTGCCGTATAACAGGGACTCTGGGACATACACTGTCAGTGCCGTATAACAGGGACTCTGGGACAGACACTGTCAGTGCCGTATAACAGGGACTCTGGGACATACACTGTCACTGCCGTATAACAGGGACTCTGGGACAGGCACTGTCAGTGCCGTATAACAGGGACTCTGGGACATACACTGTCAGTGCCGTATAACAGGGACTCTGGGACATACACTTCACCATAATTGGTTGTAATTCCACTGGCGGAATGAGAACGAGGCACGATTAATGGTACATAGAGGCCGTGTAGAGACCAGCGGGAGTCAATACCTAGAGTCTACGAGTGCCTTCTCCCCCGGGAATTCGGCTCAGGTTGGGTGGGGTGGGGCGGGCTATTTTACTAGTGCTTTATTTGGTTTCGGTTTATGACCGCTCCCGGGGTGGCGTCGCCATGGCAACCGTAGGCCCGTGGATTAATCAGCAAAATGGCATCTTTGTTATTGTGCGTATACCGCATCCTCGACCCCCCCCCACCCTCCCGCCCCCTCATCGTCCCCATCCTACCAACAATCTTCCACCCCCTTCCACCCCCACGGACGACCCGGGCATCCTTTCATTGTATGGTTCCGCCAGCATGGAGCGGGGAAGCCTGTTGGAACATAAGGGGCTTCACGGGATCTGGTTCCATGTTTACCGACTGGCGCGGTGTCTCTGCGCCCCTCGCCTAGCTGGGCCGGTCCTGATTTATATCTCCTCTCGATAGATGGCGCCGCGGTATAGAGTGTCCCTCACGGGGGCCCGAAGGACCGACCGACTGTGAAGCATTGTCCTCCTCGGGAGACGACTTGTCGCGTGGTCGCGGTGATCTCATCTGCGGACTAGGGGGGTGGTGGAATTGGGTGGGCCCTTTATTACCCCTTCATCTACCCACCCCGCCGCTTCTCCCGTCAGCAGCTAAAGAGCAATATGTTTCGGTGTCTGGCCGCCGGAGAGCTGCGCCAACGTTGGCAGTAGATGAGGGGTCAACCCAGGGGGTCAACTGAAAGGTCAACTCAGGGTTCAACTCAGGGGTCAACTCAGGGGGTCAACCCAGGGGTCAACCCAGGGGTCAATTCAGGGGGTCAACCCAGGGGTCAACCCAGGGGGCAACCCCGGATCCAACCCCGACCTCAACCCAGGCCTCAACCCAGGCCTCAACCCCGACCCCAACCCAGGCCTCAACCCAGGCCTCAACCCAGGCCTCAACCCCGACCCCAACCCAGGCCTCAACCCAGGCCTCAACCCCGGCCTCAACCCAGGCCTCAACCCAGGCCTCAACCCCGGCCTCAAGTCCGACCCCAACCCAGGCCCCAACCCCGGCCCCAACCCAGGCCCCAACCCAGGCCCCAACCCAGACCTCAACCCAGGCCCCACCCAGGCCCCAGCCCTTCAGATGGTTGGTTGGTTATTCAGCACGCTCTAACCACTTTTGGTCATATCGCGTCAATGGGAGAAGGAAGGGAGAGTGGAGCAATGTCTCCGGGGTAACCCCCTACTCCTTACGAAGAAAGACATGGGATCTTTATCCTGTAACCACACAGACATGGCCACAGCAGCCATCGACCATCGATCTATGTGCCGTTAGGCTCTCAGATGACCTGGGTCCGTAAGTTCGAACGGCGGGGGCCAAATATTTCGCCCCGCTCTATGCTAATGTCCTATTCTAGGGCGAAATATTTTGCCCCTGGCTTTCGAACTTACGGGCCCAGAGCACTCAATGCGCGCGCTCTATCTCATTGAGCTATCGCCCCCCCCCCCCCACTAGCCCTTTAGAGCCACCCCAGGAGATATACCGCATCTTTCACGAGTTATGGCGGCTCCCTGAGGCTGGTGGCCAAGCCCGGAGGGTACGTTGTTATACATGGGGATGCGATAATGGGAGGCGGTGACACCCCGAAAGGGCAGTCCATCCTGGGTGGGTGAGCGCCCGTCACGCTCACCCTGGGAAGGGTGGCTGTGTGTGAGGCGACCGCCACTGGCTCCCGGATAGTCGGTCCTCTGCATGGTACGGGCCCCTGATCGCCCCCGCCACCGTCACCCCCCCCCCCCCTATTTCGGGTTCGTTTATCATTAATCTGACAGTGAATATGTACATAAATGGGAATATTTAAAAGGGGGTAAAGTAGATCATATTTAAGGGGTCAGGCAGCGAGCGCCTTTCGCTATTGTCTGCTGTGCCAGGCCAGACCAAGTGGCCGGTACGTGGTTCGAATCCCACCTATGCAAATGTTTATTCTGTAGAATAAAGATAATGTCTGTCTTCACAAAGAGTAGAGGGTTAGCCCCGGAGACATGGCTCCTCTCTACAACACATTGACCCTTCCCATTGCGAGACATGACCTACAGAGGTCAAAAAGGCCAACGGAACTAACCAACCAACGAGCAAATTTACTGCGTGCAAGAGCCAGCGCCAGCGTGTATTTAGTGCACACACTGGACGCAAACTCCTACACCCTCAGACCCCTACAGCCGCTGTAGGGGTAGGTGCCACGCGCCACGACCGTGACCTTTATTTTACCAGACGATGATAAATCCTAATTTTTTTCGTGCAGCGCCGCGTGCCACGCGCCACGACCTTGACCTTTATTTTACGAGACGATGAAACTTCCCTGATGATACTTTCCCTTTTCTTAGTAATAACCGGCTGATTCCATTTTTCGCAATTTGTGCATGGTTTGGTGTTGTCGGCCCCCCGCCTTGCCACCCCTGTCTTGGCCGAGTTGGTGACGCAGCCTCTGATCCTGTCATGTGTCAGTACACATGGAGCAGTTGTCGTTGTTATAGCATGAGGCGACAGTGTCGTCTGTAGCGAGGCTCGTTTCGTGAGAGGGATTTTGATATTATCTGATAAATAAATAACGATTCGTGCTCTTGCTGCCTGCCACCCAGGGAGCCTCTCTAGCTCGGTAGGTAAGCGGACGGAGCTGATGAAACATTTCGGCATTTACACCAACATTTCAGCATTAAATACTCCCGCCCGTGACGTCCACATGAAAGTTCTACGGTTATGAATACACGCCAATGGCGGGCTGTAACCTTTATCACCGACACTGATCGATGTCAACAAACGAAATGAATTGGCATTTTTGGCCGCTTTTGTGAACACAGGAGCTACACTGTGACGATGGAAGTTGACTAGATGGAAGTGTGGCGTCCAGTCGACAAAAGACTTGTAGTTTAAGCCACTAATTGACTTTCCCGTAACTTTTTCCTTTCAGATCTCAGGGGGCGCTCTGGTCGCGGTCGGGTTATGGGTGCTGCTGGCGCAAAACAGTTATGCGGCGTTGCTAAGCAGCAGCGTCTACCCGTCGACCATCTTCCTGCTGATCGGCACCGGCGGATTCATCATCGTGGTCGGCATCCTGGGCTGCTACGGCGCCTGGCACGAGAATGCCATCTGTCTTATGACGGTAAGCGGGAGGGGGTCTCGGGGACAGGGGGTTTGGGGGGGTCTGAAGGTCCGGGGGTCTGAAGGTCCGGGGGTCCGGGGGTCTGATGGGTTGAAGTTATGAAGGGTCTGAGGGTGTAGGGGTCGGAGCGTTTAGGGGTCTGAGGGCGTAGGGGTCTAAGGGTCTAGGGGTTTCAATTTCTGGGGGTCTGAAGTTGTAGGGGTCTGAGGGTGTAGGGATCTGAGGGTCTAGGGGTCTGAAGATCTGGGGGTTTGAGGGTCGGGGTCTGAAGGTCCGGTGGTCTGGGGGTCTAGGGGTCTAGGGGTCTGAAGGTCCGGAGGTCTTGAAGTCCCAGAGTCTGGCGGTCCGGGCTCATGGGGTCTGAAGGTCCGGAGGTTTGGGGGTGAGAAGGGGTGTGGGGGTGAGAGAGTGTATGGGTACGCAGGTCTGAGGGTCTGGGTACCTCAGCCGTGGGCTTGTTTATGCATAGCAACAAATGAACGGGTGCGGAGAGTGGAGTAATGGTCAAGCTGAACCTTGATACTTTATTATACTTATTACAAATATATACTGCATTAAAATGGAAGTATTTTCCGTAAGTAACATATAGAAATAAATATATATATATGTGTATTATAAATTTATATATGTGTGTGTTATCAAAAGCACTGGCATCTACTACTGGTTATCTTGTCAGTCCAGGGGAACCTGATCGTATACGCCCACTGATTGGTTAATATAATGATCAAGGTGTGTTTGTTATTTCAGTATGCCGCCTTTTTACTGCTGATCTTTCTGCTGGAGGCTGTGGTCGGGGTCTTGGCCTATATGTACGAGGCGGCGGTAAGTTCAGCTCCCCATCCTAAACCCTGCTACACATCCTAAACACGGCTTCCCATCCTAAATACGGCTCCCCATCCTAAACACGGCTCCCCATCCTAAGCACGGCTTCACATCCTAAACACGGCTCCCAATCCTAGACATGGCTTCACATCCTAAACACGGCTCCCCATCCTAAACACGGCTTCACATCCGAGACACGGCTCCCCATCCTAAACACGACTCCACATCCTAAACGCGGCTCCCCATCCTAAACATGGCTTCACATCCTAAACATGGCTCCCCATCCCAGACACGTCTTCACATCCTAAACACGGCTCCCCATCCTAAACACGGCTCCACATCCTAAACACGGGTTCACATCATAAACACGGCTCCACATCCTAAACACGGATCCACATGCTAAACACGGCTCCACATCCTAAACATGGCTTCACATCCTAAACATGGCTTCACATCCTAAACATGGCTCCCCATCCCAGACACGTCTTCACATCTTAAACACGGCTCCCCATCCTAAACACGGCTCCACATCCTAAACACGGCTTCACATCATAAACACGGCTCCACATCCTAAACACGCCTCAGCCTAAACACGGCTTCACATCCTAAACATGGCTTCACATCCTAAACATGGCTCCACATCCTAAACACGGCTCCACATCCTAAACACGAATCCACATGCTAAACACGGCTCCACATCCTAAACACGGCTCCACATCCTAAACACGGCTTTACATCGTAAACACCATTCCCCATCCAGCATCCTAAACATTGTGCCACATCCAGCATTCTAAGCACTGAGCCACACCCAGCATCCTAAGCACTGCTCCACATCTAGCATCATAACCACTGCTCCACATCCAGCATCCTAAACACTGCTCCACATCCAGCATCCTAAACACTGCTTCACATCCAGCATCCTAAGCACTGCTCCACATCCAGCATCCTAAACACTGCTTCACATCCAGCCTCCTAAACACTGCTCTACGCCCAACATTCTAAACATTGCTCCACACCCAGCATCCTAACCTCTGCTCCACATCCAGCATCCTAAACACTGCTCCACACCAAGCATCCTAACCAGTGCTTCACATCCAGCATCCTAAATACTGCTCCACATCCAGCATCTTAAACTGTTCCAGCAGGAGTCGAATAGCTGGTTCTGTTCCTACCTGGTTGTAAACACCAGGCTGTCTCATGGCGACATTGATAAGGTTTACATATCTTCTAGATTTTAAACACTTAAAAGCGTGTCATGGACACTTCGTTAAATGCGTAGTTTACTTCGTTAAATGCGTAGTTTACCTGTGTGTCCTCTTCGTCAAAGGAATTAAACGAGCGAATGTTTTCACGAGTTATAACTACAATGAGAAATATAGTTCTTTGTTTTTCCAGGATTAAAATACTGGAGATATCCTACCCTCTATCTCCATTGCTACTTATCGTAAAAATGAATAAATCTTACCAGCATTGTACGATTGTAGATTATATTGTATTGTACCTTACCTTCCAGCTCCAGGGAGAACTAACGCGAAGCCTGAACCAAACCATGCTGCTTAACTACAAGATAGATAAGGAAATGACAGCTGCAATTGATGACATGCAGCAGTCTGTAAGTCGTTGTGCTACTTTTCATGAAGTCCCGAGATGTGAGGCTGTAGAATTTGTCCGTAGATCTTAGGATATGTCAATTTTTGTTCCGATAACGTTCCCTTTCTAAAACCGTCGCCACGTTTTGCTTTCAAAAGCCCCAAAATGTGTCATTTTTCACACAAAGTTGTATTATATATTACGGGGGTGGCTACGCCCCCCGTCCTCCCTCCACCTACCCATTACTTAGGTGGCGCTACGCAAGCTCCCTTTATACCGTTGCTGTCGGCCGGGGTCAAATTTTAAGATTCTTGAAAAACGGTCAATTCAGATGTGATATCTTGCAACATTATAATGTTCAAGAATTAAATATAAAACTAACGATCTCTGCGTATTTAATACAGTAAAATACATAATTGTACCATTTTGAAAAAAAGTTCTAATTGAGAGTGAACTCTTTCTTTCATCCCTTGATACCGTGTGTTATTAGGCTTACGCTGGGCCCCGGGCACTAATTTGTGGAAATGCGCGGCGCATGTGTCCTATCAATTTCCGCAGCGCCGTCCTGGCGAACGAGTGTGCGAATGCATTAAGGCCGTAGGCGACAACAGAGCTATAATGGAGCCCTAGCGGAATGAGCAGAAGGCTGAGAGTGCCGCCTACCATGAGTGACCTCTGACCCCCGCCAGGTGTCTCTGGCTGCCGCCAGGTGTCTCTTCCTTCCCCCATTGACGCGATATGACCAAAAGGGGTTAAAGCGTCCTGAATATACAACCAACGAACCAACCCACCTTACAGTTGGCTGTTTTAATGACCTGGTTCTTTGTCTTCCGCTTCAGTTCAAATGCTGTGGGGCGGGATTCTACGAGGACTGGAAAGGCAGCGCTTGGTTGCTAAGCCACCCGTCCCTGAACAATACCTGCCCGGACAGTTGTTGCTACACGATGGCCCCGTTCTGTGCGGCCAGCAACAGCCCTAGCAACATCTTCTACGACGTACGTTGTTCTCTCTCCCCTCTGTCTCCTGGGGTTATGGGGGCATTTCCCTAATCATGTATTCTAACGTGTGCCCGTAAATTGTATTAGACAGGAAAATTGCCGAATTTATCAGAAATATATTACATACATAAATTTAAATAATTCATTTATAGATATGTGTATATTATGTAGAGAAATAAATGTATTTGCTCTATCCAGGCCTCGGGGACCAACAAACATATACATAATATTGGCTTGAAGCTATTACGTGAAGACAGCTGCACCCCGATAATCGTTGTACAACCCATATTGCCATGACTCGTACAGTTACGATCGGTCATTACATTAACGTGTAAGAGAGTTAAAAACTGCTTTTCATTTCAGGGTTGTATGGAATTCCTACACAAGTACTTGAAGCGCCAACTCATAATAATAGGCTCAGTAGGACTCGGTGTATGTTGCCTCCAGGTAAGTTGTTCGATTTATATTCGGAACATGCCGAGGTGTTTCTAATTGATTTGTCTTCGGAACATGCAGATATGCTTTCTATTTATTTATCTTCGGAATGTGCACATATGTTTTTAATTTATTTATCTTCGGGACATGCACATATGTTTTTAAGTTTTTAATCCTCCGAGCATGCAGATATGCTTTATTTACTTATGTTCGCGACATACAGAGATGTTTTAAAGTTATTTATCATCGAAACATGCAGCTTTGTGTTTATTTACTTCTGCTGTGACACGTGAGACCTAATATGCAGTTATTGGCTTCACACGTTAGCATAACATTAAATATTGAGAGAGGTCGTCGGTTTCATTAATGCGTGGGCCGACGATGGTAGTGGCGTCTTCAGCCACGCCTCAAGCGAGCGCTGAGCTGGTGACAGTAGCGACCGCACGTAAAGAGTCACACCTAAAACACTTGCGCTTAAACCGTTCGTTCTCTCTAGCTCAATCGGTAAGCAGCAGGCTGAGCTGCGGATCAACAGGTCGGGGGTTCGCGCCATGGCACCTGTACCTTCACGGCACGCTTCATCCTAACCCAATGTCATTGTCGCTGGCGTAACTCCATTAAACCATGTTCACAAATCTGTTCATTTCGCAAGCCTTGATGTAGTGCAATTATACCCGTGACTGACGCCGTTCTTTCTGTTTTCTTCCAGCTTTTTGGCATAGTCTTTGCCTGCATTTTAGCGATGAAAATCAAGCAGTGGAAACGCCGCCAAAAGAGCAACTACTGGAGCTAAGCGATGAGTTGCCACATGGTGTGGTCTAGCTCTGCCGGGGTGGAGCCCCTTACTCCACACCCCACCCCAACCCCCTGCGCCCCCGCACCGGACCTTACTCACCAGGGACGTATCGGTTGTCACGGGCGACGAGGTGTCGCCACTTCATCGTATTGTGAACCAGCGACCTGCGCACGCACCACGTGGTTCGTCATCCGGGCATCCCGCGGCCTACTTATAGAGTCCCGTTAGGACTTATCTCATATGAACACTGTGGCATGCTGTCTCATATGAACACTGTGGCATGCTGTCTCATATGAACACCCCTCATCCCTCACACTGAGAGACGAGGTGCAGCTCTCCCATGAACTGTAGCACCACAACCTTCTCGATGACGCGTCGTGTACTATGTACTTCGTACCATAGCTTTTTGTGCTGTTAAAAATCCATCACCGTATGCCACACACACAAAAAAAATATTATTCCAGTGGTGACATTACGTCAACCGACCTTCAAATCAGGATAATGATAAATAACGCCGATATTTACTCGTTACGACGACGCCATGATTCTCATGTTTGATTTCCACGAGAGAAACAAAAATGGTTGAAAAAGCTAGATCCAGACACGGAGCATTCCGGATCGGCCACCTGTTCCATTCTTCAGTGGGATCGCTATTCATCCGCTCCGGACCAGCAATGTCCTCACTGGCCACCGCCGCCTGTTGTTAGTGGTAATAATGCATTCAATCTGGAGGCAATTCCGGAGCTATGGGCGATCAGGCTTGATGTCTGTATCCCGTCTGGCGGCAGTATCCCGTCTGATGTCTGTCTGTGTCCCGTCTGACGTCTGTATTCCATCTGACATTTGTATCCCGTCTGACGTCTGTATTCCATCTGACATTTGTATCCCGCCTGACGTCTGTATTCCATCTGACATTTGTATCCCGCCTGACATTTGTATCCCGTCTGACGTCTATATCCCGTCTGGCGTATATCTGTATCCCGTCTGACGTCAGTATCCCGTCTGACGTCAGTATCCCGTCTGGCGTATATCTGTATCCCGTCTGACGTCAGTATCCTGTGGCGTATATCTGTATCCCGTGTGACGTCTGTATCCCGTCTGACGTCTTGTCTGTATCCCATCTGATATCTGTCTGTATCCCGTCAGACCTCTGTCTGTATCCCGTCTGACGTCTGTCCATACTATGCAACACCGCTGGCAATAACGGGGCAGCCTTGACAGAGATGTTCATAGGAGAACATTTAAACGGGAGCCAGGTTGATTTTCTGTCAGGATTCAATACTCCAGTCATATTTATAACCTTGACGTATATGAGACCACCTGATAAGATCCACAACCTGGATGTCGACCGACATCAGCGCGCCTGATCATATTGATGACGTCATCCTTGTGATCCCGGGCCACACGCTACTGGTCGACAGACCTATCCATTGATGACGTCATCCCGATCAACGCCCAACTGACTGACCTATCCATTGATGACGTCATCACTCTCCATGTCCCACTGACCTATATGTTTATGATGTTATCCATGGTTAATGTGCCGTCTGTCTCACTCATTCGTGTAAAAACTGCTTTGCGCTGGAGTTAACAGAACCAACTAGTCATATACAACGGGAGTCCGCATTTTATGCTTTGGGGATTAATTGCTTTTACTTTAGACCCTTATGTATGAAGCTATTAATGAGTTAAATGTGCTTAGATCTGACCCATAGCTTGTCTGTCTGTCCCAGCGTGGTGAAAACCGATCAGGTAGCTACCGATGAGTTAGTAATAAAAGCAGTAATTAAGTCACTTCATTTTTCATTACGTGTGTGTACTGCCTACTCGCAGACTGTAGCGTATGTAACATGACTCCAAAAGCGACGGTGCAAAAATACTCTCGTGGTTGCGTCGGGAACAATTCTAAGGTGTACTGAATAGATATAAATAGATTTTAACAGATTTGTGTACACAGCAGCAAGACTTAAGCACCCGACGCACGATCGGTTGCAAAATCGGCCTCAAGGTGTCCTTCTGACGAGATTGTCCGCGTGTCACGTGTTTTTTTATCGCTCGAGATTATAAACGATTTTATGGTGTAGTTCAGTGTGCGTGTTCATACTACATAAACATGTCGGTGTTATTTATTCCTGTCGTCCTGCGTCCCATATGTTGTAAAATCTTGTTCGGTGGGTCTCATTAGTACGAGCTCACCCCGAAATTCCTACGCCTTTCACGTCTGAAGACTGCTGTATATGTGGGTACTTCTTGTAACACCTCTTCTTTCTGATTGCCATAGGTGTTTGGTGTCAAATGCGAGTTACGCTTACCCTTTGCTGACAACCCTGTAGCGCCGAAAGCCGTGTATACGGTGTAGATATAATATAATATATGTGGTGATCAGTGTAGCGATACTTTGTGCATTGGTGTTCTCAGGGGTTGTCTGTAGTCCTGTCTGTATCTGGAGGGACTGTATGTATCACGCGGCGCGTTGTCACCATGGAAACATCCTACGCCGACAGAAAGAGAGAGCGAAAATATTACTCGCGCCTGGGTACGGCTGGAATTGTAATGATATTGCCATTGCAGTATATGTAGTGTCTGCGAGCTTTGATTGCTGTTTTAACATCTGGGTATTTAATTCAACCGAATACATGTTCCATAACGAAATAGTAATAAAATCTTGGTAATAATGATTACGGCGTTGCTTTCTGATTTTCGGTTTAACCATATTTATTTAGACACTATTTGAATACTAAAAAATTCAACCTCTCGTGGGTGCAAAATAAATTGCTGGCGGACCGTTCATCAACTAGACTGATACATGAATCCGTGATGAAAACATCTTTGAATATACTTAGTGACAATGATAGTTAATAGTTAGGCAAATGTACTATTATGAGTCAAAGTTCTATCGCTCTAGGAATGAGATTCAGATTCAATAGCGTTTATTCAGCCATAATAATAAATCGATCATAAATAAATTCATTCATACAACTTTGATTTGGAGACTCATGCTAAGACATATTGTCGCTGTCGCTTGGGCCACCCACAAAATAGAGGGTTCAGGCTTGGGCTGTACAATGTCTGCGGGAGCTGCCTCCATTCTGTCGAAAAATCTACTTTCTGATCTTTATGCTACACAGACAATCATAGTGGCGAACACGATCAATCTTACCCGAAAACGGATGTCTATGCTGCACAAACCAACATATTATCGGACACTTCTAATGTACAAATGTCTTTGTTTATCCAGCACAACTATATACACATTGGATCTGCCACACAACATACAAATATATAGACAGAAACGGACAATAAAAATGTAAGATCTTGTATGCTGCACACATTTTGGTGGAAATGAAAGCGTGGCGCGCTAGTGTCTGTAACCGATGTTATACTTGCGCCTCGACTTACATCGCGCGTGTTATCGTAATAGTTACCAGTAAACGTTCAACGAACACGCAAAATCGCGGATTTTGGCACGGCTACATTACGGCTCTGTCAGTCGACAGAGGGCGCACGCCGCATATCAACAAATCAGTCAGCGTGATAAACTCTGGTCCCATGGCAGTGCCTGATATTTACATTCTGTCGTTTATTGAACGGCGATATCTTAATATTGATATCAATGGGTGGCCATAATTCTGAATACGAGTGACACGTTGCTTGTTGAGATCTGCAATACAGCCATGGCTATAACAACCTCCGTGCTGTGACTGTGTTGAGCTGTTGAGATCCGTTGCAATAACTTAACTCTTGAGCTTCGCCTTCGGACTTCTGTTTGCGAACATTAGCCCATGAACACCCAACCTAGAGTTATGGGCTGGTGGGCATCTGTTGCAGCAACCTCTGGGTCTTTTGTTAGTTGAGATCTGTTACAGCAACTTCAATTTGAGAAGTTGGACCCACACAGGATGAACTTCAGTTGACTGGTTGAAGACAACTTTGAACTTCGACGTTTTCAGACATCAAGTCAAAGTTGCCATGAAGCTTTGTAGCTTGAGGATATCACTGTCCTTACTACAGCACCATTATCCACAGACAACTGGAATATAATGTTATACATCAAAGTATAATGATTATGCAGCATCACAAGTCCTTTCTTAACTTAAGTAGTTCAGTACGTAAATTGGCTCATTCATATTTTTAATATATAGCCAATAATGCGCCTGGGTCGATATTTTCAATGGCTTTTAGCCACATTGTTGGCTATATTGCTGGCACTAAATTTGAGGATGTTGGTATATTCTAAAATACAAGTAACAAATGATTCCAGAACGATTCCTGGTAAGTAATATTTATTTTATCTTAATATAAATGTGATTGGAATGGAGATTTGTATGGCTTCACTCTTTCAATATTTTAATGTTTTTTGAATGTTGAAATAGTTACTTTAAGGGTTCATTTATTTAAAATATAATCATGATTGCAATCATCAATCGTAGTTTGACAATCATTTACCATTAATGTAATCATACATAAAATTGATTACTTTCATATTTCCTATAAGTTTAACAATTATGACATTTCTAAGTAATCAAGGTTTTGTAAGTCTGACATAATTGCCAAATACCTTTAATTATTTTTCAAGTGGTGTGTAGTACCATTTACATATGAGTGCTAACTTGAATAACAGATAGGAACAGTACCCCATAGTAATAGAAAAGAAATTCTTGTGACTGACCCATCCCAAAGTTATTTACTCTCAATGTGTCCTTGTAGCCTGTTGTTATTTTCATAATTTATGTTTAAAATCATCTTTACCTTTCAGGAGTTGATGAATCTCAGCTTTCTTGTGATCAGCCTGTCATAGTTTCCATCCAAGATACAGCCGCAGTGGTAAGCACATAATTATGTTGCCCATCAATCAAACCATAGGTCCTTTTAATAATTAAAAAGGCTGCATTAGTAATATGGTCAAGTTTGATTAATTAACTTTGTGCAGTGTTGAATATCAGTGTTGGTCAGTCAATGTAATAGGGTATGTCACTGAATCGCACTTGCTTTAATATCCTGCCTCGCTAGTGGGTTACATAAGTCATATCCTGCCTCGCTAGTGTGTTACTTAATTTATATCCTGCCTCGCTAGTGGGTTACATAATTCATATCTTGCCTCACTAGTGGGTCACATAATTCATATTCTGCCTCGCTAGTGGGTTACATAATTCATATCCTGCCTCGCTAGTGGGTTTCATAATTCCTATGCTGCCTCGCTAGTGGGTTACATAATTCCTATCCTGCCTCACTAGTGGGTTACATAATTCATCTCCTGCCTCGCTAGTGGGTTACATAATTCATATCCTGCCTCGTTAATGGGTTACATAATTTATATCTTGCCTCGCTAGTGGGTTACATAATTCAGATCCTGCCTCGTTAGTGGGTTACATAATTCATATCCTGCCTCGCTAGTGGGTTACATAATTTATATCTTGCCTCGCTAGTGGGTTACATAATTCATATCCTGCCTCGCTAGTGGGTTACATAATTCATTTCCTGTCTCGTTAGTGGGTTACATAATTCATATCCTGCCTCGCTATTGGGTTACATAATTCATATCCTGCCCCGCTAGTGGGTTACATAATTCATATCCTGCCTCGCTAGTGGGTTACATAATTCATATCCTGCCTCGCTATTGGGTTACATAATTCATATCCTGCCTCGCTAGTGGGTTACATAATTCATATCCTGCCTCGTTAGTGGGTTACATAATTCATATCCTGCCCCGCTAGTGGGTTACATAATTCATATCCTGCCTCGTTAGTGGGTTACATAATTCATATCCTGCCTCGCTAGTGGGTTACATAATTCATATCCTGCCTCGTTAGTGGATTACATAATTCATATCCTGCCTCGCTAGTGGGTTACATAATTCATATCCTGCCTCGCTAGTGGGTTACATAATTCATATCCTGCCTCGTTAGTGGGTTACATAATTCATATCCTGCCCCGCTAGTGGGTTACATAATTCATACCCTGCCTAGTTAGTGGGTTACATAATTTATATCTTGCCTCGCTAGTGGGTTACATATTTCAGATCCTGCCTCGTTAGTGGGTTACATAATTCATATCCTGCCCCGCTAGTGGGTTACATAATTCATATCCTGCCCCGCTAGTGGGTTACATAATTCATATCCTGCCTCGCTAGTGGGTTACATAATTCATATCCTGCCCCGCTAGTGGGTTACATAATTCATATCCTGCCTCGTTAGTGGGTTACATAATTTATATCTTGCCTCGCTAGTGGGTTACATATTTCAGATCCTGCCTCGTTAGTGGGTTACATAATTCATATCCTGCCCCGCTAGTGGGTTACATAATTCATATCCTGCCCCGCTAGTGGGTTACATAATTCATATCCTGCCTCGCTAGTGGGTTACATAATTCATATCCTGCCCCGCTAGTGGGTTACATAATTCATATCCTGCCCCGCTAGTGGGTTGCATAATTCATATCCTGCCTCGCTAGTGGGTTGCATAATTCATATCCTGCCCCGCTAGTGGGTTATATAATTCATATCCTGCCTCGTTAGTGTGTTACGTAATTCAGATCCTGCCTCGCTAGTGACTAATGCCTTCTCTTTTTCCCTGTTGCAGCGGTCTGTCAATGCCTCCTTCCTGCAGAACGCCTGGAGCGGCCTTCGCCCTGACAAGGCCAGAGTCGTCGGCTTCCGCAGGGCGGTCAAAGGTCTGTACACCCCTCTTCACCCCTCCCCCCCCCCCCACGTGGTCCAGCTCAGGTGGCCAGATTGCTCGCCTTGAGTGCTCTGGTCACCTAACGGCACGTGGATCGGTGGTTCGCGCCCCGCTGTGCCCATGTCTGTGTGGTCGCAGGATAAAGATCTCATGTCTTTCTTCGCAAAGAGTCGGGGGTTACCCCCGGGGACATGGCTCCACTCTTCCCTTCCTTCTCCCATTGACGCGATATGACACCATGGCTTCCGTACACCCTACTCCACGTAATCCACCATACCATGGCCGCCCGTACACCCTACTCCACGTGGTCCACCACACCACACCATGGCCGCCCCTACAACCTACTCCACGTAATCCACCACACCATGGCCGCCCGTATACCCTACTCCACGTAATCCACCACACCATGGCCGCCCGTACACCCTACTCCACGTGGTCCACCACAATACACCATGGCTTCCGTACACCCTGCTCCACGTAATCCACCACACCATGGCTTCCGTACACCCTACTCCACTTGGTCCACCACACCGTGGCCGCCCGTACAACCTACTCCACGTAATCCACCACACTATGGCCGCCCGTACACCCTACTCCACGTGGTCCACCACAAGACACCATGGCTTCCGTACACCCTGCTCCACGTGGTCCACCACACCGTGGCCGCCCGTACACCCTACTCCACGTGGTCCACCACACCATGGCCGCCCGTACACCCTACTCCACGTGGTCCACCACACCGTGGCCGCCCGTACACCCTGCTCCACGTAATCCACCACACCGTGGCCGCCCGTACACCCTACTCCACGTGGTCCACCACACCACACCATGGCCGCCCGTACAACCTACTCCACGTAATCCACCACACCATGGCCGCCCGTACACCCTGCTCCACGTAATCCACCACACCGTGGCCGCCCGTACACCCTACTCCACGTGGTCCACCACACCACACCATGGCCGCCCGTACAACCTACTCCACGTAATCCACCACACCATGGCCGCCCGTACACCCTACTCCACGTAATCCACCGCACCATGGCCGCCCGTACACCCTACTCCACGTGGTCCACCACACCACACCATGGCCGCCCGTACAACCTACTCCACGTAATCCACCACACCGTGGCCGCCCGTACACCCTACTCCACGTGGTCCACCACACCACACCATGGCCGCCCGTACAACCTACTCCACGTAATCCACCACACCATGGCCGCCCGTACACCCTACTCCACGTAATCCACCGCACCATGGCCGCCCGTACACCCTACTCCACGTGGTCCACCACACCACACCATGGCCGCCCGTACAACCTACTCCACGTAATCCACCACACCGTGGCCGCCCGTACACCCTACTCCACGTGGTCCACCACACCACACCATGGCCGCCCGTACAACCTACTCCACGTAATCCACCACACCGTGGCCGCCCGTACACCCTACTCCACGTAATCCACCACACCATGGCCGTCCGTACACCCTACTCCACGTGGTCCACCACACCACACCATGGCCGCCCGTACAACCTACTCCACGTAATCCACCACACCATGGCCGCCCGTACACCCTGCTCCACGTAATCCACCACACCATGGCCGCCCGTACAACCTACTCCACGTAATCCACCACACCATGGCCGCCCGTACAACCTACTCCACGTGGTCCACCACACCACACCATGGCCGCACGTACACCCTACTCCACGTAATCCACCACACCATGGCCGCCCGTACACCCTACTCCACGTAATCCACCGCACCATGGCCGTCCGTACACCCTACTCCACGTGGTCCACCACAACACACCATGGCTTCCGTACACCCTGCTCCACGTAATCCACCACACCATGGCCGCCCGTACACCCTACTCCACGTGGTCCACCACACCATGGCCGCCCGTACACCCTACTCCACGTGGTCCACCACACCGTGGCCGCCCGTACAACCTACTCCACGTAATCCACCACACCATGGCCGCCCGTACACCCTACTCCACGTGGTCCACCACACCATGGCCGCCCGTACACCCTACTCCACGTGGTCCACCACACCACACCATGGCCGCCCGTACAACCTACTCCACGTAATCCACCACACCGTGGCCGCCCGTACACCCTACTCCACGTAATCCACCACACCATGGCCGTCCGTACACCCTACTCCACGTGGTCCACCACACCACACCATGGCCGCCCGTACAACCTACTCCACGTAATCCACCACTCCATGGCCGCCCGTACACCCTGCTCCACGTAATCCACCACACCATGGCCGCCCGTACAACCTACTCCACGTAATCCACCACACCATGGCCGCCCGTACAACCTACTCCACGTGGTCCACCACACCACACCATGGCCGCACGTACACCCTACTCCACGTAATCCACCACACCATGGCCGCCCGTACACCCTACTCCACGTAATCCACCGCACCATGGCCGTCCGTACACCCTACTCCACGTGGTCCACCACAACACACCATGGCTTCCGTACACCCTGCTCCACGTAATCCACCACACCATGGCCGCCCGTACACCCTACTCCACGTGGTCCACCACACCATGGCCGCCCGTACACCCTACTCCACGTGGTCCACCACACCGTGGCCGCCCGTACAACCTACTCCACGTAATCCACCACACCATGGCCGCCCGTACACCCTACTCCACGTGGTCCACCACACCATGGCCGCCCGTACACCCTACTCCACGTGGTCCACCACACCATGGCCGCCCGTACACCCTACTCCACGTGGTCCACCACACCATGGCCGCCCGTACAACCTACTCCACGTAATCCACCACACCGTGGCCGCCCGTACAACCTACTCCACGTAATCCACCACACCATGGCCGCCCGTACACCCTACTCTACGTAATCCACCACACCATGGCCGTCCGTACACCTTACTCCACGTGGTCCACCACAACACACCATGGCTTCCGTACAAACTGCTCCACGTAATCCGCCACACCATGGCCGTCCGTACACCCTACTCCACGTGGTCCACCACACCATGGCCGCCCGTAAACCCTACTCCACATGGTCCACCACACCACACCATGGCCGCCCATACACCCTACTCCACGTGGTCTACCACACTACACCATGGCCGTCCGTACACCCTACTCCACGTAATCCACCACACCATGGCCGCCCGTACACCCTACTCCATGTAATCCACCACAACATGGCCGCCCAAACACCCTACTTCACGTGGCCCACCACAACACACCATGGCTTCCGTACACCCTACTCCACGTGGTCCACCACACCACACCATGGCCGCCCGTACACCCTACTCCACGTAATCCACCACACCATGGCCGCCCGTACAACCTACTCCACGTGGTCCACCACACCACACCATGGCCGCCCGTACAACCTACTCCACGTAATCCACCGCACCATGGCCGTCCGTACACCCTACTCCACGTAATCCACCACAACACACCATGGCTTCCGTACACCCTACTCCACGTAATCCACCACGACATGGCCGCCCGTACACCCTACTCCACGTAATCCACCACAACATGGCCGCCCGTACAACCTACTCCACGTAATCCACCACACCATGGCCGTCCGTACACCCTACTCCACGTAATCCACCACAACATGGCCGCCCGTACAACCTACTCCACGTAATCCACCACAACATGGCCGTCCGTACACCCTACTCCACGTGGTCCACCACAACACACCATGGCTTCCGTACACCCTGCTCCACGTAATCCACCACACCATGGCCGCCCGTACACCCTACTCCACGTGGTCCACCACACCATGGCCGCCCGTACACCCTACTCCACGTGGTCCACCACACCATGGCCGCCCGTACACCCTACTCTACGTGGTCCACCACACCATGGCCGCCCGTACAACCTACTCCACGTAATCCACCACACCGTGGCCGCCCGTACAACCTACTCCACGTAATCCACCACACCATGGCCGCCCGTACACCCTACTCTACGTAATCCACCACACCATGGCCGTCCGTACACCCTACTCCACGTGGTCCACCACAACACACCATGGCTTCCGTACAAACTGCTCCACGTAATCCACCACACCATGGCCGTCCGTACACCCTACTCCACGTGGTCCACCACACCATGGCCGCCCGTAAACCCTACTCCACATGGTCCACCACACCACACCATGGCCGCCCATACACCCTACTCCACGTGGTCCACCACACTACACCATGGCCGTCCGTACACCCTACTCCACGTAATCCACCACACCATGGCCGCCCAAACACCCTACTTCACGTGGGCCACCACAACACACCATGGCTTCCGTACACCCTACTCCACATGGTCCACCACACCACACCATGGCCGCCCATACACCCTACTCCACGTGGTCCACCACACTACACCATGGCCGTCCGTACACCCTACTCCACGTAATCCACCACACCATGGCCGCCCAAACACCCTACTTCACGTGGGCCACCACAACACACCATGGCTTCCGTACACCCTACTCCACGTAATCCACCACACCATGGCCGTCCGTACACCCTACTCCACGTGGTCCACCACACCACACCATGGCCGCCCGTACACCCTACTCCACGTAATCCACCACACCATGGCCGTCCGTACACCCTACTCCACGTGGTCCACCACACCACACCATGGCTTCCGTACAAACTGCTCCACGTAATCCACCACAACATGGCCGTCCGTACACCCTACTCCACGTGGTCCACCACACCACACCATGGCCGTCCGTACACCCTACTCCACGTAATCCACCACACCATGGCCGTCCGTACACCCTACTCCACGTGGTCCACCACACCACACCATGGCCGCCCGTACACCCTACTCCACGTAATCCACCACACCATGGCCGTCCGTACACCCTACTCCACGTGGTCCACCGCACCACACCATGGCTTCCGTACAAACTGCTCCACGTAATCCACCACAACATGGCCGTCCGTACACCCTACTCCACGTGGTCCACCACACCACACCATGGCCGCCCGTACACCCTACTCCACGTAATCCACCACAACATGGCCGCCCGTACACCCTACTCCACGTAATCTACCACAACATGGCCGCCCAAACACCCTACTTCACGTGGTCCACCACACCATGGCCGCCCGTACACCCTACTCCACGTAATCCACCACAACATGGCCGCCCAAACACCCTACTTCATGTGGTCCACCACACCACACCATGGCCGTCCGTACACCCTACTCCACGTTGTCCACCACACCATGGCCGCCCGTACACCCTACTCCACGTGGTCCACCACACCATGGCCGCCCGTACACCCTACTCCACGTAATCCACCACAACATGGCCGCCCAAACACCCTACTTCATGTGGTCCACCACACCATGGCCGTCCGTACACCCTACTCCACGTAATCCACCACAACATGGCCGCCCAAACACCCTACTTCACGTGGTCCACCACACCATGGCCGTCCGTACACCCTACTCCACGTAATCCACCACAACATGGCCGCCCAAACACCCTACTCCACGTGGTCCACCACACCACACCATGGCCGTCCGTACACCCTACTCCACGTGGTCCACCACACCGTGGCCGCCCGTACAACCTACTCCACGTAATCCACCACACCATGGCCGCCCGTACACCCTACTCCACGTGGTCCACCACACCACACCACGGCCGTCCGTACACCCTACTCCACTGTCAAACCGGGGCCGGCGCGATAGCTCAGTGGGCTAGAGCGCTCGCATTGAGTGCGCTGGCCACCTGAGAGCCTAACGGCCTATGGATCGATCGTTTGAGTCCCGCTATGGCCATTTCTGTGTGGTCGCAGGATAAAGATCCCAAGTCTTTCTTCGCAAAAAGTCGGGGGTTACCCCCGAGGACATAGCTCTACTCTCCCTTCCTTCTCCCATTGACGCTGTATGTCCAAAAGCGGTTATAGCGTCCGGAATAACCAACCAACCAACCACTGTCAAACCACCCTCTCACGACACCCCTGCCTGAGGTAAATGATAATGGATGAGTTATCGCTTAAGTCAACAATGCCAGGCCCCCAGACCCTACGATGATGTGGGGCGCCCCCTGCCTTCTACTCACTCCAGCGCAAGTTGATAATTAAGACACGGATTTGTCGACGGCAACCACGGCGACCCAGCATTTGCCTAGAGAACACATGTTATTAAGTGATAAGGGTTCTCTTAGTTACCACCATTTCTGAATGGTACGCTGTTTTAGGTAAGCCAGGCTCGTCATGTTAACATCTGTATTGTAGGCTTTTGATGGACATCCTGACAAATGGACTGATCCAGGCTGTCAATCATTAACTGACGTCATTGTTTCGTTTATCCAATCGTGTCGTAAAAAACAAGTTTTCTACGTGCGTTATGTCGGACAAACAAGTCGGACAAACAAAGCAGCTTGTCATATTCTGGTAAGGAGAATGCCCATGTAACAGTACATTCTTGAAAAAGAATTACGAGGCGCAACTCGAGTACATATCTTTTCAAGAATGAACTGTTACACGGGTGTTCTCTGACTTAAAGTACGGTCGCCGAGCCTCACCTGGTCCGTGTAGCGTGAATAAGAGTTCTTTTAAGATGTACATAGCATCTCTCGCTTCCGAAGCCCATAAAATAGTTGACTGAAGGCGGTTCATATTCTATCTGAGAACCCACGAAATGTATTGTTATATCAATGGTAAACTTGAGTCATTCGTGAGCTAAGCTGAAACAGTGGTTCGCCCTGACATGGAAGAACGTTGGACGCTGCAGCCACAAGTCCGTTTAGTTCATCTTCAGATTGAAAGAATGAAGTCGTGTTTCGCATCAAGGCGCGTAGACTACTTCGCACGGATTATGTGTCATTATACAGACGAGAATGGTCATTTGAATGTGGAATATGATACAATCGTTCAAATTATTGGATACTGAAAGGAAATGATACGCAGCGATGTTGCCATGGTGTTTGAAACAAGTAACACCCAGTGCGTTGTTGATGGATAGGATACGCTTTGCATGATTCACGAGAAAGAAAAATGATTCTAGTGTGATTATAGGATATAAGGAAATGTCGGTATGTATTTTGCATATGAATCAGTAACATATTATCTCAAATTCAGTTTTTAAAGTGGATTTTGTGATGCTTGTTTTGATGAGGAATTTGTATCTGTTTCTGCTGGGGCTTTCCATCGGGCATCAAGCTTCCAGTTCATCATCCATTGTGATTGTGACCTGTTTCAGACAAGCTCAATTATTGCTCATGATGGGCATTGACTGCGATTGTCGATTTCGTAACAGAAGGACGATTGTTCAACAGAAAATTATGTTGGTATCCTTAAACGCAATTTATCAGCTCGCTAAAACTAGATTCGTGAAAATTAATGTACAGTTTAGACAATAGAATGACGTCATAGCGAAAAATGTGTGTCGGTGGTGGGTGGAGGGGGGGGGGGGGGAGGTTGCACGTTAAATATCAACGGGTTAGCCCGGCCTCTATTGTGCCGGACCTCTTAGTATTTACTATATGTCCCGCAGTCGCCTTGCGACATTTATATGGAGTCGGCTGGTATTTGCTTAGTGTATGCGATGAATATTGTATGTATAGTGCAGGTGTAGATATGCGTCCCGCCCATGTTAGATGCGTGACAGACACATTGGCCAACGTACGAAGCAACCTATATATTCAGCCTTGTTGCCTGCCTGCCCTGTAGAATATCTATTCAGTTATTTAGTGATAATTGTGTTTGCCTGAATAGGATATATGAGGCTGCGCTGCAGTGGACTGTGGCTGTGGCTGTGGCTGTGGCTGTGGCTGTGGCTGTGGCTGTGGCTGTCGCACATCGATCTGAGTGCAGCCAGGTATATAGCCTAGGACCGCCGTCCTTAATGGAACCAGTTAAATGACCCGTGGCGCAATATTGCCCCGGTGGATCATAAACTAGGCATGGATGGTTTCACCGCCGTGGTTATGGAAGGGTTTAGCGTTACCAAGGGTGGATCCAGACTTCACGGGGTGCGTGGCTGGGTGGGTGGTGGGGGGGGGGGGGGTCCTGATTACAGTGATCGATTCAAATGATAACAAAGTAATTACCAAAGACGATAATAATTGCAATGATAATTATATTGACAAATTCTGATGATAATTGCCATTACGACAAATTCTGATGATAATTGACATTACGACAAATTATAATGACAAGTAACATAATAACATCTTATCACAATGAATATAATGACAACTAACATAGTGACATCTTATCAAAATGAATATAATGACAACTAACATCATGACATTTGATGACGATGAATTTCATGACTAACAAAATGACATTGTTACGATAAATATAATAACAAATTATAATAATGGTGTTATAATGTATGATTTTTGTTATAAATCCAATATTAACTAAATATCGAAAAGAAATCATCCTGATTGATTGATTTTATTTAGTTCCCCCATTTGCTGAAGAATTACATGAAATCAAAATACAAGTAACACAACTCACATAACACCAAACGTAAAAAAAGGGAACTAAAGAACAAAAAAAAAGAAACCTTATTTTGTAGGCCTATACGAAATTCGATATGCGATCAATGCGATAGAACACCGCCTAAAATAATTCAGACTTTCGATTCGTCTTATTACACATAGTATGGTTTAATATAGTGCACGCTTTCGATTACCTGCAGCTAGTGATTTATGCAAGTGCCGCCCCCTGCATTTTGTGAGCGAGACCTTTTCCGATGCAAGGTGTATGCCCTGCTGTCCATGCTCCTCCAGCCCCTTATCTCCTTCGAGTTAACCCCCCCCCCGTCGTAATATTTCCGGAGAATTTTACATGGGCAAGATGCCCCCCCCCACCCCGTCGTAATATTTCCGGAGAATTTTACATGGGCAAGATGCCCCCCACCACCCGTCGTAATATTTCCGGAGAATTTTACATGGGCAAGATGCCCCCCCCCCCGTCGTAATATTTCCGGAGAATTTTACATGGGCATGATGCCCCCCCCCCCTCCCCGCCTTCAACCCCCCCCCCCTTCAGTTATATGCGGGGTGTTCGGAGACCAAACTATTTTGCTATTGAACAATCTTCCTTCTATTACGAAATTGACAATCGCAGTCAGTGTTAATCATGAGCAATGGATTGGTTGATTGATTAATTTTATTTATTTCCTCCATTTGCTGAAGACTTACATGAAATCCAAATATAAGTAACACAACTCCAATAACACCAAACGTAAAAAAGAGCTAAATAACAACAAAAGAAAGCTTTAACGAGTACATCTTCACTAGGTACCTATCCACCAAGTAGGTATAGCGGGTCAGGTCAGTAATACCTCAGGGTACGTTCATATGCGAGGACTTGCCACGCTCAAAAATACAGCGCGCTCATTGGCTGAAAACGGCATGTTTGGACGTTTGCCTAGAATTAAAGCTGTTTGTTCCGTTTCTTCACAGTTGTGAACGAATGCACTTAATTGAACACTGCAGAGGTTTGTCAAAAGGGTCCAAAAAGATTCTCTAGCTGGTAAATACTTACAACATGAGTGAAGGTAGTGGGCCAGGCCATCTGAGTAGACCTTCCCACAATAGTTACACATATGTACTTCGTGTTCCTCGCTTATTGCACAATTAAAGCGGGCGAGATCTCGATACTGTCGTCGGCAGGGACTCTTTTCTAGGGGCCAAATTGGATGTATCTGTTGCAATTCTCCGCGAACCTGTCTCAATCATTCAAATTTAACTCCACTGGTAAATGTGGGATAGTTTGCGTTCCACCAGTCCCTTATGTCTGCCTTAACAAGGCGCTTGCACTCCACTTTTGAAGGGAAAGAACCGTCAACATAGAACTGATATAAAATAACTCAGCAAATTATATTTCATAAATATATCAACTAAGTTGCTTACAAAGCCACCTTGCTGCGCTCTATGGGTTTTGGTTTGAAATTGACGCAGACGCTCTACGAAAACAGCCTAGCTTAGCTAGTTTAGTATCATTAAGGCGACAAAGGCTACCCCAAAATTATAGTTGTTTTACGATCGATCTTGCACAGTAGATGTTTTTCATTCAACGTAGATAAGCTTATCGTTATGCTTGCCCTCTTTGGGAAACCTTAAATAACTCGGAGGGCAGAGGCGTGAGCACGCTCTAGCTTCTTGATTTCTTGCTTGGTCTGTTTGTTCCAGAGCTCTGCCCCATAGAGAGTACGTGGCAATAACACAGTTGGGTAAAGCTTTAATGCCGTTAGGCAGCTCATGCTTGAGCCAGAAACTCCCTTCCCGATTATGGCCATTAAAGTTCTCCGAATTTTCATAGCTACCTCCTCAGCTGTCCCTAGTGTCTGTTGCTGAGCGTTCAGTTTCACACCAAGATGAGTATACTCAGTCACTTCCTCGATTATTTCACCATACAGAATAATGTTTGCCTTGGAAAATTATTTTTTGTTTACGTTTTTGCGACCCTGCCAAAAAACATGAACTTTGATTTAACAGGGTTATACCTAGATCTCCATTGGTGACTATAATTTTCATATGTGTCCACAAGACCCTGCATGCCCTTTGTAGTGAGGGCGCAGAGAGCTACGTCGTCGGCTGGTAGGATACCACCGGATGGCACTGATCCCGTCCTGGCCCCTAGAGGGCACGTACTTAATGTAACTGCCAAGTCGTGAATAAACACCGTTACAAACCTCATTTGATACCATGTTTTCATATGACGCGTATAACAAACGCTAGAGTTTTCCACGCACACCAAATTCGTGCAACTTAACAAACAACCCACAATGCCACACCGCGTCAAAAGCGCTAGATGAATCGAGTAGTCCAAGAAATAAACGCGAATTTTGTTCACAATTATATTGTATGCGCTCTTGCACTTCGTAAGAAGCAAACAAACTGCACATCGAATCCTGGTATGCATTCTGAGTAGCAGAAGGAAACTCTAAACCAGGGCGTGTTATCCAGGTTTTGAATTGTACCAATATTATCTTTTCGAATAACTTCGATATAACCGAACAACTTGAACAAATTGAACAACTTTGTCAGGCAAATTATGAGATTCGGCCCTCCAAACATCAGATGTTCGTTGATCAAACTATCATGGCCGCCTTTCTTCCCCAGCTTCAGTTTCTTAAGTTCGCCTTCTATATCGGAAGGCGTAAACTCCTGGCATAGATCATCAGGTTCGTCAGCCGTTAAAAGTTTCAAATGACTTACATAGTTTCGGACATACGCATTGGTTACTTCGTCGAATTGACTATCATCGTTTACTGACGTGCTGGTGTCGTCTGCCTCATACAAATTAGTGAGATAACCAAACCAGACAGCGGCCTGTTCTTCGTTGCCGCGATGGGCTACACCATCTACTATGAGGGGGCGATTTAACCAAACCTTTCTTTTTGCGACAATTGTTGATCATGGACCAAAACTGTTTTTGATCAATTTCACAATTATATTTGTCTAGCTCGTAGAAAAAGTTTTGTTCTTCTTCGTGGCGTAACTTTCGCAAATGCAATGTAAATCGACGCTTTAAATCTTTATACCGTTTGTAATCCTCATTATTGGGGTCTCAGGGGCGCCGATGGCTAACCCACTGCTTGCGAGCGTCGTACATTGACTTGTGATGAGTTTTCAGACCAATTTTCCAGAACGGTTTGAGATAGCGTTTGTAAGTTGCTTTGGGGATTCCGGCCTCAGATGCGACCATCAACATATGTACTAGTTGTGAGTAGTAAGACTCAATCTCAATCGTATCTTTAACGGTGCAATCGCTGAGAACCCCACGAAACTCAGTTTGCAAAGCGTATCCTATCCGTCCACAACTCACTGGGCGTTTATTGTTTCAAACACTATCGCAACATCGCTGCGTATCATATCCTTTCAGTATCCAAAAATGTGAACGAGTGTATCATATTTCACATCTAACTGACAATTATAGTCTGTATAAGGACACAAAAAAGTAGCCCACGCGCCTTGAGGCGAAACACGACTTCCTTCTTGCAATCTGTAGATGAACTAAACTAAATTGTGGCTGCAGGGTCCGACGCTCTTCCATGTCAGGGCGAACCATTATTTCAGCTTAGCTCACGTATGACTAAAGCCTACCATTGCTACAATAATACATTAAGTGGGGTCTAAGATGGGAGTTGGACCGACTTGACAGCCTTTTTATTGGTTTAGGAGAAAACTCCTATTCACGCTACGGTGAACAGGCGAGTACTTTAAAGCGGGTGGCCAACCTAATTTAATCGCGATCTGCACCGAAAGTTTACATCTTAAAATTAAATTGGCGAGTGTTAACGCTTCGTTCCAGCCGACTGGTAAGGAGAAAAAATTAAGGCAACCCGCCCCCAGCAATCTCAAGCAGCGCACCATTTTGCCGGAGCAAGTGACGCATATTGTGACTATTCATATGGCGCCGCCATACGTTACAGCTCGCGGAGAGAGAGATCAGGGCCGCGATTTCTAGATGAACAGCGGCAGTTCCAAGCCGTGCAGTAGCACAAGAAATTAGCCTTTCATGGAAAAGTACCGTTCAAACAAATTGATATACATCTTGCGACGATTGAATCCGCAACAATGCCATGATTGGAGTTAGAATCGCAGCTATTTATGCTAGCGATTATCATGCGCTCTTGTTTTGCTCACACAATAGGCGCAATTTCCGGTTTGAATAAATTAGAGTATCGCCTCCTGATTGGTCAATCGCGGACACGCCTCCAAAAAGGGCTGCCGCCTGGGTAGGCGGCCAAATCGTGCCTGGCGGTCACTTCTAAATGCTATGGTGAGCTACAGATAGAACGTAAAATTCTGTAATTTGGAGGATATTATATGAATCGGTAAAGCAGCGTTAGAGGCCAGGCTGGCGGTTCCCTTTAAGGCAGAGAATACCCGTGTAACAGTTCATTCTTGAAAAGATATGTACTCGGCTTGCGCCTCGTACATTGTTTTTCAAGAATGTTCTGTTACATGGGCATTCTCCTTAACCTACTTGGCCTCCACTGAACACTGCGCATTTGCTTCAACAATAGCATCGCCCTAAGCCGAACCCAGAGTAAACCGTCAATATTGACCAGATTACCTATTTTTTATCTCGAACTTGTCGAAATTTACCGAAAACCGCCGTAGCTCAAATATAGGACCCACTGGTCTAGTAGGTAGCGGCTATTATAATAGGTTGGGAACCGGCCTAGAGCTGCTCGCAGCATACTAGGCCGGTAACTAGTAATTGTTAAGCCTCCGTGATTGGTCGAGCGCCCGTTGTCGTGCAGATACTATGGCAAGCCAAAATGAATTTTCATATCTTCAAGAAATTAACCGTAAAATTGTTGTATACACGTCTTTACATGAGTTGGACATATTTCCTATTATTTAAAAACATATTACAATGTGAAAGAAATTGGATAATAATTTGGATTTCACAGAGCATGTGAAACATAGAGATTAGGAATAGAGAGACATTGAATTTGTTTGCCCGGAAGGAGGATATTTTGGCAAATATTATACGAAGCTGATATGTCGTCCTCGTCGTCATTACTGGTTATAATTGTGATGACGAAGCGGAAACATTGCCTATATTCCGTGATAGTTCAGCGGCTAAACGACAAATTATGTCGAGTTGTGCATTTGGTGGTAAAAGCATGAAAGTTAGCACACTTGTCCTTAATATCCTTGTATTTAAATTTAGCTAATGTCAAGTCGACTTTACCCCTGGCGGCTTTGGACGGGCAAAACTACCCAAAACAAGCTCAATATCTCGCAAATCGACGATCGAACTAATATTTTATGCTTATGCATAGGTTTTCGGGGTCGCTGAATTAAACAGAAGATATTTGTGTGTATCTAGGTGCAACGCATCCTCTAGTTTCACGACTCTGATGGCGGACAAAGGCCAGCAAACATGCTCAATATCTTAAAAACTAAGAGGTGCAGCTAGGGTCCTTATATAGGGAAATGGCTCATGCGTTGTTCTTGAATATCCAGTGAGGATTTATTTTACCTTTGCTTACACAAAAACCTATGGACAGACATCAAAATAACGGTTTTATCCTTCTCAGTATTGTGAGTCCAAGATATCGCTTATAATTGGTGACATTGTCCACCATTTAAATCTGACTCGACACTTAACTAAATTCGATTAGACATGAACTTCTAACATGTGAGCCAAATTTCATCCTTTTACCACAAAATGACATGACATCCTGTAGTACAATTCGGTAATACTCCATGTGTTTAATGGTCAGCTTGAAAAGATCTAAAACACACTTTCATTATCGAAATGTAGTTTTGGAAAGGAGGGAAGACGGACGCGCACGCACGTACAAACGTATGTAACTCTTTTCTTTCATTTTCATAATTTAAAACACGTGGTTAGGCGTCTGACACCTACCCACAATCTCGAACTTGATCATGTTCATACTGTCTCCTCTCCGCAAGGTCTCACGATCAGTTGCATTCATCAGTCGATTAAATTCCACTTCGGCTTTCCATAGTTTCGAGGTCAAACCCCCGTGTTATAAGTCAGCATATGTCGTAATTAGATATTTCCTTAGATAAATTACAATGCGAGGTTTCGTGAAGGTATATAGAAACACTTATGAGGTGCAGTATGGGAACATCAGTTATGTTTTTTAAATTTGGCGACTAAGGAAAAAGGCCGGAATTCCGGCCCTTTCTAAAATGGAGGATACCCGTTACCAGCGGTCTGTTTCGGACAGGCAGGCTGGTTCCCAGCGAACTATTATAATAGTGCTCTCTTACGGTCTTAGACCGAGCGACGTTGTATTACTACGGTTGGTGGGGAGGGGGGGGGGGGGGGGGGTTAACGTGGATTAAAGTACTGCTATGACGTCATTCTATTGTTTAAACTGTACATTATTTTTCACGAATGTACTGTTTTAGCGAGCTGATAAATTGCGATTGACTCAAGGAGACCAAACAATTTTTCTGTTGAACAATCGTCCTTCTGTTACGAAATCGACCATCGCAGTCAATGTCAATCATGAGCAATAAGTGAGCTTGTCTGAAATAGGTCACAACCACAATGGATGATGAACTGGAAACTTGACGCCCGACGGAAAGCCCCAGCAAAAACAGATACAAATTTCTCATCAAAACAAGCATAGATCAGAAAATCCACTTTAAAAACTGAATTTGAGATCATGTGTAATTCATATGTAAAATACATAACGACATTTCCTTATATCCTATAATCACACTAGAAATCATTTTTCTTTCTCGTGAATCCCACGAAACTCGTTTGCAAAGCATATCCTATCCATCAACAACGCACTGGGTGTGACTTGTGTCAAACACCATGGCAACATCGCTGCGTATCATATCCTTTCAGTATCCAGTAATTTGAACCATTGTATCCTATTCCACATTTAAATGACCATTATCGTCTGTATAAGGCACATAATCCATGCGAAGTAGCCTACGCGCCTTGATGCGAAACACGACTTCATTCTTGCAATCTGAAGATGAACTAAACGGACTTGTGGCTGCAGCGTCCGACGTTCTTCCACGTCAGGGCGAACCACTGTTTCAGCTTAGCTCACGTATGACTCAAGTTTACCATTGCTACAACAATACGTTTCGTGGGTTCTCTGATAGAATATGAACCGACTTCAGTCAGCTATTTTACTGGTTTCGGAAGCGAGAGATGCAATGTACATCTTAAACGAACTCTTATTCACGCTTCATGGACCACGTGAGGCTCACCGACCGTACTTTAAGTCAGATAATACCCGTGTAACAGTTCATTCTTGAAAAAGAATGTACGAGGCGCAAGCCGAGTACAATCTGTACCGAGTACTGTTACATGGACATTCTCCTTACCTTATTAATTTAACTCGCAATAGATAGTGAGCTTGGGATCCATGCACAGAGGAGCTGTCTTCATTGATAAAAACGCCCCTCTATCTACCCCCGCCCCGCCCCTCTATCTACCCCCGCCCCGCCCCTCTGTCTACCCCCGCCCCGCTGTCTACCCCCGACCCTCTGTCTACCCCCGCCCCGCTGTCTACCCCCGACCCTCTATCTACCCCCGCCCCTCTATCTACCCCCGCCCCGCCCCTCTGTCTACCCCCGCCCCGCTGTCTACCCCCGACCCTCTGTCTACCCCCGCCCCTCTGTCTACCCCACCTCTATCTACCCCCGCCCCTCTGTCTACACCCGCCACACTGTCTACTCCCGCCCCGCTGTCTACCCCCGACCCTCTGTCTACCCCCGCCCCTCTGTCTACCCCCGCCCCACTGTCTACCCCCGCCCCACTGTCTACCCGCGCCCCACTGTCTACCCCCCCTCTATCTACCCCCGCCCCTCTGTCTACCCCCGACCCTCTATCTACCCCCGCCCCTCTGTCTACCCCCGCCCCTCTGTCTACTTCCGCCCCACTGTCTACCCCCCGCCCCTCTGTCTACCCCCGCCCCTCTGTCTACCCCCGCCCCACTGTCTACCCCCGCCCCTCTGTCTATCCCCGCCCCTCTGTCTACCCCCTCCCCACTGTCTACCCCGCCCCACTGTCTACCCCCGCCCCACTGTCTACCCCGCCCCACTGTCTACTCCCGCCCCACTGTCTACCCCGCCCCACTGTCTACCCGCGCCCCACTGTCTACCCCCCCTCTATCTACCCCCGCCCCTCTGTCTACCCCCGCCCCACTGTCTATCCCCGCCCCTCTGTCTACCCCCGCCCCTCTGTCTACCCCCGCCCCTCTGTCTAACCCCGCCCCACTGTCTACCCCCGCCCCACTGTCTATCCCCGCCCCTCTGTCTACCCCCGCCCCTCTGTCTACCCCCGCCCCTCTGTCTACCCCGCCCCACTGTCTACCCCCGCCTCTCTGTCTAACCCCGCCCCACTGTCTACCCCCGCCCCACTGTCTACCCCCGCCCCTCTGTCTACCCCGGCCCCTCTGTCTACCCCCGCCCCTCTGTCTACCCCGGCCCCTCTGTCTACCCCCGCCCCTCTGTCTACCCCCGCCCCTCTGTCTACCCCCGCCCCACTGTCTACCCCCGCCCCTCTGTCTACCCCCGCCCCTCTGTCTACCCCGCCCCACTGTCTACCCCCGCCCCACTGTCTACCTCCGCCCGACTAAGCAACTGTGCGCTGTGGACGGACGGATCGATTCAGAGACCCCTGACCAGAAAGTGACTAGAGAGTCAGGCCAGTGTAGAAACCTGACTGGGTGTGTTGGTTTACAATATAGACGGATAGGTTATACCGTCGCTAATAGCAACCGGTAAGCCGCTGGTGATGCCCCCCCCCCTCCTCCCCCAACGCCCCTCACCACCCCACATACCAATATGTCTACCTCATTAATACAGTTTCATGATTATATGAAGAAGCATGATATACTTATTTGAACGATCTAGTCTGTTCTACCTTTCATAAATATAATTAGTATTATCTTTGGGAAGATTAGTATGTATTATTAATACGATATTTCTTCGTTTTCAGGTTTTTTGACAATAGGCCTTCCATCCATCAAGCGCATTAACGGCATGACGTACGTCGTTCAGACGCTTAGTTCCATTATCGCCACAACGAGCGCCACCGACAAGGCGAATGTTGTCGTTCTAGTCTTCCTGGCAGACTTTGACCGGAAGTACAACGAAGAAGTCGTCTACTCTTTGACCGAAAAGTTCGTGAACCATATAAAAACGGGATTTATACAAATCGTGCAGCTAGACAAACAGTTTTATCCCGAGTTAGATCACTTGAAGAGGAATTTCAACGATAAGCCAGAGAGAGTGACTTGGCGGGCGAAGCAAGTAGCCGACTTCACTTTCATGTTCTTATACGCTCAAAACATCTCCTCGTATTATGTCCAGATCGAAGATGACGTCATCTGCGCCAATGACTTCGTCCGAGCCATACGGGATTACATCAAACACAACAGTAACAGGCCCTGGGCGGTCTTGGAATTCTCCGAGCTCGGCTTCATAGGGAAACTCTTCAAATCTACCGATCTGGGCAAACTAGCCAAGTACATGATGACGTTTTACGACGAGCAGCCTGTCGATTGGCTGATGACTTACTTCCGAATGTCTATGGCTCAGAAGCGCGTGTTGCTACGGAAGCCGACGCTGTTCCAGCACGTGGGCCTCAAGTCGTCCTTCGACACGACCAAGGACAACAAGCTCAAGGACCGCTTCTTCGACAGCGGTATGAAGAACTGGAAGGGCGACGACCCGCCGGCCCAGGTCATCACCAACATGGCCGCTTACGAGGAGTGGTTCCCATCGCTGTGTTATGCGTCCGGGAGCGGCCACTTCTGGGCTAAGGATCCCAAGGCCGGCGACTGGCTCTACGTCATCTTCGAGGACCCACAGGCCATCGAGCGCGTCGTCGTGGCAACGGGGGACCCGAGGAAAGGTGCCCGGGACCTGCTGGTCAACGGAACCTTAGAGGCCAGCGAGAATCTCATCGCCCTAGACGAAAAGGCAAAGACAGTGACTTGTGGCCCTTTTAGACACCTGGGGGTGGTCCAAAGCGGATTGCTGGAAGTCAGTAATTTACAGGACGCCATTTTGAAAGATGTACGGACGAAATGTTTGCGATTGACGATAGGTGCGGGACAGAAAGACTGGATCATTATACGGCAAATTGCAGTCTTTACGGTTAAGTGAGGCAGGTCACCATAAAACCACGTGATTCGCCCCAGTGTACAAGTGCTCACCAGTTCTCCACTCAGGCCAGTCGATAGGTCGGGTGTTTAGACCTCAAGCCATTGGGGATAAAGGCCTTTTTTAAGCGTTCATTACAGTTGATATAAGTAATAATCAAAAAGTAAATAGTTGTATTTTAAATCTTGCATTTTTTTCAGCTTAATAGTTACTTGAAAGTTCTTGTATACTGTTATATTTCTATTACAGGTGCGCAAGTTACTGAATACAGAGTTGTTTTGTAATGGTTAATAAAATCCGATTGGTGTCTTGTCTAAATTTTGTCTTCATTATTCTGAATGCATGAGTGAAGGCCATGATAAATCCATCTGCCATGTTAGAGCCCAACAATTTAATTATTACAGCAATTACTAGGCGTGAGTCGTACGTGAGCTACTTTGAAACAATGATTCGCTCTAGCATGGCAGAACGACCCCCCCACCCCCCGATAATGACATGGGTGTAACGTTGTGACACTTGCTCTAATGCCGCTACTCCTGTGTGGAATCTCCTTGTGTCCACCATCCATTGTCGATGTTATATTATAGGTCATTCGTACAATGCACACGTCTCTTCGAGTGTGTCTTATTGTATAGCTAATGTACACTTATGTATGGAAACGCCAACGTTATTCATTACAATGGGCAAATTGAGGGTTCCCCGAGCCCGCTAGTTTCTGACAACTGAGGAGAGCTGATGCTGGATAAGTTTCCCTATCGTCCTCCTTTTTATTGCTGTCTCAAATCATATGGTCACATTTTTCTTGTCGTCTGATCATCGACTTGCTCGTCTGTACCAGACAAACATTAACAAAGCGTTCAGATAGAAGGTTTCATTTCGTTTCATTCTTCACAAGTCTTTCGCTGCGCGAGAGATTTCGGTCATTCACAAAAGCTCACTCTCTCTCCTTCCTTGCACATTGGCTATCAAACAAGCTTCTGACAATGTTGTGTTTCCTACGACACAAAGTGCTCAGACTATCGATTGTGCATATACGCTTATCAATGACTGCCGCAATGTCACTATATATTCATAAAACGTTCATAAATCTATCATTGTTTTCCTATTACGAGTAGTTACGGGATAGTTGCTTAGCCCACTCTCATGCTAATAAATGCTGGTGATATGCTGACCGAATATGTATTTTATATTTCTTGTCAAACTGACATTGTTGCACAGCAGTGTTGAAAAACGGTTTTGGTCAAACCGCGCATTATAATGGAAATCCGAAGCTAAAGACTCTTAATGTGACAAGTAGGTTCGAAGCGATCCATATATGTATACCATACAAATATAATTATGAAAACTGAAAAAAGTTTAATAGTTCTTTTTGTCCTGGAGAGACGAAAAATGATGCGGTATGTGGCCATAAAAGTGCTTTAAATACGCAGTTACAGGTAATTTCATTTAAATATCTGTGGCTTTCAATTATGATCGGCCCTGTCAAATTTGCATTTTTCCCCGAATTAAGATATTGAATCATTTTGGTCATGTAAGAAAATTTTGTGTTCATATATTCAAAAAGAGGGAATGGCCACGTGTCGTGCGTGAGGGAATGACCCACCACGACGGGCTCTGGTTTGAGAAACTGGACTCGAAACTCCAATCTAGGCACCTAGTGAGTACAAACCAAGACCTATCGACAAGTCATCGATGCGTCGACTGCGGCAAGCTCTGTCCGTCACAGATAGGCTTATTCAGTCATAAGCGCAAATGCCGCGACGCAAATCGTATCACTCGAAATCAAACCAAAGCTGCAAAATCCATCGTCTTTCGCAGACGGACTGATGCCAACAACAACAACGGCCCGGAATTCTAGAGATAGACGCAGGGATGTTCAGTGCGCAATACAAATAAATTTGGCATGAAGCGTTCTACGAGCACATTACATTGACGTGGTTAGCATAGCTACCTTACTGCAACTGATTTCGCAAACGAGGCTCTATTTTTGAAAAAGAGCCTATGTAATATTATGCATTTATAATTTGAAACTTTTGCGACAAAGCAAGTATGTACAAAATAAACCAAATCCTCCCGCTTTAAGACTTGTATCTTAAATGTTATTATATACACAAAAATAGCTAAGAAATGAATTCCGTCATCCGTTTTAAGAAGGACTTATAACTATATCATTGCATATGCTCGATCCTGGCCAGGAAGAGTGACGTCACTTTGCAGCAGTGCATGGCGGTCTACGGTGGAGCATTTTGGGTAAGTTTTCCCACAGTTCCTAGAGTCAAACCCCAGAAACGCGCCAGTTGGAGTTGCGGGTTCTGTAGCTTAGACCTGTATCTGTATTTTTAATCTCCAACTGCTGAAAATAAAGGCAGCATTACGTAGAAACTAGGCAGTCTATCCCGCGTATTTATATACGCCAAATCCAAGATGGACGGTTCAATTTCACCGAAGTTAGGGTGGACAGGCCAAAAATCGATTGTAAGCATTAGGCCTAATTTTAAGTCATATAGGTAGATCCATTCAAAAGAACAATAAAACTTTTTATTTCATTAAAATATCTCAACCGGTTGCGAAGATATATGCATTTATACATGATAAATTTAATGTCAAACTTGATAATGGCTATAAAAAAAATTAATTTGAACAAAAACCTTGAGTTTAAGCGTAGATATAGGTTATAATTAATTATTGTATTATAACTGAATCAATTTGAATCACAGTACTTTTAAGTAAATATAATAAGTATATATATTGTATAATTTAAATATTTTAAGACGTTCTAAAAATTTTACACTCAATATGGGAAAAAAAAACCTGAACTCAGTTAATTTTACGCGTGTCACAATTGACGTTAGTGCTTTTGTCTAAACTTAAAGCCTTATTCATTAAAAACTGCAGTGTTTAAAGTGTTATATATTATACTGGATATATTAAGCTATAAGTATATTTCTAATAACTCTTTGAGTTAGCCTAAAATATATCAAAAGGAAACTTTTACGTATACGCAAAGATCGACTTTTATCCATTTTGGAAAATGGGGGTAATTTCTCCTGAAATTTTAGACATTCGGTATATTTTGGAGGAAAATTGGTTATAATTCAAAAACTGTAAAGGATAGAATAATAAATATAGTATCAATTTAAAGCTTATTCATTATATTCTATGATGCTATGCATTACTTATATCTCTGATCAAATACAGATAACATATAATCAATTTCACAACAGGGGGGTCTTAATGATAAATAGATAGATTAAGGTACATTTTTATTGAAAAGATATATTTTAGCGAAAAAAATGTATTTTATATGCATGCGCATCATACCTTAGTAAAAAAAAAACCTAACTGATTATTAGTTACATGATATATATATAACTACTGTGAATTTACTGGTGTTAATCTAGTCATATGATGTCAGCTGCAATGGATAGTTCTTACATGTATAGCTTCAGGTATCGGATAATAATATTTACCATGAACTTATTCTTTATTCCCAAGCATCTGTCATGTATATGTTTACTTCCAATACCTATAGTCACATATAATGTGTCATTACTACCACAGAGTAGATATTATTATACCTACTCTGTGCTCCCAGTGGGAGTCTTACAACTCGTGATCAGCTACTCTAACTAGATGGCTAAACTAAAAGGGTGATCCCTCTAGCCAAGACCAGAAGAAATCACAGGCACAGTAAACCATGAAGTGGAGAAGAGAGGGAGAGGGGGTGTGCACCCTCTGTTTTTTCTCTCCTGATTTACTGTGCATGCTTAGACTCAATATACATTTGGCCACTTGACTGTTATATTATTTATGTAAATTATTTATATTATTTATTCTATATTATACTTGTTCAAACTAGCTGGCAAGGTGAGTGTTGTAACCATCTTAATATCCTGATGAAGGTAATGGATAAATGGCCACTACATTGAGGCATCAGTTTTGCCATCTGTAGGGCTCACAGTGTGATATATGTAAGGTATCAGAAACAAAATCAGTTGCTTTATCATGGTTACGTCACCTGCATATAGTCTTTAAGTGCCTTCTGCACTTACTACAAGCATAGCACCAAATCCACATTATTCAAACCAGGAGGGTCCTGCCTCCCCCGCCCCCCCCCCCTCCACCCACCATGTCCCACCAAACTAAATAATGGCCTGGTCTGCGTCATGAGTCCCCCACACAGGCCCTCCTAGCCAAAATTTGCTTCTCTTTTTATGATTCTACTTGCCTCTTGCCTTACCCAGCTTTGGTTCGAGTAGTTCTGCCCCTCGATCTCAGGTATTACAACTCACACCTTCCGCCATTACCCAGGGTTCCCGATCAACTTAGTATATACATTTTCCAACCCCGCCGGTGCCAAATTGCATCTGAGACATTTCATTCTATTTGCCTGTCAGGGCCCGGGTTTTATTCAACCTCTTCCCACGTCCCCCCCCCCCCCCCCCCAACACCACCATCTACCAGGACTTGTTATTTTCTTCGCCTCGCCTCCCGGGCTGCCCCCACACCCCTCCTCCTCTTGTCGTGGATCCATCCTTCATGAGCCAAACCTTGTTGACATGTAACCGTGGCCTGCGCTTGTATCCTGACCGCTTCTGGCCACATCCCACCTTGCCTCCCTCCCCACTCCATCCCCATCTCCATCCTCACTTTGCCCCCCCCCCTCCCTCCCCACCCCCATGCGCTATCCCGCTACCCCTACACCCACCCACTGCCTTCCCAATTTGCTTCTACTTCATAGCATCAAACGCCACACCGACCGGGCTGACCAGCATCAGAAGTAATATGACACCCTTTGATCTTTTGGTCAATGAGTTAAAAACGACTCACTGCCCGTCTTTCCTGTCAATCATATAAGTGCATTGCGACCCGTTTTTCGCGGACAACGGGCGAGTCCCATTCTGTCCAGAAAGGGAGAGTACGGTTGGCATACCGCAAAACATCCATAAATGTATGGATGATACGTGAGGAATTTATTTTCGCTGTGCATTCAGGTGCTAGAATTTTAATTGATGCCTCTGAAACATTGAGAAAGAAAGACAAATAATTTTGAGATAAGTCTAGGTATGTTACGTCTACACGGACGGAGCATGGAGCAACGCCCCTATCGAAACTGGCCCAAGTAACAATGGAACTGCCCGGCGAGCGAGTGGACTTTTAAACGACACGCGATTCTGGCCTTCTTCGTGAATGGACGGTCTCACTATGACATTCACAACAATGTATCAAAACTTGTTGTCTTAAATTATGTAGATCTACGTATGTAAGACTGCATGGCAGGATTTCGTCGTCTCGTTTAGATAGATGTCTGACGTAATATTTACTCTCCCAAAATTAAACAACGTCAAGTTAGGCGGTGCGCGCGGCACTAAATATGGCGTGATCGCCAGTTTTGAAAATTGGACTCAACAAGTGTTTTATTTTAAGCCAGATTCGCGCCAATACACATTGGATTAATTCAAAATTTGCACATATGAATCAGGACACCTCGATCTATGTCAGAGCGAGTGATTCGCATTGATGTCACCCTCGACCTCAAAATGCCGACTCGATAAACTTTTCACTCAAGTTTTATTCTAATATGTACTATATCTGAGAGGCCGAATCATATAGAATCAGAAAGAAGAAGGGTTTTCCTTCAACTTGATAGTTGGTTTAGTAATATTGATGTGATATCCGCCGAAATCTCCCTTGACAAAGAACACTTGTTAAAACGTCCATTTCGCGACACACTTTTCCGGGCCGTAAAATGTTGTGCGCTGAGCCGTTTTCACTCGCTCGTTGCGGTTGTATTATTTATCAGAGATGAATTTTACAAGCACCATTATGCAGGGTTTGATCCATAGACCAACATATTGTAGATTTAACAATGATACTCATGTAGTTTAATAAATATCGCCGGTTCAAAATGCGTTTGCGTCACGCGCTAGATCAACTATCAAGTTCGCTGCGTGCGAGCGCCGACCGCTCTACCGAAGTGCGAATGTTCCTTTACCACTGTTTACGCAATTACGGCTAGCAACAGGCGACAGCATTTACCAAGGCAACACTATAAAAGTAAAAAAACAACATGATTATCTATCCACACATGTCATGTGTTCACCCTGTAATCAAATTAATGGATGCTGTGGAGTCCTATTTCGGCCCTTATTTTACCTGACTTTGCATTGGAATTGATTGTTTTAAAAATTGGAAATAAATCTGAATTAAGTCTTAATGGCTGCAAAAGACTAGGCAATTTTAATGAGGTGTCTTTAAAATTGCGATCAGAACAAATCAAGGGGTGCCGATGGGTAGTGAATATTTGCTGATGGGTACTGAAACAGTGAAAGGTGTGAATTGTTAATTTGATTGCATATCCTAGGCTATTCGGTCCAGTTAATGAATTCAACACTGCTAAATCTATAAACTGAATCAAATCAATGCTATTGTAACTGTAGATCTTGGTCTGTGCATGGGTAAGTTGTCTGTAGGGACAGGTAATCACAATAAAGATCGGTCCAGTTCTAATTTTAATTTATTTTTATTCCTTCTTATCTCTTTGCTTACTATTGACGCATTGATGCGCTCCCAAATCCCACCCGCGCAGCCCGCAAGACACATATAAGGGCTCCCAATGAGTGCATGCGAAACCCCGATGCCGCACACATGCGCGGCCCCGCAACAGCGCTGAATACTTACAGACGCATATATGCATTTGCAAACTTCATCGTGATTGGATAAAAGTTGAAGCTCGCCAATTTAGTCATCCAATGGAATTCTATGACACACATGTGTACTCTAACTTATGCATATTTCAGTATGCAAATTAGATGCAAATGAACCAGAACAGATCGGGGTTTTCCCAAGGGGCCTATATGGTTTTGTGGTTATGCCTGTCCGGATCTTGGGCTTGGATCCAGGGCTGATAGGGCTTGGGGCGGGAAATATAGCGTCACTTGCTGACTTAGCTGGCCAAATGGCTGCAGTAAATCCTTCGGAAAGGGACTCTGGTGAATCTTTTGATGGTTTTGATCAGGACTTAGATCCTGCTTGGATTAAACCATAGGCGCTCAGATCAGTTGATACGAAGCGAGCCTGCCACACGTAAATATGTGTGGAGCCTGTGGATTAAACTGATGCAGGTTGGATACGAATTTATCGATGTGTATTATACTAGGAGACATTTCAAAGGTGGGTTCCTCTGTTTAAATAATCTTAGTAGCTGCAGTAAGCGTATATTGCAGCTCAACCTGTGCATGCAGCCATGCGGCAGAGCTGGGCTGCAGCCCTGCTCTGGTATTTAAGCCCACAGCTGTGTGTGGTATGTGTGCTGGAGAGCTGTGCTGGCAGCCAGCCTGGAAAGTGGTTGGGGTAGGCAAAGAGTTATATCACAACATCGTAATAGGGTCCAACCAAGAAGTGATGAATAAATGCTATATAAGCGTACTTCTACAGTGAGGATTTGGTTTATTTGCTTCTGAATTCAGGGTCCACCAGGAATTAAAAAAAGTGAGTCAAAAATGTCAAAAAATTAGAACCGCGTCTGTCAGACCTCCACTGGGGCTAAATATCACATTTTTGTATAGATTCATCTTTTAGCTATCAAATTCTTCCAAACATTCAAAAAGATTGATCATCTGTATCTATGTCTGCAAGATTATTTACGAAGCACCAGCGTCCGAACCGGGTGCCATACTTGTTTTTAGCGCATGCTGGTTCCTGTGAATGCAGCCTGGTTCCCAAACTTTGAGGGGGCCTCCCTGGTGTAGTGGTTAGCGCACTAGACCGCAGATCAATAGGTCCTGGGTTCGAATCCGGGCTCGGGCACCTAATCTGGGGCATGTTTCATTCCTTCATCGTCTCGGGAGGTTCCTTGGCCCAATTTAGCCTGTATGTGCACAAAAGTGGCCTAAAACACCAACATTCCATTCCAAACTTTGATTTCTCTGTGAGAGAAGGCGTTGCTATTGTCCTTAACTGCAAAGTGTCCATCTGACAGCGCCATCTAGCGAAGAGTCGTAGGCTGGGAACCAAGTTGAATTCACCAGATACCAGCATGCGCCAAAACAAATATGGCGCCATGTTCGGATGTTGGTGGTCCATAAAACGTCTTGCAAACACACATACAGGTGATCAATCTTTTTGATTGTTTGGAAGAATTTGATAGCTAAAAGATTGATCTATACAAAAATGTGATATTTAACCCCAGTGGGCCTCCAGATGATTCAGAATTTCCAAATGCGCCTATTCTGCTTAAAAGTCCCCGTGCAAAACCCAGGCTGGAACCAAGACCCAACGGCGGAACAGAGTGGGTCTCCCGAGGCTAAGAACTCATATGCAATGTCACTGACTGAAGGTCAATCAGTGAGTTTCCCACATGTGTCATTTCTGTCTTACATGTATACACATACACATCCTTACTTGACCACCTTGATTAACCTTAGTAACCCTTTTAGCCGGGTTCATGTGCACTGAGGTCTTGTGTTCCCTGTCTGACTCTTAACTGCTTGGTAAATATGTTTCACTGCATCACCTTTTGAACTACTAGAACCTGTCTCTTTCTCACTGGTCTCTGCTGGTCCGGCTTTAATAATATCGTGAGCTTCAATGCCATTAATGGATGCCTTGAGCTTGACCATCGGTGACTGGCTTGTATGCCTTTGTGAATTAATTACTGTTTCATAACTATTTTTGTTTACCAGTTGTCTGACAATGGAGCAACTTGAAGATGACATTGTGGTTATCAAGGAAGATGAAGATAATGTGGCCAACAATGGGATTCATCTACTTTATGAGGTCAGTGACATGGCTCTATATATGATGTTGTCTTGTGGTATCCAAGCCCCACATCAGAAACAATAATCTCCTACAGTTTAAACTGTATAATAGATGGCATTGGTACCCATCATGATGATGACTTGTTCCTTATGACTCAGCTGCCATGTTAATTACCAAATAACAACTTATTTATCAATTGCCAGGTAGCATTTTATGTTGAATACTTTATGCCACAACTATTTGGCTTTATCTAATTCTAGCTCATCGAAAAAAGTGACTGATTTGTCATCGATTAAATGGAAGTTAAACTATAAGGTATCTTTCTCTGTGTTATTGTAACCAGATATTTATTTAGTCTGTGAGTGTAGCTTTATGTACATGTAAACGTGTTTCAATGTGCACCATTGTAACCATTGTAATTTCTGCAGGACTCTGAGTCTATGGAAGGCCATTTGGAGGTTGACGACCACGACGTGGATGACAGCGAGCTGGAGTCTGGCGGGGAGAAGTCCCTGTCTGTCGGCCTGAGCGGCGTGGCCGACGCCGCCATGCTGCACCAGGGAACCATGGTCGTCATGGCGACGGAGGGGGACGAGGAGATGGAGGAGAGCGACGAGGGGGGGAGCGACGAGGATAACATCCTGGAGGCCGTGCAGGGGGCCGGTGTGCACCTCGAGCAGGTCCTGGGTAATGGGGAGGAGGCCTCGGGGGTGGACCTGGCCAACATCCAGCAGGTACAGCTCACCCCGGTCGTCCAGCTGATGGGGTCAGGTGCCGGGGGCCAGGGGATGCAGGGGCTGGCGGAGCAGGTCATCCACACCATGTCTCTGCCTGATGGACAGACTCTGCAGACCATCACGCTGTCGGACGGCAGCACGGCTTTCATACAGCCCCCCGGGGGTAGGTATCGGGGACGTGTGGGTGGAGTGATGGGGAACGCTGCGTGTTTTTTTTTACCGGCAGACACGTGCATTTACTAACTTTATATAACTTCATTTTCAAAGGTTCGGCTTATAAATCTATTACCACAATTAATTGAAATATTGCCAAATTGTTTGTTATAGTTTTACTATTATGTGTTCTTCACATTGCACATCTTATTTATCTCTCTCCTTTTAATTACATAGCAGCTGTACAATTGATAGTTATGTGTGGCACAATTTTCAGAGGGGAGGCTCATGGAAGGCCAAACCATCCAACTGGAGGACGGCACCACAGCCATTGTACAGGACATGGGAATACCACAAATGCAAAGTGAGCGACTCACGCAGACTAGCCCTATATCAGGTATCTGTGTTTTAGTTATGGCAAGCATCCTCAGTTAAGTTAATAAGCATGCTGAGCTTCGGAGCAATGGGTTGTTCTCTGTCCATTATCTTGGGAGGGATTTTGGCCCAGTTTAGGATTGATCTAAAACGCCATAGTTAATTTAGTTAAGGTTATAATTAAGAACCAGAAGCACATCTCACGTATGATTAGAACTCGATGTGACTGGCGTGAACTTTATGTCTGTTATATACAGGATGAAATGTCAGATATTTACGGCTTAACTCAAGCGCTATCAGGCCTCAATGGTTCATTAGACCATACGTATAATAAAATACCCACGCTGTCCTTACAGATGTCCAGCATGTGGGCAACAAGTTCATGGAGGGACAAATGATTCAGCTAGAAGACGGGACGACAGGCTTCATCCAGACTACGGCGACAGGTGACAGCCGTAACAACCCTATGTAACTCTGGGTGAAATTTCAGAGTGACCCGTTGATGTTAAAAAAATGTTACATTGTTATAAAAGCTGCTTATGCAGCAATTTTTTTTAGTTAAATTATGGTTTTTTCGAAATATTTTGGAAACACATTTAGAACACATTGTCTGACTGTATAAATGAAACCTTCATGAGAAATGGATCTATCATCGCATGGTGAAAGGTATAAAACTGCCGCAGTGTGCATATTTTGATGACGTAGCACACAAAAAAGCCACACTTTTTCACATGGGATGCACTAATTTTGCCATGAAAAAGAGGCTTAACAACATATCTGGGTGTTTATTGCATACAATAGGTTTACTTCTATGCTAACAATATAAATACATCATTTCCAATCAGAATAGTTTTTACATTTTTCAAGAAAAATATTTCTGGATGAGTAACTTTAATTAATCAATATATATCCTCAGGACAAGATAGCCATGAAACACGTATATCTGTTTACACGCCACCGTTAATCGATTTCTTCTGTGAAGGTTTCCGTGGAGAAATTGTTTTTCTTTTTCTATTTTATTTATATATTTAGTCAACGAAAAGTTCTTAGTGGCGAATGCTGGAACAAATCAATGTTGAATGCTAAGATATGCCAATGAACGTACCATCAATCTCCCTGTTGTCGCCTTCCCCTAGGACCGGACGCCGTTCATACCATACAGCTCGAAGATGGAACCACAGCCTACATCACTGGAAGCCTCTTCGGCGGCAACGGTGACCAAGCGGTCACGACGACCACTGCCATGGCAACGTCGGTCTCCGAGGGAGTGGTGGCGGCGGCGGGCGACCATATGACGTTGGCGGTGGCCCAGGGGGTCACTGGGGCCCAGGCCCTGGCAGACCACGCCAGCATGGGCCACGTCAGCCAGGAGATGGCGGAGGGCGTTGTGGAAGTAAATATTTTTATTATCATTATCTGCATGACTGAGCTGCCATGGTGACGGTAATTATTGTTTAATGCCACCATGACGACGTTAATTATTGTTTAATGCCACCATGACGACGTTAATTATTGTTTAATGCCACCATGACGACGTTAATTATTGTTTAATGCCACCATGACGACGTTATTTGTTGTTTACTGCTGCCATGACGATGTTAATTGTTTTTTAAAGCCGCTATGACGACGTTATTTGTTTCATGCCGCCATGACAAGGATACTTGTTTAAGGTTGGCATGACGACAATACTTTTTGAGCTAGGCTGCCATGACGACGATGCTTATTGTTTTAAAGGTGCCATGACGACAATGCTTATTGTTTTAAGGGTGCCATGACGACAATGCCACAGAGACTCAGTGAGCGGGCGTTGGCTCTCGGGGACAAGGCGTACAAGTGCGCGTTTGAGGGTTGCGGCCGGCTGTACACCACACAACATCACCTCAAGGTTGGTCGCACCCGCCGCAGCGACCGGCATGTGTGTATCGCGACCCACTGTGCGTAATGTTACATAATTAATGTGTAACTGTAGCTCTGTAATATCTTGTGTTACCCAGACCTTTATGATGTAGACTTTATTTCATGCGCTTCCATCATCATTAGTACGAAATACTACTTAGTGCGCTATTTCGGCGCTTTACTACAACTTTGACTGCGCTAACTTGACCTATTATATATTGCGCAATTCACGCAAGAAACTAATAGAAACCAATCCCTGAATAGTATCGACTACGTGTGACCTTGAAATGAATTGACCCGGCTAGGTGCACGAGCGTTCTCACACGGGTGACCGACCGTTCAAGTGTGAGTTCATAGGCTGTGGCAAGGCCTTCGCCACGGGCTACGGCCTCAAGTCGCACACGCGGGTTCACACTGGCGAGAAACCCTACCGCTGTCCCGTGGACACCTGCCAAAAGTCATTCAAGACGTCCGGAGATCTCCAGAAACACGTTCGCACACACACAGGTGATTAAAGCTTTTTAAGTCTCCATTCAGGCACCGTAGTCTCCAGGGAAGGCCGGTTCCGCTGTTCAAATGTTGTTTATTTTCTTTTTCACTGAAACGCGGAATACGTTGTCAAAATGTTGGTAATTTTGATCGCCAGCGAAACGCCCGTTCCGCTGCCATAATGTTTCTAAATGTTTGCTCTGCAAGGGAGCACCTTTTGCGCTATCAAAATGTTAGTAATTTTTGTCTTCCGAAAAAACCCGTTCCCCTGCCATATGTTGTTAATTTTGATCTCCGATGGTTCAAATAATGTTTTTGAATAATTGTTTTCATTAATCTGTCGCACATGACAGCTTAACAAGCTATCACCCATACAGGTGGATAAAAACAACGATGACAAAGAGAGTATGCGTCAACTTATTTGGCATCATCGAAAAAAAAACAGTCAACATTTTGTAACTTGCGTTGATAACTCTCCAGGGGAACGTCCGTTCCGATGTCCATTCGAGGGCTGCAACCGAACGTTCACCACGTCGAACATTCGCAAAGTGCACATCCGGACACATACGGGGGAGCGACCGTACATCTGTACCGAGGACGGCTGCGGCAAGGCCTTCGCCAGTGCCACCAACTACAAGAACCACATCCGAATACATTCTGGTGAGCCATTCACACAGCAACTACTCCTATTACCGAGCTAGGCTTGAGCCATTCACACAGCATCTAATTCTATTACCGCGCTAGGCTTGAGGCATTCACATAACATCTACTTCTATTACCGCGCTAGGCTTTAGCCATTCGGACAGCATCTACTTCTATTACCGCGCTAGGCTTTAGCCATTCACACAGCAACTACTTCTATTACCGCGCTAGGCTTGAGCCATTCACACAGCATCTACTTCTATTACCGCGCTAGGCTTGAGCCATTCACACAGCATCTACTTCTATTACCGCGCTAGGCTTGAGGCATTCACACAACATCTACTTCTATTACCGCGCTAGGCTTGAGCCATTCACACAGCATCTACTTCTATTACCGCGCTAGGCTTGAGCCATTCACACAGCAACTACTTCTATTACCGCGCTAGGCTTGAGCCATTCACACAGCAACTACTTCTATTACCGCGCAAGGCTTGAGCCATTCACACAGCATCTACTTCTATTACCGCGCTAGGCTTGAGCCATTCACACAGCATCTACTTCTATTACCGCGCTAGGCTTGAGCCATTCACACAGCAGCTGCTTCTATTACCGAGCTAGGCTTGAGCCATTCACACAGCAACTACTTCTATTACCGCGCTAGGCTTGAGCCATTCACACAGCATCTACTTCTATTACCGCGCTAGGCTTGAGCCATTCACATAACATCTACTTCTATTACCGCGCTAGGCTTGAGCCATTCACACAGCAACTACTTCTATTACCGCGCTAGGCTTGAGCCATTCACACAGCAACTACTTCTATTACCGCGCAAGGCTTGAGCCATTCACACAGCATCTACTTCTATTACCGCGCTAGGCTTGAGCCATTCACACAGCATCTACTTCTATTACCGCGCTAGGCTTGAGCCATTCACACAGCATCTACTTCTATTACCGCGCTAGGCTTGAGCCATTCACACAGCATCTACTTCTATTACCGCGCTAGGCTTGAGGCATTCACACAACATCTACTTCTATTACCGCGCTAGGCTTGAGCCATTCACACAGCATCTATTTCTATTACCGCGCTAGGCTTGAGCCATTCACACAGCATCTACTTCTATTACCGCGCTAGGCTTGAGCCATTCACACAGCAACTACTTCTATTACCGCGCTAGGCTTGAGCCAATCAGACATCTACTTCTAATACCGCGCTAAGCTTGAGCCATTCACATAACATCTACTTCTATTACCGTGCTAGGCTTGAGCCATTCAGACAGCATCTACTTCTATTACCGCGCTAGGCTTGAGCCATTCACACAGCATCTACTTCTATTACCGCGCTAGGCTTGAGCCATTCACACAGCAACTACTTCTATTACCGCCCTAGGCTTGAGCCATTCACACAGCGTCTACTTCTATTACCGCGCTAGGCTTGAGCCATTCACACAGCATCTGCTTCTATTACCGCGCTAGGCTTGAGCCATTCAGACAGCATCTACTTCTATTACCGTGCTAGGCTTTAGCCATTCACACAGCATCTACTTCTATTACCGCGCTAGGCTTGAGCCATTCACACAGCATCTACTTCTATTACCGCGCTAGGCTTGAGCCATTCACACAGCATCTACTTCTATTACCGCGCTAGGCTTGAGCCAATCAGACATCTACTTCTATTACTGCGCTAGGCTTGAGCCATTCAGACAGCATCTACTTCTATTACCGTGCTAGGCTTTAGCCATTCGGACAGCATCTACTTTTATTACCGCGCTAGGCTTGAGTCATTCAGACAGCATCTACTTCTATTACCGTGCTAGGCTTGAGCCATTCACAAAGCATCTACTTCTATTACCGCGCTAGGCTTGAGCCATTCACACAGCATCTACTTCTATTACCGCGCTAGGCTTGAGCCAATCAGACATCTACTTCTATTACTGCGCTAGGCTTGAGCCATTCAGACAGCATCTACTTCTATTACCGTGCTAGGCTTTAGCCATTCGGACAGCATCTACTTTTATTACCGCGCTAGGCTTGAGTCATTCAGACAGCATCTACTTCTATTACCGTGCTAGGCTTGAGCCATTCACAAAGCATCTACTGCTATTACCGCGCTAGGCTTGAGCCATTCACACAGCATCTACTTCTATTACCGCGCTAGGCTTTAGCCATTCGGACAGCATCTACTTCTATTACCGCGCTAGGCTTGAGGCATTCACATAACATCTACTTCTATTACCGCGCAAGGCTTGAGCCATTCATACAGCATCTACTTCTATTACCGCGCTAGGCTTGAGCCATTCACACAGCATATACTTCTATTACCGTGCTAGGCTTTAGCCATTCACACAGCATCTACTTCTATTACCGCGCTAGGCTTGAGCCATTCACACAGCATCTACTTCTATTACCGCGCTAGGCTTGAGCCATTCAGACAGCATCTACTTCTATTACCGTGCTAGGCTTTAGCCATTCGGACAGCATCTACTTCTAGTACCGCGCTAGGTTTGAGGCATTCAGACAGCATCTACTTCTATTGCCGCGCTAGGCTTGAGCCATTCACACAGCATCTACTTCTAATACCGCGCTAGGCTTGAGCCATTCAGACAGCATCTACTTCTATTACCGCGCTAGGCTTGAGCCATTCACACAGCATCTACTTCTATTACCGCGCTAGGCTTGAGCCATTCAGACAGCATCTACTTCTATTACCGCGCAAGGCTCGAGCCATTCACACAGCATCTACTTCTATTACCGCGCTAGGCTTGAGCCATTCAGACAACATCTACTTCTATTACCGTGCTAGGCTTGAGCCATTCAGACAGCATCTACTTCTATTACCGCGCTAGGCTTGAGCCATTCACACAGCATCTACTTCTATTACCGCGCTAGGCTTGAGCCATTCACATAACATCTACTTCTATTACCGTGCTAGGCTTGAGCCATTCAGACAGCATCTACTTCTATTACCGCGCTAGGCTTGAGCCATTCACACAGCATCTACTTCTATTACCGCGCTAGGCTTGAGGCATTCACATAACATCTACTTCTATTACCGCGCAAAGCTTGAGCCATTCACACAGCATCTACTTCTATTACCGCGCTAGGCTTGAGCCATTCACACAGCATCTACTTCTATTACCGCGCTAGGCTTGAGCCATTCACACAGCGTCTACTTCTATTACCGCCCTAGGCTTGAGCCATTCACACAGCGTCTACTTCTATTACCGCGCTAGGCTTGAGCCATTCACACAGCATCTACTTCTATTACCGCGCTAGGCTTGAGCCATTCACACAGCATCTACTTCTATTACCGCGCTAGGCTTGAGCCATTCACACAGCGTCTACTTCTATTACCGCGCTAGGCTTGAGCCATTCACACAGCATCTACTTCTATTACCGCGCTAGGCTTGAGCCATTCACACAGCGTCTACTTCTATTACCGCGCTAGGCTTGAGCCATTCACACAGCATCTACTTCTATTACCGCCCTAGGCTTGAGCCATTCACATAACATCTACTTCTATTACCGTGCTAGGCTTGAGCCATTCACATAACATCTACTTCTATTACCGTGCTAGGCTTGAACCATACACACAGCGACTCATTTTATTACCGTTGCAATAATACTCGGTATTTGATAGACCAACGTAATTATACGTAATATACTCTTCGAAATACACATGTTGTTGCAGCACAAGGCGTCATTTGATTAATAAATATATCTATATATCGCGTGCCCCACTTTCTCACCATGATTATTATGACTTGAATATAACTGGTTGACGGTTGTGTTGGCCACGCAGGGGAGAAGCCGTACGTCTGCACGGTGCAGGGCTGCGGCAAGCGCTTCACGGAATACTCGAGCCTGTACAAGCACCACGTGGTGCACACGCACTCCAAGCCGTACACGTGCAACCACTGCGGCAAGACGTACCGGCAGACGTCCACCCTGGCCATGCACAAGCGCACCGTCCACGGCGACACCGATACCATTGCGGACGGCGACGCCGCCCTCGTCACGGCCGTCACCGGGGTCCACGTCGGTACGTCTCACGGCAGGGTGGGGGGGGGGGGGGTAGGGGCCCGTGGGGAGGGCGTCAGGCGAGCGGCGTCAGGCGAGCGATGGGGACATATAGATCATGTTGTGTGAGGAGATTGTTGTGATATAGATGGCGATATGTGAGAAGATTGTTGTGATTTAGAGGGCGATGTGTGAGGAGATTGTTGTGGTCTAGATGACGATGTGTGAGGAGATTGTTGTACAGATGGCGATGTGGGATGAGATTGTTGTGATATAGATGGTGATGTGTGAGGAGATTGTTGTGATATAGATAGCGATGTGTGAGGAGATTGTTGTGATATAGATAGCGATGTGTGAGGAGATCGTTGTGATATAGATGGCGATGTGGGATGAGATTGTTGTGATATAGATGGCGATGTGTGAGGAGATTGTTGTGATATAGATGGCGATATGAGATGAGATTGTCGTGATACAGATGGGTGACTCGGTCGCGAACTTCTGACTGTCTCTCCGAGTCTTCAATAACGTTTCACTGAAAGGTTTAAATGTTGAACGTTTCTTACACTGAAATTTCGTTAAATGTTTAATGTTTCTTGCCCTGAAACGTTGTGAAATGTTCCTTACACTGAAATGTTGGAATTGTTTTAGGTCGCTTTTATGCCCAGCCAAATTAGGCAATGAAATGTCACTGGACCATGACTTGGGGTTGCATGTCGTTACACCAACCTTTATTGTGTTCACAGTGGCAGCCGGGGCTGAATCACCCGCCCTCAAGGACGGCACGCTCCACATGGGACTGTCTGGTGGTTGTCATGACGACGACGACGTTAATCTGGTCATCAATGCTTCACATTCCCAAAAGGTCAGCTCAACATTCAATGTGACGTCCATGCTCTTTGATAAATGTTAGGCGTGAGTAATGCGTGGGCTATGCTGAAACAATCGTTTCGCCCCAACATGGAGAGCCGGCCGCACTTTGTGTCCTAGCGCCGATGATAATGATTTTATACAAGTTTATGGGAAAAAAAGGGACTTTAAATTAGAATCTTTCAAAGAAAATCATCATAGCTGCCATGCATCTGTTTGGTAAACGTGTTCTGGTGAAAACGTACATGTCTTGAATAAAGTCCTGTTCAATCACTAGTCCATTCTCTACATTCCTACTGAAATGTGACATGATAAGGTCGAGCTCAACCCATTGTTCATATTTGCTTATTTACCATGTTTATCCAGCACCTTGTTCGCCTTGACGGTGGCGTCAGCCGAGTGACGCACGACGCTGAGACGGTGACACTTGGGTCGCTGTCGTCAGTGGGTCAGATGACGGTGGAGCCACAAGCCGCCATCTTGCACCAGCAGCATCAGCAGATTAACGCCGAATCGGCGGGGGACAGTGTGGGGTTGTCCGGCGGCAATGTCCCTCTACAGCAGGTCTACCTCATCACAGACCCCGGCCAGGTGGCCATGCTCAAGGTAAAACACGCTCAGGTTGCCATGCTCAAGGTAAAACACGCCCTGGTGGCCATGGTCAAGGTAAAACACGGCCAGGTGGCCATGCTCAAGGTAAACCACGGCCAGGTGGCCATGCTCAAGGTAAAACACGTTTAGGTGGCCATGCTCAAGGTAAACCACGGCCAGGTGGCCACGCTCAAGGTAAAACACGCTCAGGTGGCCATGCTCAAGGTAAAACACGTTTAGGTGGCCATGCTCAAGGTAAAACACCACGGTCAGGTGGCCATGCTCAAGGTAAAACACATTCAGGTGGCCATGCTCAAGGTAAACCACGGTCAGGTGCCCATGCTCAAGGTAAAACACGTTCCGGTGGCCATGCTCAAGGTAAAACACGCCATGGTGGCCATGCTCAAGGTAAAACACGTTCCGGTGGCCATGCTCAAGGTAAAACACGCCATGGTGGCCATGCTCAAGGTAAAACACGTTCCGGTGGCCATGCTCAAGGTAAAACAAGCTCAGGTGGCCATGCTCAAGGTAAAACACGTTCCGGTGGCCATGCTCAAGGTAAAACACGTTCCGGTGGCCATGCTCAAGGTAAAACACGCCCTGGTGGCCATGCTCAAGGTAAAACACCACGGTCAGGTGGCCATGCTCAAGGTAAAACACGTTCCGGTGGCCATGCTCAAGGTAAAACACGCTCAGGTGGCCATGCTCAAGGTAAAACACGCCCTGGTGGCCATGCTCAAGGTAAAACACGTTCCGGTGGCCATGCTCAAGGTAAAACACGTTCAGGTGGCCATGCTCAAGGTAAAACACGTTCAGGTGGCCATGCTCAAGGTAAAACACGTTCCGGTGGCCATGCTCAAGGTAAAACACGCCCTGGTGGCCATGCTCAAGGTAAAACACCACGTTCAGGTGGCCATGCTCAAGGTAAAACACGTTCCGGTGGCCATGCTCAAGGTAAAACACGCCATGGTGGCCATGCTCAAGGTAAAACAAGCTCAGGTGGCCATGCTCAAGGTAAAACACGTTCCGGTGGCCATGCTCAAGGTAAAACACGTTCCGGTGGCCATGCTCAAGGTAAAACACGTTCCGGTGGCCATGCTCAAGGTAAAACACGCCCTGGTGGCCATGCTCAAGGTAAAACACCACGTTCAGGTGGCCATGCTCAAGGTAAAACACGTTCCGGTGGCCATGCTCAAGGTAAAACAAGCTCAGGTGGCCATGCTCAAGGTAAAACACGTTCCGGTGGCCATGCTCAAGGTAAAACACGCTCAGGTGGCCATGCTCAAGGTTAAACACGTTCCGGTGGCCATGCTCAAGGTAAAACACGTTCCGGTGGCCATGCTCAAGGTAAAACACGGCCAGGTGGCCATGCTCAAGGTAAAACACGTTCAGGTGGCCATGCTCAAGGTAAAACACGTTCCGGTGGCCATGCTCTAGGCAAAACACGTTCCGGTGGCCATGCTCAAGGTAAAACACGTTCCGGTGGCCATGCTCAAGGTAAAACACGTTCAGGTGGCCATGCTCAAGGTAAAACACGCCCTGGTGGCCATGCTCAAGGTAAAACGCGTTCCGGTGGCCATGCTCAAGGTAAAACACGTTCCGGTGGCCATGCTCAAGGTAAAACACGTTCCGGTGGCCATGCTCAAGGTAAAACACGCCCTGGTGGCCATGCTCAAGGTAAAACACGTTCCGGTGGCCATGCTCAAGGTAAAACACCACGGTCAGGTGGCCATGCTCAAGGTAAAACACGCTCAGGTGGCCATGCTCAAGGTAAAACACGCCCTGGTGGCCATGCTCAAGGTAAAACACCACGGTCAGGTGGCCATGCTCAAGGTAAAACACGTTCCGGTGGCCATGCTCAAGGTAAAACACGCTCAGGTGGCCATGCTCAAGGTAAAACACGCCCTGGTGGCCATGCTCAAGGTAAAACAAGCTCAGGTGGCCATGCTCAAGGTAAAACAAGCTCAGGTGGCCATGCTCAAGGTAAAATACGTTCCGGTGGCCATGCTCAAGGTAAAACACGCTCAAGTGGCCATGCTCAATGTAGAACACGCCCTGGTGGCCATGCTCAAGGTAAAACACGTTCCGGTGGCCATGCTCAAGGTAAAACAAGCTCAGGTGGCCATGCTCAAGGTAAAACACGTTCCGGTGGCCATGCTCAATGTAGAACACGCCCTGGTGGCCATGCTCAAGGTAAAACACGTTCAGGTGGCCATGCTCAAGGTAAAACACGCTCAGGTGGCCATGCTCAAGGTAAAACACGCCCTGGTGGCCATGCTCAAGGTAAAACACGTTCAGGTGGCCATGCTCAAGGTAAAACACGCTCAGGTGGCCATGCTCAAGGTAAAACACGCCCTGGTGGCCATGCTCAAGGTAAAACACGTTCCGGTGGCCATGCTCAAGGTAAAACAAGCTCAGGTGGCCATGCTCAAGGTAAAACACGCCCTGGTGGCCATGCTCAAGGTAAAATACGTTCCGGTGGCCATGCTCAAGGTAAAACACGCTCAGGTGGCCATGCTCAATGTAGAACACGCCCTGGTGGCCATGCTCAAGGTAAAACACGTTCAGGTGGCCATGCTCAAGGTAAAACACGCTCAGGTGGCCATGCTCAAGGTAAAACACGCCCTGGTGGCCATGCTCAAGGTAAAATACGTTCCGGTGGCCATGCTCAAGGTAAAACACGTTCCGGTGGTCATGCTCAAGGTAAAACACGTTCAAGTGGCCATGCTCAAGGTAAAACACGTTCCATTGGCCATGCGGTAAAACACGTTCAGGTGGCCATGCTCAAGGTAAAACACGCCCTGGTGGCCATGCTCAAGGTAAAACACGTTCAGGTGGCCATGCTCAAGGTAAAACAAGCTCAGGTGGCCATGCTCAAGGTAAAACACGTTCCGGTGGCCATGCTCAAGGTAAAACACGTTCAGGTGGCCATGCTCAAGGTAAAACACGTTCCGGTGGCCATGCTCAAGGTAAAACACGTTCAGGTGGCCATGCTCAAGGTAAAACACGCCCTGGTGGCCATGCTCAAGGTAAAACACGATCAGGTGGCCATGCTCAAGGTAAAACACGTTTAGGTGGCCATGCTTAAGGTAAAACACGTTCCGGTGGCCATGCTCAAGGTAAAACACGGCCAGGTGGCCATGCTCAAGGTAAGACGTTCAGGTGGCCATGCTCAAGGTAAAACACGCTCAGGTGGCTATGCTCAAGGTAAGACGTTCAGGTGGCCATGCTCAAGGTAAAACACGCCCTGGTGGCCATGCTCAAGGTAACACACGTTCAGGTGGCCATGCTCAAGGTAAAACAAGCTCAGGTGGCCATGCTCAAGGTAAAACACGTTCAGGTGGCCATGCTCAAGGTAAAACACGTTCAGGTGGCCATGCTCAAGGTAAAACACGTTCCGGTGGCCATGCTCAAGGTAAAACACGCTCAGGTGGCCATGCTCAATGTAGAACACGCTCTGGTGGCCATGCTCAAGGTAAAACACGTTCCGGTGGCCATGCTCAAGGTAAAACAAGCTCAGGTGGCCATGCTCAAGGTAAAACACGTTCCGGTGGCCATGCTCAAGGTAAAACACGTTCAGGTGGCCATGCTCAAGGTAAAACACGCTCAGGTGGCCATGCTCAAGGTAAAACACGCCCTGGTGGCCATGCTCAAGGTAAAACACGTTCAGGTGGCCATGCTCAAGGTAAAACACGCTCAGGTGGCCATGCTCAAGGTAAAACACGCCCTGGTGGCCATGCTCAAGGTAAAACACGTTCCGGTGGCCATGCTCAAGGTAAAACAAGCTCAGGTGGCCATGCTCAAGGTAAAACACGCCCAGGTGGCCATGCTCAAGGTAAAACACGTTCCGGTGGCCATGCTCAAGGTAAAACACGCCCTGGTGGCCATGCTCAAGGTAAAACACGATCAGGTGGCCATGCTCAAGGTAAAACACGCCCTGGTGGCCATGCTCAAGGTAAAACACGCCCTGGTGGCCATGCTCAAGGTAACACACGTTCAGGTGGCCATGCTCAAGGTAAAACAAGCTCAGGTGGCCATGCTCAAGGTAAAACACGTTCCGGTGGCCATGCTCAAGGTAAAACACGTTCCGGTGGCCATGCTCAAGGTAAAACAAGCTCAGGTGGCCATGCTCAAGGTAAAATACGTTCAGGTGGCCATGCTCAAGGTAAAACACGTTCCGGTGGCCATGCTCAAGGTAAAACACGTTCAGGTGGCCATGCTTAAGGTAAAACACGTTCCGGTGGCCATGCTCAAGGTAAAACACGTTCCGGTGGCCATGCTCAAGGTAAAACACGTTTAGGTGGCCATGCTTAAGGTAAAACACGTTCCGGTGGCCATGCTCAAGGTAAAACACGCCCTGGTGGCCATGCTCAAGGTAAAACACGATCAGGTGGCCATGCTCAAGGTAAAACACGTTCCGGTGGCCATGCTCAAGGTAAAACACGTTCAGGTGGCCATGCTTAAGGTAAAACACGTTCCGGTGGCCATGCTCAAGGTAAAACACGTTCCGGTGGCCATGCTCAAGGTAAAACACGTTTAGGTGGCCATGCTTAAGGTAAAACACGTTCCGGTGGCCATGCTCAAGGTAAAACACGCCCTGGTGGCCATGCTCAAGGTAAAAGACGATCAGGTGGCCATGCTCAAGGTAAAACACGTTTAGGTGGCCATGCTTAAGGTAAAATACGTTCCGGTGGCCATGCTCAAGGTAAAACACGGCCAGGTGGCCATGCTCAAGGTAAGACGTTCAGGTGGCCATGCTCAAGGTAAAACACGCTCAGGTGGCTATGCTCAAGGTAAGACGTTCAGGTGGCCATGCTCAAGGTAAAACACGCCCTGGTGGCCATGCTCAAGGTAAAACACGCCCTGGTGGCCATGCTCAAGGTAACACACGTTCAGGTGGCCATGCTCAAGGTAAAACAAGCTCAGGTGGCCATGCTCAAGGTAAAACACGTTCAGGTGGCCATGCTCAAGGTAAAACACGTTCAGGTGGCCATGCTCAAGGTAAAACACGTTCCGGTGGCCATGCTCAAGGTAAAACTCGCTCAGGTGGCCATGCTCAAGGTAAAACACGTTCAGGTGGCCATGCTCAAGGTAAAACACGGCCAGGTGGCCATGCTCAAGGTAAGACGTTCCGGTGGCCATGCTCAAGGTAAAACACGCTCAGTTGGCTATGCTCAAGGTAAAACACGTTTAGGTGGCCATGCTCAAGGTAAAACACGGTTCAGGTGGCCATGCTCAAGGTAAAACACTGTTTAGGTGGCCATGCTCAAGGTAAAACACGGTTCAGGTAGCCATGCTCAAGGTAAAACACGCCTCAAGTGGCCTGAAAGAATATCATCTGCATTTTTCACACGCTTTTCACCTTGAGAGATGACAAATGGACAAGATTTTGAAAGTAGCCAGACGCGGAGTGCGAAATAGGTGCGACCCCGCCGGTTGGTTGTATATTCAGGACGCTTGAACCAATTCTGGTCATATCGCGTCAATGGGAGAAGGAAGGGAGAGTGGAGCCATGTCCCCGGGGGTAACCCCCTACTCTTTGCAAAGTAGGACATGGTACCTTTATCCTGCGACCACACAGACACGAGCACAGCGGGGCTCGAACCACCAATCCACGTGCCGTTAGGCCGCTGGTTGGAATTTTTGTGGTACATGTAATAGCGAATTTAATTAATTAACTGGGACTCGGTTTTTGTTTCCAGCAACTGGCGCAGCAGAACTTCGGCGACCCGGCGGCCATCCAGCACGCACTGCAGGAGCTTCAGGCCCAGCAGGAGAGCGGCTTGGAGGTGGTACAGACACACCACGTGACCTCGGGCGGGGCGCCGCATGCCTTCCAAAACGGCATCGTTACCATAGCGCCCAGCGCGGACGGCTCTCTGCACGAGGGCGGCTCCGTGGTGAAGATTGACGGCGACGCAACGGTAGAGGGCGCGATGGTCAGGGCGTTCACGGCGGACTAGCCTTGCTCTCGACCTGTGCTGCCCCCCCCCCCCTCCCCCGCCCCATTCCCGTGGCATATGTATTGCATGGTATAGTGTCTCCCGGTGCGAAAGAATAAATCTTCCCATGGAAGGTTAGCGTAACAGGATTAATTAAATTATGCCTGGTGTGCGTCATAGTGCTTATTCAATGGATTTATTAATATTTATCACTGGTCATAAGCTTACAGTCTTGGTAACGTGCTATATCTATAGGCGATATTTTCGTTATAATTTCACTAATTTCCCTGAAATTTATGGACAGAGAGCATAATATAACCACCGAACAAATTCGGAAGTACTTTTCTCTCTTGGCGTTCGATTATTAGGTCCAGGGTTCGAATCCGTGCACGTTGAAGCGTTATTCACTGCAAACGTTGGCGGTCAAGCAAACTAAACGAAGGAGCGTGAGCTTGTTATGAAGTCTACTATTTCCATTGTCCTAATATTGTGGCCATTACTTCACGCACATTCCTTCTTGTAGTTTGTTTGATGCCTTGCGGAGAAATCGCTGAAAAGATAAAGAGTGTTAAGGGTTAAAAAATAAAGGGTATAGACGACCTCCTGTTACCAGTGCGATATTCGTCGATAATATTCCTGGAATCGAACAATATAACAACGGTGGTTGTTGTGCATCAATTGTGAAAAAAAAAGTCACAATTGTTACCTGGTGAGGTGATGTGTCATTGTTACCTGGTGAGGTGATGTGTCATTGTTACCTGGTGACGTGATGTTTCATTGTTACCTGGTGACATGATGTTGCATTGTTACCTGGTGACGTCAGGCTCATTGTTCACTATGTATATATATGTCTGTATTTACCGATCTCTACATTACAACCGCGGGTGTGCCAACGGACGCCTTACCCTATGGCATCCAAAGACCGCGTCCGCGTGTAACAGGTGTTTTAACCTCTTTTTTTTACCAGGACATTCTCATTCTATTTCATAGTATCTCAACCAATTACCATAGGTCTGTGTGTTCCAACCCACCACCCGCTCGATCAGTCTGATAGATCTCTCATGCTTATCACTGGAGAACGTGTTCTGCTCATTGTCCATCGTCAAACGGAACATGCAGCCTAAAGTCAGTCATACTGTGTCGTTTCGGCCCATATTTTCCACGAATTTGTCGCGATCGCTCTAAAAATCATTGACGTGTGAAAGCAACACCGTGCAATTTTAATGATACCGAACTTACGTGTGTACTGCGATGTTATCCTTTTTAAAGACAAACAATATTTCTCCATGCTGACACTCCTTTGGCAGCAAACGCAGTTTCGCAAATACACTAAAGCACACATCATAAGATGACGTAGTTGCCACGGCGCGGAACGTGCTCTGAACAATAGATGTTCTATATTTGTACCAGCCACGCGCGCCATGGCAACTATAGAGCATTTCATTGTCTGTGATTTAGTCTATTTGCGACAAAGTGTCTGTTGGCAATTGAGTGTCAGCATAGAGAAATATTATTTCTGTCTTAAGAAGGGATAACCTCGCAGTACACACGTAAGTTTGGTGTCATTATAATTGCACGGTTTTGCTTTCTCACGTCAGTGATTTTTAGAGCGATCGCGACAAATTCGTGGAAAATATGGGCCGAAACGACACGCTACGGCATTTATGACATTGACTTCAATCATGTAGTGAAGCTAGCCATATAACGTACGTGCTTATGTATGTTTGTTGTCTCAGTACATCGAGCAATGAAAGAGTTGTATGTAAGTTGCATGAAACATGAGAATGTTTGAAGAGTCTTTTCTGTACACGAAAAGCAAAGCCACTTTTACAGCTGAGTTACTTAGTGGTTCTGAGTGGTATTGTGGGCGATTTGGTTAAGTGCGTCTTCATGTAAATTCGTACGTTTACAGGGTAAATGTAGCACATTGTTCACACAGGTTTACATATCATACAGTACACGGCATGTTTACGAGACATGTTTTCACTTCATTATGTTACACATCGTGAGTACACAACATGTTTACGCGACATGTTCACACTTCATAATGCTTACACATCGTGAGGGCACAACTTGTTTACGCGTCATGTTTACACTTCATTATGTTTGCACATCTTCAGTACACAACTTGTTTACGCGACATGTTCACTCTTCATAATGTTTACACATTGCGAGTACACAACATGTTTACGCGACATGTTTACACTTCATTATGTTTACACATCGTGAGTACACAACATGTTTACGCGACATGTTCACTCTTCATAATGTTTGCACAATGCGAGTACACAACATGTTTACGCGACATGTTTAGACTTCATTATGTTTATACATCGTGAGTACACAACAATATTGATGACTGTAAAGTTTATCAAAATAGCTTTAAGATCACACATCTTTCTACCTGTAAACGTGCTCCCCGCATTGTATATATCATTGGTACATCTTTGAAATGCTCTTTAAGAGTATTTGTACTGCTGTCATATTCACGTGGATCACGAAAACTCATTTCATATCTGTTCATTAAAAGTATTGTTTACCGGGATGAAATGGGATACATGTATTTATTTCTAGTGAGTCTTGTTCTGTTTGGTGTTTGCTCAAGTAATGTAACACCCTGCTTTGTACGAGTTGCCCGCTGTCACTTGTTGGAAGAAGCCACAGCACCAAACATACATTTGGTGTGTCAGACTTTGGGCTTTCTCCGCGCTGGATAAAGAACACGAGATTAAAGTTTGTTCCGAGCTCTGGATGTTCTCAAGCTGTCTCAATGTCTTATTGTTTGTTTTGGACTTAGACCAGATTGTCCGAGGACCGATTTTATTGTTCGCGAGCAGACACGACCGATCCCCGCGACTTAGATCTACAAAAACAGGATGGCTGACTACAAAGCAATTGAGAGTATTTTACTTGTTTTCAGTTTTTTCAATTTCTGTTAGAATAGCTGTTATAAATGGGATTTCATAATACATTCATATATGAGGGAGTATGAAGTTTATATTGTAGTAGTCGCATCAACATTAGAAAATCATACCATAAAGATATATCAAAGTATCTGGACTACTACTTATGATATATGCATTTAAGAAGATACAGTTGAACAAATACGTGATCAGATATACGCCCTCAACCGATGTTTAGGGGCGGCCATCGTTGGTTTGCACGTCTCCTCACGTGACTCAATTCTTGTCAGTGTCCGATAAGTGACTTACAACGTATTTTAATAATAATACTAGTCTACTACTAGATATAAAGTGAGAGATATGACCTGATATTTTCAGCCGGTCTACGAGGAAAGTACATTGTATATGGCTAAGAGCTGGAACGTTCATGGTCTTTGAGAACTTCGACAACTTATCCCTGCTTCGACCGGTCTCCTCGAATATACGTGAAGAGTAAATATAAGATTAAAACACTTTGTTAAACACATTTTATTGGAGCATTCATTCATTTATGTTGCCAACACATCAACATGACGCCACAGGGGCGGATCCAGAAAATCTGGATAGGGGTGTGGGTGGTTTAAGGGTCTGATCCAGATATGCTGGATGGGGGTGCGGTTTCTGTTTTCATGTTAAATGGTATAAATGTCGCCCCTAAAAGGGGGCGCCGGGGCCGAATTGGTCCCCCCGTTGGATCCGCCCCTGGGCCACAAGACATTTTTTTAGATTTCCATAATCCATATTTTTCTTAATTTCCATAAACAATACAAACTTTAGAAGCAAACCGCAGCGGCACAATTCAAATACCAGCGTTCAAAGTTTGAAATTCTGCCTGATTTACCTTTCAGTAATCCGATAATTCCAAAATGTTTATGCCACACTGTCATCTGCGTGGCATATTTTCATAAACAATACAAACTTTAGAAGCAAACCGCAGCAGCACAATTCAAATACCAGCGTTCAAAGTTTGAAATTCTGCCTGATTTACCTTTCAGTAATCCGATAATTCCAAAATGTTTATGCCACACTGTCATCTGCCCTTTAATATCTACATAGATGTAACATAAGCAGGCAACACGATCGTACCGCCAACGGTTATATAGGTCACTGCACGGCCTTTGCTACGTGGCGGTGGGCGAGCCATCTCTGATTTCCAGGTGGCGCTCCGGTTCACCGCACATATCAGAGTGTATCGAAGGCACAGTGGTCCGGCTCTACAGCATGGACCGCTTTCGGTTGGCCAGCCCAGGGAAATATGGATAGGGGCGGTGGGGGGGGGGGGGGGGATCGGTGTCAGGGTTGGATCCAGATATGCTGGATAGGGGGGAGGGGGGCGGTTTCAGTGGTTTTTATGTTAAATGGTATAAATTTCGGCCTTAAAAGGGGTGCCGGGGCCGGGTCGACCCCTCGCCCACCCACCCCCCCCCCCCCTGGATCCGCCCCTGATAACGCCTACTTGGGTGGGGGGGGGGGAGGGGGCAAGGGGTATTGGCGTTTCTCGGGACTGGGCTTTCATTTCACCGTGAATGAGAATGAGAAAAATAATTCTTCGTGAACTGGGAATGGGATATTAGCCGACCGCCGTGATCGAGCATTTTCATTAATCGTGAACTGGGAATGTTAATAACATTGATAGGTGCTACCTAAAAAATGCGAGCGTCTATTGATTAATTCAGATATTCCGAGGGGATACATCTAGAAAATAAATCTCGCTTCGGCTTGCCATCAAAAATGTCTTTGGCGGGATGACGTATGCCATGCACGTGCTTGTCATATTATTCGGTTGCTTTTAGAACTCCCATTGTGACGTCATGTTTATAACATTTTGATGTCACAACTACTCACTATGACAGCAGCCGATGGGCGGTCACCAAGAGCGCTCTGCTTGGCAACAGACATTGTCATTTAGCCCGTCGCTTATAAATGAACTTTAATTTGAAGTATACATCCAGTGTTAACATTGAATAATTTATTCGTTAATTTTGTGGGGCAGCTGATTTAATTATTAAAGACATGACATAAAAAAAAGGCTTCGACCTCTCTTTGCTTGAATACATTTATGTACAGCTGATATTTACTTCGAATCCGAAAAAGTCTCATGGGGGCTGTTACGCAAAATTAAAGTCCTAATCCTATGCTTGATTTGAATACGCATGCATGTTACCTTATGAGCTCGCCTGCGCTCGCTATTAAATAACCGTGAATCGGGAAATCGTCAATTTAGTATCATGTATCCGCCCTTCCATTGCATGCGGAGAGTTCTGTCTTTAAGTTATCGTGACCTGGGAATAAAGAAATTTATTTTTCGTGATCTGGGAACACGACACCCCCTTGCCCCCCCCCCCCCCCTATTTAGTCGAGCTGAACAGGCATCGCTATGACTTAGCTTAGTTAAGCTGACGTTGTTATTGCTTGCAGTGTCTACCCTCTGCATGCATCGGTTTGGTACAACATTCCCATTTTGACTGAACATCAATATAAAATGTGAGTAGGCCTAATACTTTAACAGCAAAATGTGTTTTTCCCTTTTAATTTCTGGGAAAAGAAGTCCCAAAACGCCCTAATATTTGTGAAAGCCTAAATTCCAAAAGAGCCCCGTTTCGGAAGTTTTCATCTTTATTGAGAACATTGCCACCCTTTTAAGGACGAAGTCCCTCCGGGTAAAAATCAGAAACACTAAATTGAGCGCCATGTTGCGTAATATATAGGACTGCTATACGTGCGTGTTGTCACTGACGTTGGGACATACACTCGACCCCGTATATGTATTGGACAAGTAATAAGGATAATTTTTTCATAGATATTAATCCCAATATATTACGCCATAAAAATAGAATACCGGTTAATTTTATTGAGGATCACTATTAGAAATATTGCCCATTATACCATATGACGCGTTAACACATGAAAAAATTGTCAGAGGCGATCATTCAACGCTTCGTGACGTAAATATAGGCTTCCTTTTGAAGAGTCGGCAGTCATAATATTTATTTTGTCGAAAAGTCTGTTACAGAACATCGCTTGTTAAAAGGCTTTTCCAAATATTATGAATTCAACACATTGGTTACCTGAACCACTTTTGGTTACCTCCTTTCTCAAAATTGCTAATTTATCTGTATATTTAAATAAATCCTTCACCTGCCCATTAGCATTTAAATCGGAACCTGCATCTATGACGTCACTAACGGGAATATCACGGCTTGGATCGTTCAGAGCTGATGCCCGAGTTTTGTTCGGATTTCGTGACTAAAGCGTGTCACAGTTACCAAACTATGAGCCACGTAAATTGCACAACCGCCGTGACTGATTCAATATTTACTCTTCTGTGGGTATATTATATTAATTTTGCTAATTTAATTTACCCACAAGCTGGCCTTTAACTCATAATCCATTGTAGGGTATACAAATTCGATATCGGAATATCGCATTATTGATGATTATTAATTGAGTAGTAAAATACTTTTATTGATTTTTTTAAAATTTATTTAACATCATTTATTTAACGAGGTTCCCCTGAAAGGGGTTGCTTTCTGGCAGGGTCACCTCAACAAACATAATACATAAATCAACATAAAATAACATAAAATTTAAGTAAATAAAATTAAAGATGATAATTTGTGATATAGAGTAATATGATCGTACAAGCAGATCGTGCATTAATAATAATAATACTATGATAATTGTTAGACATTAAATCGACCAGAATCATAGATAAAACGCTGGACCCGGTAACATGATAATAAACAAATTTCCAGTGGAAAATCATTAGACCCGTAGATTAATATAGTTTCCAGGCTATGCAGGTTTGGGGAAATCGTGATTATTTCAGAAATATTATCAAACAGGGTCGACCTAGCAATGAATTAAATAGTATGTCGTACTTTCTCTCTCGCTCCACATCTTGGGCATGCGGCGTTGTTAAGAAAGTTATATTTCTTTCGAGGAGAGTTGAGGGCGCTTAACCCCATACGTAGACGCGCATGGTTAACAGCTCCATAGCCCGAACCACTAGAATTGTAAAGTAACTTGGGCGGGAACGACATCTTAAGATGGTTTTTAAAAGAGGCAAGTGATAGCGAATCATAAGAAGGGGGCAGTCGATTCCAGTCATTAATAGTGGATGGGAAAAACGATTTCTTAAATTTATCAGTTCTGTATTTAACATTTCTGATAGCACCTGCATCTCGTTAAGCATAATTAACTAGGTCGGGCACTGGTGGGGGACATAATTCCATTAAGCAGGGAGGCGCAACACCATTTACAATTCTATGAAAATAACAAAGGCGAGAATAGCCTCTTCTCGTCTGCAGAGTAACTTCTCCGACCTCGGCAAGCAATGCCGTGTGCTTGGTCTTGTTATAGGCCCTTAATTGTGACTGCCAGTAAGCTCTGTCGCTGTATGCGCTCCGAAGCTTGAACCTGCCTACCAGTAAGACCACAGGCACATACCACAGACGCATACTCCAAGCGAGGACGAATAAAGGTACAATAAACTTGGTGTTTGGCTTTGCGACCTACCATCGGACCCATACGCCTCAGCATATTTACTGGCTGCAGAGCCTTTGCTGTAATATTAGACACATGTGGCTCCCAGCTTAAGTCTTGACACAATGTTAGACCCAAGTGACAGTGGCTTGATACACGTTGAAGGGGTACACCGTCAAATAACAGTCTGGTAAATATCTGAGGGTCGTTTGTTGCTAAAAATAATATACTCAGTCTTTTTCGGGTTAAAAGTAATTCGCCACTGCCTTGACCCGCTAGCTAGCTTCTCCAAGTCCCTGTTTATGTTCTGTATATCATGAAGTATATCTTTTAAAACCTGTAGTAGTGACGCGTCGTCGGCAAATAAGAACGCGTTTGTTTCTAGGTCATCAACAATGTCGTTAATAAATATAAGAAATAACACTGGCCCCAATACAGAACCCTGAGGTACGCCAGCAGAAACTTGCAACCAGCTAGAGCACCGACCTTTGACAACAACGCGCTGTTGACGAATTCTGAGATAATAAACTAACCAGGCAAGCAGATCTCCTTCGATACCAAAAAATTCCACTTTATGGAGTAACCCAAGTGGTATACCTTGTCGAACGCTTTAGATATATCTAAATATACAACACATACATCGGCGCCAGTATTGGTATAAACACCTGAGTCGAGGCAAGAATAAAGTAGATGTAACATGTGAATTAATTGATTAACAGTTGAGTCAAGTGGCTTAAAGCCACGTAAGTAGATCATTTTCGGCACAGTGGTTGTAAACAGCTTTAAATACCAATCTTTCCATTACTTTACAAGTGTATGATAACAAGGATACTGGCCTGTAGTTATTGCGTAGATACCTGTCACCAGATTTGAAGATGGGCGTTATGTTGGCTTTCTTCCATGCATCGTGTACCTTATTGGTATCTAGGGATATTTGGAAAAGGTTAGCCAAAGGTTTGTTTATGGATTGTGCCGTCGAACGTAGCATTCGATTACTAACATCGTCAGACCCATTAGCTTTATTGATTATTGATTTTGGATTTGAAGCATATTAACCTGGTACTAATTACTTAATTAGGCCTGACCTATACAGTGTCTCATATCAGAACAAGGGCATTGGTAATTTAACCGCAAATAGCTGACACTGATTATCAACATTGCAACCAGAGAAGAGAAGGCATTTGTAAACTAGCAAATACCGTGAGAGTGGAACGCACATCGATTAGCCCGAGTCACATCTGACCATTATTCCCACAGATGATGGCTTTGTGAGACCGCGTAATTCGCTTTTGACACCTTTTTGGCTATCATCGTTATATAGGGTAGACTTCATGAGAATCGGCCGTCCAGGCATTTGTACAGACGCCGTTATTTTATCTTAACGTTCGTCATCGGCGCCTTCGAAATCTTCTAACATGTGGGCAATCTACCGACGAAAGGAGAGTATCGCTATATATTTTCTGCTGGCTGGAGCTGCACTCGTATTCTGGACCTTTAATCCAAGTCCTTCTCTGACGGCGTCCGAGACCGACCCAATCGGGTTGCGGTTAGGTCTACGTCCGAGGAATTGCGACTTGTGTGAAGTGTTCGCGGATCATGGTGGGTTGGAGTTCGAATGCATTCCCATGTCTTACGACCCGCCGCCCACCATATGTCTTTATAATGACGACATGGACAGAGCCATTTCGGGAAGAATCCGCCGTACGGGATCATGGGAAGGGAAGTACATCAGCGCCATGACAACGTGGCTGGGCAGCGTGTCGGGCTCGGGGCTCATCGACATCGGCGCCAACATCGGCGTCTTCACGCTCGTCGCCGCGACGAAAGGTTATGAGGTCATATCCGTTGAACCGAACATCGAAAACGCCTGGCGCTTACGGGCGTCGGTGGAATTAAGTGAGGTTACAGATCGCGTGACCATCCTTCACAACGCCGTTAGCGACGAGCGCGGTGTCGCCAAGGTGATCTTCTTCCGAGGTAACCAGGGACTGACGACAGTGGAGATGGTTAACTCCACCAAGTCCAACACCAGTTCAATATACAAGGCGAGTAAGGTGGACGCCGGTCGAAGCGAAGGGCAACTTCCGGACTCCAGGCTCTTCACGAAGACCATTCATCTGGATGACCTTGTCCACTATTGCAATTTCCAAGAGGCCATAATGAAGATCGACATCGAAGGTTTCGAACACCGCGCCTTCCAGAGAGCGACAATCCTGTTCAGCCACATCCGGATCCACAAGGTAATGATGGAGTGGCTGCACATCCGGAAACACCTGGAACGGGGAGATCCAGAACAAGCCAGGATGATTCGGGAGATGTTGGATTTCTTCGTCAGTCGCGGATATAGGGCCCTGGACTGGAATATGGACGAACTGGATGTGAATGACGTCATGACCTGGCCGACGGATCTTGTGTGGAGTCTGGATAGAAATTAGGTCAATTAGGGGATTAACGTTAACAGTTAATCGGAAATTTGTATTATATAAAATTGGGTTAATGACCCGCGATAGTATCCTATGAGTTTAAAATGTCCGCTTGGGGTTATCTGCTTCTACTTGCTCTTGACGAGTACGAACTTATAGTTGCATCATGTAGAACAGCTTATGATAGGTTCACAGGTTGTTTTCTGAGAACGAAAACATCTATTTTGTCTCGAGATACTAAAAATCTAATTTAGGATTATATATTGTACAGAATACATAACTTGGTACCCGGTGTGTTCCTATTATAACTTGTTATAAAGCGATGATATGGACCGGTATACACTGTCTTTTCAATGCGAATGCGAGTGACATGGGCTTTGTCGAGCATGTCGAGCAGGGAGCCTAATATAACAGATAGGACAGTTAAATTGTTTTTAATCTAGAGAAATATAATCTTTGATTCTATTATAAACTTGGTCTGACTTTACTACCCCTCGCCACCCCCCCACCCCCTCACCATTTCTGGCTGTTTCCCATGTTTCAGCCTCCTGCCCTTTACCACCGCATGCCCGCCCGCCACAACACCAATTTTCCATTACTTGAAATGTATAGAATGTTACTCATTTATTAGTACAATGAAGGAACAAACCAACCGTAGCACATACATGAACAAACCTGTGTTACTGGTAGCTTTCGAACTGCCTACCCTCCGCATGCTTAAGCAATGTTTTTAAGGAAGTTTTGACTACTTTTTAAAAAATTGTAGACTACTTTTTAAAAAATTGTAGACTACTTTTTAAGAAATTGTAGACAACTTTTTAAGTAATTGTAGATTTGTTTTTAGGAATTGTAGACTATTTCTTATAACTTGTATAATAGTTTTTAAGGAATTTTACACTACTTTTTAAGGAACCAAAGACTACTTTTTAAGGAACTGTAGACTATTTTTTAAGAAACTGTAGACTACTTTTTAAGGAATATTATACTAGTTCTTAAGGAATATTATACTAGTTCTTCAGAAATTGTAGACTAATTTTACATTGGTTAGGAAGTGTAGACTACTTTTAAGGAATTTTACAATCGTTAAGAATTGTAGATCATATTTTAAAGAAATTTTATACCAGTTTTGAATTAATTTTAGACTTTCTAAAGGAACTTTACCATAGTTTCTATAGATTTGTAGACTAGTTTTAAGGAATTGTATAACTAATGAAAAAAAAATCGGCAAACTAGGCAACTTCTATTTCTATATTTTTAGTAATTTTGTTAAGGCAATTTTACCAACTAAAAGTATACACTTTTATTAATTTTCCGGAACAATCAACACGGCATCGAATAAACGCAGTCTAGCATATAGCACGTTCTCACCCCTTGACACGAGACGCGCGCGACAGGATTCCGCATGCTCCGGGCATTCAAGGCGTCACTTTTGCATTCAAAGATGGCGACCGACAACAACATTGCACCACTCGCTATTTCACCTCTTTTTGTCGAGTAACGGAATATCACGAAGCTGTAAGTAGCCCCAATTGACATAATATAAAATTCTAGGCGTTTTCATATTTTTTTTATTTTTTTAAAATATTTATTCATGCTTAGTCCCTTGATACTATCAAATTGAAAAATGGCCTGTGAAAGAAAGTATCTAAGCTTATCAAGTTGATAGATACTTTCTTTGATAGGCGATTTTTCAATTTTGGTGGGAGTTCTGAAGTTGGTCCATATACTTAAGTGAATGTTCATAGAAACATATTGTGTCTTTGTTCTGTGAAGAACAATGCCATAGAGCCAACATACCCCTGACAAACTGAACGTTGAAGTCGGACACATGAACCAACTTCATACGCATGCATGGCAAATGCATCCCTGAAGTTTATTGGTTTGAAACGACGGCTAAACCATTGCAACCGGGAATTAATGTTTCAACATGGAAATACATTTTTGGGGGACAACATAGTTGATTTGCTATCTAAAGATTACCAGGTACAAATCCGGCATAAATATTTAGAATCGAAATGCTAATAAAAACAAGTTTAGAATCTTTATATTAACTGAATTTTGATCATATATACGTGAGAGGGTTATATCTTGGGCCGTGAGCAGATTGGTTATTTTCCTTGAGATATTTATCCTTCTTACGTACCGGTATGATGTAAACATCCGTACAATTGTGTTTCCCGGTCATCGTAGTTGGATTTGGTTTAATTCATAGGCCTACATAAAATTATCAATGACAAAACATGATATACTTTTAAACAAACTAAACAATATGGTTTGCGTGAATCCTCTCGTGTTTCCTACCAGTGACTGTGATATGTACTAGGGCAGATCCAGGGGGAGTGGGGGTCTACGGGGTCCGGACCTGTTCTCCCTTTTTTAGGAAGAATACCGTTTTTTAATGCAAAATTTAGGCCATCTGAGGCGTGCATGGACCCCTCCGTTTTAAAGGAAGAACGCTATCGGAGGCAGGGAGCCCCGGTCGCAAATTTTTAGTGCCCCCCCCACCCCGGTCGCAAGTTTTAATGGACGCCCCCCTTTTAAATTTCCGGATCCGCTCCTGACGTAACCGGTACTGGTCACTTATCATACCGACCTGTGTATAACTGAATGAATAAATGGCGTCATCAGTAGTATCGGTGGATGTGTTATAGTTACTCAGACAGCAATATGTTCCCTGATCAACTTTCTGTTTGGGAAATGGCGTATTTAGGTTAATAGTGACTACAAACCCACTTATTGTACACAATAAATAACAGGATATGTTGTTAAGCCACTTTTTTGGCCAAACTAAAGCATCTTGTTTGGGAAGGTGTGACATTCTTGTGTATTTCGTCATCACATTCCTTGCATCGCTAGCGTTTTTTGCCCATTTGAATATGATAACATATTTATTTCGTATAAATGCCACAAAATGTTCCCCCCAAAAAGTTAACAATTATTAAGGGTGACAAATTACAAATTACTGACAAATTATTGTATTTACAGCTTTGATATGTCTTATCATGTTGATCAGCGCGATTCATAAATTAACGTAAAGGCACCTTTTTTTTGGTCGCTTTTTATTTTCAATATTGCAAACTGAACCAGCCAGTGACGATCGCAAATTAATAGGTTAAGTCATAACTATTTACCATTGAATAAATATCAAACCATCAGAATACTACGAATGACAACAATTATCACTCGATAAGTGTCATATGTTAAAATCAGCTGGTTGAACAAACGTTATCAACAAACACTCTTATATAACAGTTAACTCGTAATGTGCACAGGGGATTTGCACAGACGATTGTCTGATTGCAGCTACCAAATGATTAACTGAATTTCCGGTATCACAGTGCAAGTCTGCAGGGAGAATATATATTTTATGTTTGTCTGATCAGATGTCTTCTTTGGTTCTTCCCCATGGGAGTCATATACCATAAGAATAATCCATGTTACAGAAGAAAAACCAGAATTATTTTACGTTTCATCGTATAGCTCAATTTAGGTACTATATAGAAGGTGAACCAGTGCTTGTGCACGTACAGGTGATTGCGCACTTGGAGAGATGCATTTTCGCTTTTTTACTCCTATAAATTGTGGTCCACATTTTACGAGACAGAATCCTTGATGTGTGACAGATGCTTTGATGTCTGCTGTGTAACATTCTAAGCGATCTGCATATGATTTTTATCATCCGTTGCATCCCTTGTTTCGTGCGCAAACACTGGTCCGATAACTATATATACATTAATAAGTGCAATTATTCAACGTGGAGGCTTATGCGTCATCCTAGTCGGTCGCCATCTTGGTGAGTGCCAGTGCGAGTGCCAGGATGAGACAGGAAGCTGTCGACAGCGAGGCGGATCCTGAAATCAACAAACCCTCTTAGACTCTGTGTGCCAGTGGCCTCTGACAAGGGAGCGGTATAGTGTAGTGAAATCAGGTGGAACTTATAGTGCGCGGGCCATTATTAGAAAAAAAACATAAGGTTGAATAATTGCCATAGCACTGTCGAGTGAACACATCAACGTGCACATCAATCATGGAGAGCGTATTCGCACCCAATGGCGGATTCAGTGGGAAGGGCAAACCCCCTCCCCGACCCCCCCCCCCGTTGAGCGAAGATGCCCTTTTTAAATGTAAACTGTACAACATCATAAATGTGGACCCCCATTTTGTGGGATCCCCTGCTTTTTCGGCTTTACCGGCCGCACCCTTTCCCTGTTATAATATTTTCGAAACTGCCTCAAGTGGACCCGCCCACCGCCTCCCTTTCAAAATCCTGGATCTGCGCCTGTGCACCTGACATACTCTGAATGTTTGTTACGTAGGCATTCTGTTTACGCTCTAGTTCCCCTGTTCCACGTCAAATTTGACCATCAGAATTATCCTTCATGCAAAAATTGAACACGAATATAATCCAAATATAGATATATACAGATATGTTATCAGTTTGGCATCAAATACACTACCGTTGAGCAATTACTACGCTACTGGTGCCGTACCAGACGAATTTATTCGATTTTTATTAATTATAAGCCATGTTACATTCGAAGGCGTAAAGCGCTTTGAACTTTTGACCCCGTGTTATTTTGATTTTTTTCTTCACTTAGCTCTTACATTTTGATCTTACCACAACAGATCCAAAAATGTCAAATTCTGCATCTGTATCGAAAATACATAATTCAACACACATAAACCTCTAAAACCATTCGCGACCCCGGCAACGCTAGCCTCACACTAGCAATTTGCAAAGGGGGGTGGGGGGTGCTCTCTGAAAACTTGCGACCGGGAGGGGGGGGGGGAGTACTCTCTTTTTGCCAAGGGGGGAGGGTTGCTCTCTGAAAAACTTCCGACCGGGGGGGGGGTGCTCTCTGGCTTTAACAGTGTATGTTCAGGTTCCCAAGGGGGGGGGGGGGCTGCAACCCCCCTAACCCCTCCCCCCCTCTGGATCCGCCCTTGCTCACAGGTACACGTGTAGCCCGCGACCTCATCCACACACGTCTAGTTTACTTTTAAGAAAAGCTTCACGTTTTTATCATGAAATAGAGAATATACTGTTCGTCATGTAACACATAACGTAAGCATTTTACCTGTGCACATAACCCCAGTGTATCCAGATGCACATGTACAAGTCCCGTCTGTTTCACACGTCCCGCCGTTAGCACACACATTGTCAGTGGCATCACAGGCGACTGGAAGACAAAGATAACGTGGTATTTATTGATGTCCAACTTTCATTATTCCTAGTAAGTACTGTTGTACGTAAAACGTCAAAACCCTCTCGCGATGGCCGACAGATCCGCCCGATCTCGGAGAAAAAATATAAGCAACTTAACTGCTAAAAAGTATAAGCGCAATAGAAATGTCACCCAATTCTCCGTCCTTTGTCGCCCACGAACTTTAAGGGAAGAGCGCACTCATGTAGCTCAGTGGTTATAGCTGCCGCCCCATCAGCGTATGTATGTAGGCCTACCTGATTCACAGCTTGTCTCCGTCCACCCAGTCTCACACGCACACGTGTAGCCCGCGACCTCATCCACACATGTCTAACTTACTTTAAAGACGTCAAGCTGTATATAGACCTACCTGATTCACAGTTTGTCCCCGTCCAGCCAGCCTCACACGCACACATGTAGCCCGCGAGGTTGAGCTGTATGTAGACCTACCTGATTCACAGTTTGTCCCCGTCCAGCCAGCCTCAAACGTACACGTGTAGCCCGCGACCTCATCCAAACACGTCTAACTTACTTGCAAGACGTCAAGCTGTATGTAGACCTACCTGATTCACAGTTTGTCCCCATCCACCCAGCCTCACACGTACACGTGTAGCCCGCGACCTCATCCACACACGTCTAACTTACTTTAAATACATCAAGCTGTATGTAGACCTACCACAGTCACAGTTTGTCCCCACCCAGCCAGGCTCACACTGGCACGAATAACCTGGTGCATTATTGGTACACGTCACTGCGTGCTGGCATGGGTTGTAGGTGCACTCATCGATATCTGCAAGAACAATGCCATTTTTATCTGGATGAGTGAGTAGTCTCATATAACGTGCAGGGGTGACTTGACCTCGGGAAATTAGACCACAAAAACTTGACCGAACGGTATTATAGATTACATATAAACACCAGCACATTACCAGATGTTTTCATCGGGGTGTTCAAAGCTCCATTGTAACCAGCTGCGCACTTACATGTACTGTCTGCTTCACACGTTCCACAAGGTATATTTTCATGTTTATCTTTCATTTTCGTGGTAAATGCTCTGCGTTTTTGTCATGTGTAATTACTGAAGGAAAGTTTCATTCTTTCATCATGAAATAGAGGATATACTGTTCGTCATGTAACACAGGCGACTGAAAGACAAAGATACCGTGGTATTTATTGATGTCCAACCGTCATTGTTCCTAGTAAGTACTGTTGTGCATAAAACTTCAAAACACTCGTGCGATGCCCGACAGATCCGCCCGAGCTCGGAGGAAAAATATAAGCAACTTAACTGCCAAAAAATATAAGCGCAACAGAAATTTCACCCAATTCTCCGTCCTTTGTCACCAACGTACTTAAAATGAAGATCGTGCTCATTTAGCTCAGTGATTATAGCTGCTGCCCCATCTGCGTACGTATGTAGGCCTACCTGATCCACATTCTGTCCCCGTCCAGCCAGGCTCACACTGGCAGGAATAACCTGGTTGAGTATTCGTACACGTCCCTGCGTGCTGGCATGGGTTGTTGACGGTGCACTCATCGACATCTGCAAGAAAAATGTCATTTTTATCTGAATGAGTGAGTAGTCGCATATAACGTACAGGGGTGACTTGACCTCGGGGAATGAGACCACACAAAATTAACATAGCGGTATTATAAACCACATATAAACACCAGCACATACCATGTGCATTTATTAAGGTGTTTCGAGCTCCATTGTAGCCAACTGTCTGCTTCACACGTCCCAGATGGTATTTTCTTATGTTCATCGTTCATTTTCGTGGTAAATACTCTCGTAGATTACCACGTGGAGCTGCGCTACTAAACTCTGTCGCGATGGGTCTTATGGCACAGTGCCCGCGGTCGCATATATGTATGCAATAATGACGTCATAAACGCATTTTTAACGTGATGTGACGTCACGGATGTGTGTTTATTATTTCGTCGAAATGTCTCATATTCAAATTTGATACTGTATTCTAGACCAAGTTATGCATTATCGTGCGTTATATAATAATAGCGAGCGTAGTGAGCTCTTTAGATAACACACACGTAAAAAACTGACAAAATCTGTATCTCAATCCCATACTGTAAAGCGCGAAAAAAAATCAACCGGTAGTCGACCCCCAGTGGTGTGACATGCGCATGCGTTTAAATGCATTCCGGGAAAGTTCATGTTTATTTTTTTGTCAAAAACTTATATGCAGCCCAAACCCGCACATTCACTAAAGAATATACATAATTGGTAGATAATTCACATACAAAAACATAATTCCAACTGATGAAACGCTGATCATAGCGACAACATGCATGTGTCCTCCTCTCTCATGACAGAGGGCGCTCAACACGCGCGCGGGCTGCATTCGCTTGGTGGCAGCACAAGTCGAACGCGCAGACGACAGTTTCAGATTTGTCAGCAGTTTACCAGGCTTCGTTGATGTTACAACATTTTCACGTCTAGTCTAGCTTTTGTCAATTTATATCAAGGTTGGTGATACATTAAAGTGCTAAGGTAACTTATTTGTGTAATATTTAGATCTAGCCTAGGAGTTAGATCTATTTGACAGTTCATCAGGCGCCAGTGTAGGATCCATAGTCGGGCATAGAACAGTTTTGACCCTGACCAGGGGACCATTTGACTCTTTTAGCTAATGTTTACTGAGCCTTTCAGGACAATAGACTTCTAATTGACTAATATAGATCTAGCTGGAAGTTAAGTTAATGTAAGTTCCCTAGATCTAGTTTAAGTTGGATCTAAGCTTTAAACAATTTGAGGCAAAAATTGCTTCGTTAACGCATTACATGTTCTAGATCTAAGCTTAGGCCTAGATCCAGATCTAAATTTAGATCCGTTACTGGCGTTAGGCCTACAATCTAGTTCAGCTTTTGAAAATATAGATCAAGGTTGGTGATCCAAAAGGTGCTAGATCTAACGTCACATTTAGGCTATAATCATATGACTTTCACCACTTATTTATTTACTTATTTGAACCATTTGATTGGGACAACCGTCTTTTAGCCTTTCATTAAAATAGACTTCTAATGCAGATCTAACTGGAAATTAATGTAAGACTTACTAAGCTTAAAGTTACATGTGGAGCTGGCCGTTGCAACGGCTGTACCAAAATAAACATAAACAGGAAATGTTACCTTTGACCACAAGCAGTGTCAACAGCCACCGCCAAAGAAAAAGTGGCGCTCCGGACGCTTCTATTGTCTCATATAATTTAGCGCTTGGGCCCCCTGTCGGTGGCACCGGTAAACGACTTGCTCACACACGTTTATGACGTTTCAAATCAGCACCAGTTTTCATTTTTGTGGCGGACAATTCATGAATTTGAAATGTTTTGCTCATTGCCATTGGCAGATAATTGGTGAGCGATATGGTAGGTGTTTATTGTCTGTTATGAACCTTAAGGCCTTAGGCTTGTGTTCTTATACGCAAATTTGGCATTCAAAAACAGCGAAACAACTCCACATGCAAATTTAAGTTGGATCAAAGCTTGAAAAAAAATTGAGGCAAAAATTGCTGTTGTTTGGCAGATTTTTAACAAAAAATGTAATTAAGCTTAGTCTACATCTAGAGATAAGTTAGATCTATTAAGATCTTCGAACATCTATCCATTGGCATTCTTTAATATAAGCTTACTTTAAAAAGTAACCTTACTCTAATTATCGAATCAAAGCAACATCTGTGTTCATTCAAACGGGTTGTTTGAAAGTTCATTAGGCGTCCGTGTAGGATCCGTCAAATAACTAATTTCTAATATAGATTAGCTAGATTTTTTTTGGTTTATAACAAACCCTTCAGTTAAGATTAGCCTACATCTAGAGATAATTAAGTTATCAAGATCTTCGAACATCTATCCATTAGCATTCTTCATTATATTTAAAAAGTAGTAAGTTCTTGCAGTAGTCCAATTATCAAATCAAAACAAGTTGTGCTCCCCTTCTTTAGCACATCTACTTCAAAACTAAAAGCTTCTAGATCTATCACAGCTGCTTGTCATTTGGGATATTGTAGACTATCGTAGTCGTAGTCTATCGTAGACTACTTCTTGCTGGGTTTGTTGCGTTGAATAATGGCGGACCACCCTTACATAAAAAAATATTCACAGTACTTTGCTTCACACTGGGTAACCGTAACACAATCCAGTCAACCAGTCGTCCAGTTTCAAATTCTAGAGATCTTGAGCATAATTTTTACTCAAGCTCATTACATGAGCTGATTCGTGAAGTTACAAATCCAAATCAGGGAGCAGGAAGGCAGGAACATAACTATTGCCGGCCACATCTATCTGACCATGGCACTCCACCTACACCATGCAATGATCCCTCCCCACAAAATACGGCACTTTTAAACTTTGAGAACAAACATTTTCGGTCAGTCAATGTACCAGGGGATGGAAATTGATTTTTTCATTGCCTTAGCCTATTTTTAGATGGCAATTTCTCACGAACGAAACTTTACAGATCACAAATAAAGCAACCTAGGGTAATAGGAACCTAAATCATGACAGATTCGGTCAGGGGCAGGTCACTTGACTACAAATCAAATGTACTACTAAACTACTAGATTTACTTTTTCAGTACCAAAACTTTGATATTAAATATACAAAATAGCATAATATGTAAAACTTCACCTTTAAAAAGAACAAGTCATAACTAAGGTTATGAGAAACAGTTTAGCCCAGTTATCATCAGTGGGGGTCCAAAAAATTGCTTCACAACAAAGTCAAAGTCTACGCTCGCCTTCTAGGTTTTACCTACAACATATTAAAAGGCACAACATCGAATGATCTTGACAATGAACAGAATGACAGTTAAGAGAACTGCGTAATCGATATGGATAGATCCGTTCGATGCAGCTATGAGACTCATGATATATCGCAGTATAATATTCGGAACGAGTCAAAGGCTTGGAACATTGGAAGCTTGCAGCTGTAAATTAGACTCAAAGCAGTGCTGCACAGATCATTTACCGTCACAGTCTTTGCCAGTCCAGCCATCGGCACAGCTGCAGGTGTAGTCCCCAGTACCTGCCACGCACGTCCCACCGTTTTTACACGGGTCGTCATCGCACTCTGTAACAGGTAATCATTGAGAGCCAGCGTCGATTTGGGCAACAGAAATATATATCCGCCATCCTACACCATTCGTCATCCTTATGTTTCAGGTTAATTGGCCGTAATTAACTTGTAGCAATGCTTTTGTAAGCGAGCGCAAATCCAAGATTCCAAGTCTGTTATGTGAATTGAAACACGACTTTTACACCACAGGCGAAAACAAAATGACCGATCCAGATTGTGAAGAAAAGGATCGTCCGCGATGAGTTCGCCGCAGAAATGGGCGACGTCACTGCGATTAGGTGAATAACGAACGTAGATGGGGTGGAGTAGGGGTGGGGGGGGGGGGGGGGCAGGCTGGGGAGTTTCCAGAATAAATAACACACCATCGGGTATGGAATATGGAACATGAAGTGCAGCTCCTGTGGAGGTGGGGGAGCGCCTCCCTGGATCCGCCAGACTAACACTGAACGCAGTAACCTCATCTATCTAGGTATCTATTGATATTATTAGATGCACATATGTCTCCCACCCCTCCCCCTCTGTATTTCGCCCACCGCCCACCGCCCACCGCCTGCAGTCAACATTTCTGGGTCGTCCCTTGGAACACAAATCTTAACTTCCATTACCTATTTCTCCAGCGACAAGTATTATGCCATGGGTGAAGACAATGAAGGCCACCAGGAGTACTTGTCTTGCCATATTTGCTGAATCTTCCTGAAATAAATATTAAAGCTTACATGATCATTGAAGTGATGTGGTGGGTGTCGCCAAGACCCCAAATTTAAACTTTACTGTGCCAATCTCTGCTTGCGTAAGTCATGTTTACTGTGCGCAAATTGCAGCCCCGTTTCATGCATTTACACCAGACCCTGTCATTTTAACTTAAGGTAGTCTACTTTTCAAAACTTACGGTAATTTTTTTGGGATTTTTCACCAGATACATCTTCTTATATGCTTATTACAACGCAAAGATAAAAAAAATGTTTCTAGACTGACTTTTCTAAAAAAAAATGAGATAGAAGCCCCCCACCCCTCTATTACACTGTAACATGGCGGCCTTAGTGATTTTCGATTATTTTCACTTATTTATAATTATAGAAAAAAAAAGACGGTAAAACATCCTGATTTTCCCGCAAAGAGTACTTTGTGATATGCTTACACGAATAATACAATCATATTGAAAGGTTTTCTGGCTATTTTTTTTGCAATGTGAGCTTGAACCGTCCCACCCGTACCCTCTATAAAAACTCTGTTGTTGTCGCAAAAAAATTAGCCAAAGGTCTTGATATTTTTAGTTTATATTATTTCCTGGTATGTATATTAATATTGAGATATCGAAGAGAAATAATGCTAGCAACGTCGTAAAACGCTCACACATAAATTACATTCGCTAGGTGGCGCCACGGTGATCTCGCGTACTATCTTTTAATTGCAAGTCTAGTCTAGTTTAAGAACAGCACAAAACGTCTCCAGCAGGAAGTATAGCAGACAAAAGTGTGTTGACAGACGCGTTGTTATGACGTCATAAGGTGACGGTCACATAGGGTTGTACAGTCCTCGCGGGTTCACGTCCTCTTAGAACGAGTGCTCATTAAGCTTTGTTCCGTGCTGCAACTGCGTCATACGCACTCATTACACTCTTTGGTCAACGTTTAAGTGTTGCGAACCGGCTGGCTGCTCGGTTTGTGCGTGAAGAATCGAGTGGGTGTGAAAATATTTTTGTTTGCCTTGGTTCAGGCATCTCTAACTGTTTTTTTATAATATAGTCAAAGATAAGACATTTAACCCTCCATAATGCATGTGGTCCGTTCGATGACATTGTTGGAAGCGTTGTATTTTGAGGCAAATCATCGATGTTTGCATTTCTGCACAAACAGCGCACCATAGGGCTATAAAGTCTCGTTCGCTTAGACTTCCGGTTTGCGCACACTGGTATCCTGACTATCTGTGACGTAGGCGTGACGTGTATGTTACGCAAAGAGAGACTGGGAACCAGACTACCTGCGCAAAAGCCAGGGGCCGGGGGGTGGGTCCATTGCGGAAGGCCTAGCGATATGATTAAGAATATTTAAGAAATATAGCTTCACAAAACGGATAGACGACATAGTTTTTATTCGTTTGCGCTATCATAATGGTGACAAGGTTGGCGCAACGCTTCAAACAGAAAACTTACAAAAATGAAGAAACTTGGTCTTTTCGTGATCCAAAAGTGATACGAAAACATCCAACTCGTGTTATTTTATCTTTACCATGTGGTTTAATGACGAATCCGTGTGCTGTTACTCCATGCACGGCACATTTTGACCGCGGAATGGTTAGATCGATCACTTGCTCTCGCAATTTTTGTTACCGCGGAGGCACGCGAACTTGCGAGCCCGGGTGCAGGGCTAAATTTAGAACGTTATTTTTAGCTTTCGAGTGTTTTGAAGGCGGATTTTTCCTTGTATATTTCCAAAGTTCTGCGCTTCATCGTCTCCAAATATTTCAACGTATTTCTCCGTTAGCCATGTTTAGTGAAATGGTACTTATAGTCTTTAGAGTAAACCTGGAAAGAAATTGACTTATAGCTGCCTATACTTCAACATGGAGCACGTGTGTTTGTTTGTCCCCAACACTGAAGTCTCGCGGCCCGAGCGCGAGAACTGTATAGCCCTGTTGTCTTCGCCCTTGTCAAGGAGCGTTTTTACTTTACCATAGATGCCGCGCAGGCATGCGAGTCATGAATATGACGTCATATGATTTAGAAAACCCCACACAGCACATTACTAGCTCGACTGATACTAACGGTCGCTCATAAAACAGCCGCATTCGGGTTATCAACTGTCTAACGGCTCGTAATCTACATTAACCTATTCTGATGGTTATCATTCTGATAAGTGGGCTAATCTCGGCCCTTGAGTAACCTCGACCCCCACGCGCTGTTTTCGTTGGTGAATTTTTATAATTATGATAAATATAAATTGCGACACAATACCAGACAACATGTCTGATAGGGATAAAATCTCTCTTTTTTGTAGTCGCACATAAGGATATGGTAGAAAAGTACACAATTACCACCTGCTATTCACCGACAAGTGACAATGGAACCGTGGACAAGCCACTTCTGAAAATACCAGAGCTACCATGGGGATAGAGTGTGGACGAATATGCCCAATGCAAACTGTAGAAAAGATACTATCAGGATCATGAGAGAGAGGGATGAACAACAGAAACGAGAAAGACAATTTAAGTAAGAAGGGATGATATAGAAAGTGTTAGCAGTGTTGGTTTGTTGCCTTTGTGATAATGGGAAGCAGTCATACTAATGGGATGGAGTATATGGGCTATCTAAATGATGCAGCGATGGGTGCGACATGTTGAAGTAGATATATAATGGGCATTTTGTTCAAGGTACAGTAAGATTTTTTTCATTTTGGTATAGTCACAGAGGAATGTGAAGATTTATTTACCGTACTTTACAGCTACAACTAATTATTTATTGTATAGCGATGATTCATTTTATTCATACTGTTTCTTACCTACCTATATTATGAATTTCACAGTCCAATAGTTATCGATGTTTCATATAACAAGTCGATAAAGGCAATGATAATGTATGATAAATACATGTCCATGCTGTCAGTTGTTTGCTGTACATGTCTCTCTGTACAAATCTCTATTATTTTAATATATATTTATATGAATTGAATTGATATATTTATGTTTATTCAGTGAGAAGCATGCTACCTAGATTAAATCATTCACTTATCCTAGAGGTCGAAATTAGACCACGGGGGTCAAGATTAAACCACGGGGGTCAAGACAAACCATGGGGGTCAAGGGAGACCATGCACCCCACTGCCTGTCAGAAAATGCGCACTCCCCACAAAATGCTGATGCCGTTTTTTTCCTAAAATCATATTCATTGAATGACATGGCATAGTGTTTGAACAATTCAGAAGCCAGACAATTTATGTACATCGAATAGACCGATCCCGGCTGTCAATCTTTCACTGACGTCACTGTTGCTTTTATCCAATCATGTGGGGAAAAATCGGTCTTTTACGTGCGTTTCGTCGGTTTAGAACAAGTCCGACAATCAAAGCAGCATGTCACTTTCTTGTCAGTTTCAGATGTGAATACACTTTTACCTATCACCAACTATGATTATTCATTTCATACTCACGAAAAAGGACTCGGATCAAGCGTGGTCGGGGCTTAGCTCGAAGTGTGGAACGGTGTATTACCCCTGCGGTGGAAGTCTTTCTTATCTTATGCCTTCGATGTTTCTTGCGCTTGGCTGATTTATCAAGAGCTGAATCTGTCGTCAATTTCAGGATGTTTCGCCCAGTGTGCGCTTCGTCCTCTGAGAATAACTATTTATTAGAAGAAACCCAGGAAGTCGGCCACGGTAAAACAAGATAAGGGATCTGTTTGAGCTTTATGACAACTGGCACTTGTGATATGAGTGTATTTACATACACCCTCACGGATGACGTTTGGGAATCTAGTGAACAGGGTTATGTCATTCTCTACAAGAACGCACCTTATGGTGCATCATGAATTATGGTTCGTATCTCATCAACGCCATGTGCGGAGAGATAGCGGTCTTCACTACATATTGTGAGGTTTTGAGGCGTTGATTTAAGTGGTGATACCAAGGGGTTCCTTATCGGCGACGTGGGGGGGGGGGGGGTAGGCAGGGTTCGCACCCCTCCCACTTCCTTGGATCGCCCCCCCCCGCTGTAGCACGTGGTACAGCTTCGTAGTGGCATTTATGCACCTCTGGCCGACTCTGCCATATTTAATCCTATTCCTAATTCGTTGATCAAGCGGGAGTGGGGTTCATGCAGGGGGTGGGGGGGGGGGCAAGGGGGGGTCGTGTTCCCAGATCACGAAGAATAAATTTATTTATTCGCAGATCACGATGAATTAAAAGCATAACTCGCCGCATACAATGAAGGGGAGGATACACGATACTAAATTGACGATCTCCCGATTCGCGATTATTTAATATTCAAATTCCCAGTTCACGATTGATGAAAATCCTTGATCCCGGCCGTCGGCTAATACCCCATTCCTAGTTCACGAAGAATTATTCTCCTCATTCCCAGTTCGGTGAAATGAAAGGGACGAGGATTCTTCTCTGATAAGTGGGGATAACCTGTAAATATCGATGCTTTGTAATTATCGTTTATTAATCAATATTTTACACCATTTAGATTGTACTGCTATTTCCAAAGTAAGGATAATTATTTGGTGGTTATCCTCGCAACAAACGGAAATAGTTCGAAGTGACCAATGTCGTACCGTAGCAAGTTCGGAGTGACCAAAAATATTCGCGGCGGTCGATCGTGCTCCGGTACGCAGCCCAGGTAGAAAGGAGCTATGTCTACGGGAGTAACACCCAGCTCCTTGTGGCGAACACATGGAAACTTTGTCCTGCATAAACCACGCACCAACCGCTCGGACTGACTGAACTGAGGCGGCCCTTCAGGGGACCACCCCCCCCCCCCCATGCCCCATGCCACTGACATCAGGTATTAATAATATAATAAATGATATTATAAAAATAAAGGATAATGCCGTTTTCTTATCTGTACGCGTTTTGCCATTCATTTTGTTTTTATTATGATCAATAGTTATTTGTAGGTCCCATGTATAGGTTTTTTTAATTGCATGCCCATCCCGCCGTGTAAAGTGTAAAGCACATAAAAGGAACGGTTCCTGGTTAGCACGATACGTCTCTGAGGGTTGGTGTCTGTTAGTGTTTTTATAGTGAATTTCGTACACGACGTAGGGCTCTCCACCCTCCCCCTCCTCCCACACCCCTTCTTGATCCCCGGGCGTTCGCAAGTACTCCAGGCGCCCGTTGGCCCTGGGAACCGGCGACTCGCCCAAAACACTCCAAATCGTCATAGCAGACAGTGATCATCAGCCAATAGCGCGTGGCGTCCCAAGTCCAAGAAGCGCGGCGCCGTCAGCAAAACTCGCGCAAATAGGAAGGATACGAGGAAGCGATCATTGCCAGGTATTAATAAGTTACCCCAAGGCAATACCCCAGGCGTGGATCTAGGAGGGGGGTACCCCCCTCCGGTCGTACCCCACCCCTTTTCCAATTCCTAGATCCGCCCCTGGACTCATATATCTTTCGTGTTCGTTTATATTATTTGCAGCACTGTATGTTACTACCAGAAAATAAATATTGTTGGACACCATTTATCAATTGATATTTAGTTAGCCGCTTCGCGAGACTCGGTTCCAGCCTATATTTGCCACGGGGGTTGTCAAACAGAAAAGACGCATTTGGTAAATTTGGTAATTATCTGGAGGCACACTGGGGCTAAATATCCACATTTTTGCATTGATTAATCTCTTAGCTACGACATTCTTATAAACAATAGAAAGGCTTTCTCACTTGTATCTTCTATCTATGTTTTACGGAGCACCAATGTGCCCTACGTCCCCGCCGTCCCCGCAATCCCCTCCCTCTCCGCCGCCCAACGTCTCCTCCGTCCGCCCCCCCCCCGTCCCCCGTCCCCGCCCCCTCCCCGCCGTCCCTGACGTACCTACACGTACACTGTACACAAACGGCGGGCCGTAACTGCCGATACTGTCAACTAAAGATGGCGGAAGGCATGTCAGGTTAACTGTCAATTCGCTTTAAAACCATGAGAAATATGTCATAGGCCTATACAGTTCTCACGATCGGGCCGCGAGACTTCAGTTTTTGGGACAAACAAACACACGTGCTCCATGTTGAAATATACGCAGCTATAAGTCAATTTCTTTCCAGGTTTATTCTAAAGACTATGAGTACCATTTCACTAAACATGGCTATGAGAGGTATACGTTAAAATATTTGAAGGCGATAAAGCGCAGAACTTTGGGAATATACAAGGAAAAATCCGTCTTTAAAACACTCGAAAGCTAACAATAGCGTTCTAAATTTAGCCCTGCGCCCAGGCTTTCGCAAGTTCTCCAAACAGCGGGTGACGTCACAGAGTTTCAAGTGTCTCCGCGGGAACAAAAATGGCGAGAGCAAGTGATCGACTTAGGTTTTCAGTTTGAAGCGTTGCTCCAACGTTGTCACCGGGGAAATCCGTGTGACGTCATAATGCCTCGTTTTCGTAAGAAATGTCAAATCTCTCTCTTCTCGTAACATACACGTCACGCCTACGTCACAGATAGTCAGGATACCAGTGTGCGCAGAGTTTCTAAACTCGTTTCGAACACGTGCTTCGTTTGTTTGTCCCCAAAATGACTAAACCGGAAGTCTAGGCGAACGAGACTTTATAGCCCTATTGCGTAGTCATCTGTGATGTCCTTTCGATATAGCTTTCCTTCAAGTTTGTTCTTCTTCAATTGTTGGTACTATGAGTTACATCTTTAGAGCATATGAGCGTTTTTGCGGTGTTGACCGTACCTTAATCTTGTCAGCTTGCCGAGTTACGGTCAGCCTGCAATTTTCGTTATGGACAACGTCATAGATTTTTACATGGCGTTACTACGATGTAATTAGAGCCATGGTAGTTATCTTGTTTTCACAATAGCAGCCTCATAACTTTGTTGGATGATGTAGAACATTTTTCATTTGCCGCCGATGCACAGTCAGTTTCAAACAAATGAGGAATACAATATTCAACTGAAACTTCCTCCCGCCATCTTTGATTGACCATATCTGCAGTTAGATAGGGCTAATATAAAATGCTTCTTTTTTTCTCGGGCATTAGTGACTTATTTACAAGATAGGGCATTCGCCGGGTGACACTGTTCCACTCTCTTCTACGGAATGATTGGGTGGTTGGCTATTCAGGACGCTTTAGCCACTTTTGGTCATATCGCGTCAATGGGAGAAGGAAGGGAGAGTGAAGACATGTCCCCGGGGGTAACCCTCTTTACGAAGAAAGACACGGGATCTTTATCCTGCTACCACACAGACATGGCCACACCAGGACTCGAACCACCGACCCACGTGCCGTTAGGCTCTTAGGTGACCAGAGCACTCAATGCGAGCGCTCTAGCCCGCTGACCTGTCGCGCCGGCCCCTTTCTTCTACGGAATGGAAGCTCTTGATAGTTTCCCATTGTATGAGACCAATAAGGATGTCTCAGTGAAATGATAGATGTTACTGATGATGATACCCCAATGCTAGTTTCAAACTAAGCATCAGCCTATACAGCGATCTAAAAGGTCTCTGTTCGAGCCTCCTGACCAAATTCGCCTTCTGTAACATTTCAGATTTCATTTTGGTACACATATTTGGATAAACATATTAATTTCGACTTGACTTGAATAGATGTGAGGATGTATATGAAGATATATCACATAGAGGTCAATATTCCCTGCGTACAAAGTGTAGATCGAATCGGATAATTTTTGTGCACGTCATAAATAACATATGTTGATTTTGTTGGCCAAGCTGACGCATCTCGAGTGTTAAAGTGTGGCTTTCTTGCGTACTACGTCATCAAATGTGTGGCATCGCTGCATTTTTGTCATTTTAAATGATGACATATATATTTCGTACAGTTAACAGTCATACAGTTCGTGAAGGTGTCCAAGACATTTATCCACAAGATTTTGAAAATCATGATATCCCGGGCGTATCATAGGTGGAAAATTACTGTATACACAGTGTTAATATAACTGATATCTTATTCATGTTGACGAGAGCGATTTATACATGAACATAAAAACATGACTTTTTCGGTCTCCTTTTATTTGAAATATTACAAACGAAACCAGCCAGTCATCATCCAGTTCCATAACTTCGAGCAAGATAGTCAGTTAAGTCATAAATATATACTGTGGAGTAATTGTCAAGAAATAAGAAGAATGTGAATAACAACAATTGCTTCATATCACTCTCCTTGTTTATTTAAACGCTATAAGTAGCATATGTTGAAATCAGCTTGTTAAAGAAACGTTATCAACAAAGACTCATATATAGCAATTAACTCCTGATGTGCACATGGAATTTGCATAGACTATTGACTGATCGCAAAAAGCAATCAAACTCAGCTCCCGATATCACAGTGCAAGTCTGCAGGGAAAATATATATCCTACGTTTGATCTGATCAGATTTATTCTTTGGCTCTTCCCCATGGGAGTCATATACCATAAGAATAATCGGTGTTACACAATAATAGCGATGTCCCATGTAATTTCTAAGCAATAAGAACCATGTGAATCTCAAGAATTGTTTGAAAGCACTCTCTATAATAGTGCATAGGTTATGTATCTCAGTAGCATATGTAAAAATCAGCTACTGGAACAAACGTTATCAAGAAACGCAAATAAATAACAAATAACTTCAAATTATTTATAGAGACGATTGCCAGATTGCAAATAATTGTCAAATGTGAAACTCAGCTCCCGATATCGATGTCTGCAGGCAGAATATATATTCTTCGTTTGATCTGATAAGATTTCCTCTATGGTTCTTCCCCATGGGAGTCATATACCATAAGAATAATCAGTGTTACAGAACAAAAGTGATGCGCTATGTAAGCTCTACGTTTGTCGTAATATTACCAAGTTTTTTCCGAATATGTACGAAACAATTGGACGTTTGCTCTCGACACGATAAGACGCAAAGGACCATTAAATATTGATTGCATATTTGCAGAAATGCGTTATCGTTAGTTTAGGAATTTGATGAATTTAGGTTCACTCGTTTGCGAGACATATGTCTAAACGTGTGCTTTCAGGTATATTTTGTAAGGTTCTAATGCGATCGGTATACTATTGATACCATACCATGCTCTGCGCGTAGACACTGGTCCGATAACTATATATACATTGCCGTACAATTATTCAACATGGAAGCTTATGCGTCATCCTAGTCGGTCGCCATCTTGGTGAGTGCCAGTGCGAGTGCCAGGACGAGGCAGGAGGCTGTAGACAGTGAGGCGCCGGATTCTGAAATCATTATAGAAGCTACATGTAATTTCCATAATTGCCGTAAAACTACCGTGTGTCAGAGTCTTACACAACGTGCGATCAGGGAAAGCGCTTTCCCACCCAGTGATTTGTTGCGGACCCCCTGCTTCTTCGGATTCACCCCCCACTAACCACACCTGTTGTAGGATTTGCGAAACTTTCGTACAGACGTACACGTGTAGCCTGCGACCTCATCTACACACGTCTAACTTACTTTAAAGACGTCAAGCTGTATGTAGGCCTACCTGATTCACAGTTTTTCCCCGCCAACCCAGCCTCACACGTATACATGTAGCCCATGACCTCATCGACACACGTCTACCTGACTTTAAAGACGTCAAGCTGTATGTAGACCTACCTGATTCACAGTTTATCCCTGTCCAGCCAGTCGCACATGCACAGGTGTAGCTTGCTACCGCATCCGTACACGTCCCTGCGTTCTTACATGGGTCGCTGTCACACTCATCGAGTTCTGAAAGGCAAAACACGAAAAACGCTACGTATGTCAATCCATATGAGAAAGTATGCAAATCGTGCATCGCATGGACAAGTTAACTACGCAGTAATTTGGGCTTATGCTATTCAGTAACACACCATGCATCCAGTTAACATGAATCAATGGGGCTACTTTTCGTCATATTACATATAGCATGGGTACTTTACCCGTGTCGCATAGATGCCACAGAACCAACATACGAGCGCACTGCATCATATATAATATGTCATAAATGAAATCGCCAATAACTAACAAAAACATACGAGAAAACAGCTCCCTCAACAGAGATGGACACTTGCTGGATGGCTAAAGGACTAAATGAGGAGGCGTGGGGACGAGGGTGGGCAGATTGGTCTGTGAATGATTGGTGTTTGATTGCTCAGGCCATTTCACACATGGGTGGTCTTTTTAGCCTGCTGCGTTATCCACACATGTCTACCTTACTAGACGCCAAGCTGTATGTAGACCTACCTGATTTCCAGTCTGTCCCCGTCCAGCCAGCCGCACACGTACACGCGTAGCCCGCCACCTCATCCACACACGTCTAACTTACTTTAAAGACGTCAAGCTGTATGTAGACCTACCTGATTCACAGTTTGTCCCCGTCCAGCCAGCCTCACACGTACACGTGTAGCCCGCGACCTCATCCACACACGTCTAAGTGACTTTAAAGACGTCAAGCTGTATGTAGACCTACCTGATTCACAGTTTGTCCCCGTCCAGCCAGCCTCACACGTACACGTGTAGCCTGGTGCCTCATTCTTACACGTCTCTGCGGGCTCGCATGGGTCGTTGTCACACTCATCGATATCTGAAGAAACAAGCAACCAAAAACGCTGCGTATTTTAATCCAGATGTGAGAGTATGCGATTCGTGCATCACATGGACGAGTTTACTACGCAGTAATGTCATGTTATTGACTAACAAACGATGCATCCAGTTAACATGAATTAATGGGGGTACTTTTCGTCATGTAACATATAGCATGAACATTTGACCTGTGTCGCGTAGAACCCCGGCTTATTAGCCAAGATATGTGCATACTGCATCATATGTAATAAGGTCACTTCTAAGTCATAAATGAAACCGCCAATAACTAAGGAAAACGGATTCGAAAACACAGCCTCCTCAACAGAGATGGATTCTTGCTGGATGGCTAAGGAACTAAACGAGGAAGCCCAACCTCACACGTACACGTATAGCCCGCGACCTCATCCCCACAAGTCTAACTTACTTTAAAGACGTCAAGCTGTATGTAGACCTACCTGATTCACAATTTGTCCCCGTCCACCCAGCTTCACACGTACACGTGTAGCCCGCGACCTCATCCACACACGTCTAACTTACTTTGAAGACGTCAAACTGTATGTAGATCTACATGATTCACAGTTTGTCCCCGTCCACCCAGCCTCACACGTACACGTGTAGCCCGCGACCTCATCCACACACGTTTAAATTACTTAAAAGACGTCAAGCTGTATGTAGACCTACCTGATTCACAGGTTGTCCCCGTCCACCCGGGGCTACACGTGCACTTGTAGCCCGCGACCTCATCCTCACAGGTCCCTGAGTTCTTACATGGTTCACCAGCACAATCATCGATATCTGAAAAAAACAATACATTTTACGCACTTTAATTCGGAGGAGAGAGTGTGTGCAAAGTTAGAAAGCTACGTGAACTACGTCATAGATATGTTGCAGTTTACTGGTTTATTTCACGGTGTTGGGGATGCTGAGTAGGCAGGCTACACACTATGTATCCCAGTGACAAGACTAGATCATTCTTGCACTAACTAGACCATGAAATGTGCCAATTTTGAGATCCTGACATAATTTTGGCGGGAAAAAGCGGCTTGAATATTTTGATGGGTTGATCGACATGTGGATTAGGCTTCGAATCTGAACTTCAATGGGCTCATTTAAGTGTGACGTCATTTTGTATGCTAGTAGAAAGCGATTATGCCTGTCATTCTGACATGCAAGTAAAATAATGCTACTTATATCAGGTATATATTTACCTGTGTCGCACAGATCGCCAGTGTAGCCAGCTGTACATGTACATGTTTAAGCACGTCCCACCGTTAGTACACACATTGTCAGTGGCATCACAGGCGACCGAAGGACAATAAGGTTGTTAATTGGCCGGATAATTGCTATATTTCCGGACTTGGTCTGTTTGGTGAGGTCCGATCTAACCACTCCAAAAAACGGGGAGGGATTCTTTTAGCACTGAGGTTGTCACAAAAAGGGGACCTATTTTAAAAGAATATACGAAAATACCGGGCGGCTGCAATGTGATATAAAAGTTAAACTCTGTTGGTATAAAATCTATTTGCCTTTAAACGTTCTTGTTCAGAAAAAAACCATCATCGAGAAAATCGCACATCAACAGTATAAAATACTGATTTTCGCCCGTCAGGGGGGTGTCGACATGTTCTGAACACGTGACCAGAGTTAGCCAATCACACGCAAGGCGTTGATGTCACCGACGACGATTCTCCGCTGAACCAAAAATGTGTTTACATGCGAGAAGCGGTGCGTCTTTGGAACAAACTGTCAGCTTAACACCTCTCATGAATAAAGAAAAGCTAATTTGACTTATAAATTTGAACCATCCATGAATTTAATGCTGTACTGTTCAGCTGTTGGCTGTAACAATTCAAGTGCAAAAAAGGACACCAAACATAGGATATCTTCCTACCGCTATCCACTAGGTGACCAGCAGCTTTTGCGGCAATGGCTACACAACATTGCTCGTGTGAGTTTTAAACCCACCAAGCATTCAAAAGTATGTTACGACCACTTTGAGAAAAACTGCTTTGAGGAAGATCTGTATGCTAAGTATGTAGGCAGAGGACCAAACGAATCTATAAAGCTGAGGCTGAAGCGTGAACTGTTCCAACCATACTTTGCCATCGCCATCCCCTGCCTCCACCCCTGCTGCACAGTATGCACATGGCCCGCCAATGGACCCGGCTGCTAGCTTTTTCACAGAATGTCTCTACTAAATATTACAAGTACACCTGTACCTGGAAAACTCCTCCGTCCACATACATGTGTGATTATATTGTGAGACTGTATCGAACCTGTCGATTTTCATATGGTTATGCAATTTACCTGACCGCCTCATTCTGTACATTTTCCAGATGATGCACTCGTTTGTTGCTCATTATTTACAATCGAGCATTATTGTGAATTATTGAATAATAAAAGACACAACATCGTATGATCTTGACAATGAACAGAGAATGGTAGTTAGGTGAACTTCGTACTCCATCTCGATAAATTCGTTCGATGCAGCTAAGTCTAATGATATATCACTGTTTAATGTTTAGGACGAGTCAAATGTTTCCTAAATGGGACCCAAATAAATCCTCGCAAATACCCTACTATGAAAGTTGTGCTGCACAATTTCTTTACCTGTTTCACAGTGTATCCCCGTATAGCCACCAAGACAGGTGCAGGTGTCATCATCGCACGTTCCACTGTTTTCACACGGTGTGGTCTGGCACTCTGTAACAAGTAATCATTGGTAGTGTCACATTGAATTCAACACGAGAGGCAGGATCGACTTGGGAAATAGAAATGGCACAGTTTAAAAAAAAATGTATTCCACTATAATGCACTTATAGCAAGCTCAAGCGAGCTCTTAAGGTAACACGCATGCATAATCAAAGTCCATTTCAAGCATAGGCTTAGGACTTTCGGTTCGCGTAACAGCCCGCATCAGACGTTTCTGAGTAAGGAGCAAATTTCCGCGGCACCACAAAATTCTTTTGTCAAGTCTTTAATAATTAAATTATCTACCTTAAAAAGGTAACTGATAAATTATTGAAACGCTAACACTTCATTTACGCTTTAAAGTACAATACATTTATGAGTTCAACGATCCGCGCCGCCCTAAATATTCCTTCCCACACTTTCGGCAGTGGGCGTTCGGGCGGTGTTCGACTAGTCAGACTGGTGCCCGACTTGCAACTTGCGCTTTCGCTGACTGGTTCGCGTTTACATGCACAGTCGCCCCCGTAAACGGAACGCCATCTACCGGCATCGTAAACTATGAGCGTCTCCGTTTAACAAAATGGCTGGTCGTCTGCTAGATTTGCTCACCTGCTCACTTAAATTGCTTGAAATCGCCATTTCGCAAAGAAAATTAACAGACCAGAAACTGATAATGTGATGAAACAACGATCACAGATAAGTGTTACTTAATTCATTGTACAAAACGGCGTGTAATCTACGCCATTCGCCAGTTTGTTGACCTGCTTTCGCACTCTGGCAACTGTCTGTCTGTCTGTCTGACAGCTGAGCTGAGCCTTAGCTGTTAAACTGGCTGCATTGCCACCCGTCGCCGTCGGTGTGGTCAGTGTGACTAATTTTGACTGTCTCGGGCTGTCACTGTGTCAAACACACACCGTCACCGTGTGAGACACACACACAGTCACTGCGTCAGTGTCAATGACAGTTGACCCTGGCAATTTTACTGTCACCTCATTTTAGGCTAGCCTAGGGGGGATAATCCACTTCCCTTGAAATGTTATGCCTTGGCAGCAATTTAACCGTGAAAAGGTGCACTCAAAAATTGTCAGCTTTAACATGTTTGTATCTAAGATGGCCTCTAAAGACTAATTTGCAAATGAAAAAGGACAAAACAAATGTGGGGTGCAGTGAGGTAATTTTTTAAGCAAAAGGCTTAAGCAAGGTTAAAATTTATGTTTTTCTTTTCTAATTTCTTCACCGCTGATAAAGATAAATGAATAACATTGGGATAATTATTATGCATAGTCTAAGAGTGCCACAAAAATAATGCTATTGGCCATTGAGATGCCAAAAACCATTTCCATGAACAATTGTCCATTATCAATAGACTGATTACACAAGCGGTAAAAGGCTGGTAATAATAAAAAAAAAAATTGCTTCGAATCTTGCAGTTGCAGAAAAGTTATCCAGCGCAAGCGAGCTCTTAAGGTAACATGCATGCATTTTCAAAGTCGATTTCAAGCATAGACTTAGGACTCTCATTTCGCGTAACAGCCCACATGAGACGTTATCGAGTTCGGAGTAAATATCAGCTGTACATAAATATAGTCAAGCGAATAGAGGTCGAAGCCTATTATTTCATATCTTTAATAATTAAATTAGCTGCCCCACACAATTAACGAATAAAGTATAAAGTATGTTAACACTGGACGTAAACACTGGACTTAAAATTAAAGTTAATTTCTCAGCAACGCGCTAAATGTCCGTTGTCAATCTCCAAGCAGAGCCATCTTGGTGACCACCCATCGGCTTGTGACGTCGAAATGTTATAAAGATTATGTCACAATGGGAGTTCCTAAGCAACCGAATGATACACGTCATCACGCCAAAGATATGCATTATGGCAAGCCGAAGTGAGATTTACGCTCGCATTTTTTAAGTCGCACCTATCCATATTACATCGTATAAAGCAGAAATCGTAAAGAACACCAACAGAAACCCCCAAGTGATCTCCATATCTTATAAAACATATCAATACTAAAAGTCATTTTTCTGGATGAAACCGTATTTGACCACTTAATATTCATAATTTTTGACAATTAAGGTCAAGTGATTTATAAGTTGGCTATGTGGGGATATATGTATTCCAAGCATGATTGATATCACTGTAAAGCGGGTACATGTAGTCTGGGCTGATGCGGACTCATGCCAAATGGGTCTGACATACGGGCATTCAAAAAGAAGGTGCTCAATAGTTCCCGACGAAAGTGAGAAGAAACTCTTTATTTATTTGTATTAATTGTATTACCTTATTACATAAGCGTCTTGATGTAGATATATCTTTTAAACAAGTTCGAGGAACATCTAAGGTGTAAGGTATCTGTTTTTGTTCAGTTACCCCCCTCCCCCGCCTCTCCTTTTCACAATTCTTGGATTGTAAACTCTATTACCTCCAGCGACAAGTAATATGCCATGGGTGAAGACAATCAAGGCCACCAGGAGTACTTGTCTTGCCATATTTGCTGAATCTCCCTGAAATAAATATTAAAACTTGTATGAGCATTGAAGTCATGCAGCAAGTATCGTCTAGACCCCGACCCTCTCGATTCAGCGCAAATAATTCCTTACAGGCAATTAGGTGTAGTTATATCAACCATAAAACCGGACTTTGTTTTCAATTAACTGTGCCAATCTCAACATAATTTTCATCATGCAGACCCATGTATGTTTACGCAACTAACACGCAAACGAGGGATGAACGTCAGTCGCTGTTCATCATCATCTTGAATAGTATAGCACCTTATTATTCACGGATTTTTTTGGTGTAAACTTCATTTATTTAACGAGGTTATCAACAGCGCATACACATCTTAATGACTACCTCGAGCATATAAACAATGACATATACAGAAGAATACAACGAAGTAATAATCACTAAAGAAAGGAGAATGCTACTGTAATCGAGATCGAGATGGAGATTGAGATAATTCCAAAATATACATTGTAGCGACGGGTGAGCTCTTATTAATAACTGTTTTTTGGTTTAAACATTTAAGACTCAAAATCTACCAGTGCTTATGATATATGTCTGGACAGCCTTAAACAATATGATGTTTTCTTCGATGGTTAATTCGGAGATTCCAAATATTAAGGTATTGCATAATCGAGCTAATTGTTGCGTGGTGAAATTCGTTATATTAGATAGGTTTTCATCGACTATGGGTTGGATATTGTTAAATAGTTCTTCACGGTGAGTGCTAAACACAGGACATACCAGTAAGAAATGCACACAATCTTCAGAAGTATCATTACATAAGTTACATATGGCTGAATCTATAAATCCGTAAGCGTGTCTGTGCGAGTTCAGTCCACTAAGTCCAAGACGCAATCTGCTATGGTTAATCGCCTCATCCCCAGAAAACATATCATACAATACATTTGGCAAGCCAAAGTACCTCTGTTTGTATAGAGACTTGAAAGACGAAAAGGACGGTGATTGCTTTAGATCGCGTGTTAGGGAGTTCCACGCTCGGACCATGATCCACAAAATGGAGTTCTTATAATAGGTTTTCTTGGTTACAGGATGATAGAGATGGTCATTACAACGCAGAGGGTAACGCGATATGTCAGACACTCTGGGTGGGACAAGAGTTGCTAGATACTGTGGAACCAGACCATTAATCATTTTATACAGCATACAGACACTGAAGTAAGATCGTCGGGCAGGTAATAATTCTACGCCAGTTTCGGAAACGAGATTTCTATGAGAGGCCCTCGTGGCTGTTAACAGGGCTTGACGCTGTACGTTTTCTAATCGGTCCGATTGGTGCTTAGTCAAGTTGCTATGGAACACAGGGGTAGCATACTCTAATAGTGGTCTAATATATATGTAGGCCTACATCTTTGTCTTCCTATCCACACGCATTGGTAGGCGTTTCAATACACAGTACACTAGGAACAATAGGGGGCCCAGAATTGAACCTTGTTGAACGCCGGCATTGACATCCTTGCTTTCCGAGGCACAGCCCTCAAGCACAACCTGTTGGCTACGATCAGTTAAATAACTCTTGAACCAGAGTAAGAGATCACCCGTTATACCAAAAGTCTGGAGTTTATGCAAGAGACCGTGATGATAAACTTTGTCAAATGCCTGAGACACATCTAAAAATATCATAGCAGAATCATGATTTCTTTCAAGGGATGTATATATTCTGTGCGTTATGTACGTCAATTGATTGAATCGTTTCGTTTGAAACCAGAGTTTCTCCCAGTTAATAATTCATTTTAAATACAGTGTTTTTACATATTATCGTAAAAAAGTTTTCCATTATTTACCCCACGCATGACAATAGTGAGATAGGTCGATAGTTTTCCCTTAAATGTCTATCTCCTTTTTTAAACACTAGAGTTACATTGGCCTGTTTCCAATAAATGGGAAAGACATGGGAGGTGATACAATGATTAAATACGCTTGATAGACGGATTATTCACGGATGACCTTCTTACCTTTTGTTTTCGATGACTGGCTTTGCTGGTCTATCAGGAGCTGAATCTGTTGCCAACTTCAGGATGTTTCGTTCAGTGTGTGTTTCGCTCGCAAGTGAACACCTATTTATAGGAAACCCGCGAAGTCGGGCCCTAAAACTCAGGACAAGGGGTCTGTGTGAGGTCCATGACAACTGGTAATATTATTGTATTTACATAAACCCCCCGCGAGTGACTAGGGACTCCAGTAAAATGGTTGCTTGCCCCCGCCTAGCTGGCTGGTACCGTACGAACCACTCGTTAGGGTTCGAGTAGGATCGAGTGCCTCACTCGAACGTGTCATGATCGTGTAGGAGGAATGTGTCATGATCTAGACACATAAAGAATCAACACAATGCGAATGCTGCAAATTTTACGTATAAATACTACTAAAGGGTTTATAATATTAAAGTTACAGGACTTCTATAGTTTGTACCTGTTTACCCACCATTGAAATATAACATCACAGCGAGAGGAAAACCCCATAAACAGGGCAACCTTGTAGGTTCTTTCATTTTAATGTCTTGTGTTGACAATATAAAATTATATCTATGCGAAGCAATATATCCGCGCCTTACATTAAAACAATTTGTTTTCTACTGTAAATATGTTGTTTAACACTATTATAATAAATATGTTTTTTCAAGTACGAGTTGAAGACCATCTTAATTAACTAGTACCATCAGAGATTATGCACTAGACGGTCTCTGGTACCATACTGTTGGATCTGAAAGCGCGGCTAAAATCGTGGAACCTGACACAACCTGTCCTGCGGTCTCTTCAGGAAACACTCGATCCCCTGGCGACATTGCGTATATCAATAAAATATGAGGTTACAAAAAAATGAATTGTTTTTTTCTAATATGTAAACAGCCTGCTATCTGCCCGTGCCACGTTTGTTGGAGTTATAGGCCATTAAGGGCTGTACAGTCCTCGCGGGTTCTATTTATGGTTTTTGTCCTTTGGGGACCAAAAAACCCATCAACGTTTGAGTGTTGCCAACTTACCGGCTGCGCGGTTTGTGCAAGGGGAGAATCGAGTGGATGTGAAACAAGTTTGCACTGGTCCAGGCATTACTAACTATGCAATCATAACATAGATAAAGATAAGACATTTATCTATCCATAATGCATGTGGTACATTTGGTGTTGTATTTTGAGGCAAGTCATCGATATTGACATTTCTGCGACAAACTGAGCATCATTGTCCTGCCCTGGTAAGTCCACGCGAGTCGTGATGTTTATTATGTCGCATGGGGGTGGGTGGGGGGGGGGGGGGGTGCGGGGCAAGGGGGATTCACGTTCCCAGATCACGAAGAATAAATGCCTGTGCTCCCAGATCACGATGAACTCTCCCATACAATGGAAAGGCCGATATATGATACTGTATTGACGATTTTGCGCTTCACGGTTATTTAATGTGAAAATTTCCTGTTCACGAATAATGAAAATTCTTGATCACGGCGGTCGGCTAATAACCCATTCCCAGTTCACGAAGAATTATTGTCCTCCTTATTGAGGCCAGGCATTGACGTAGAGCATACGTATCCCTGTCTCGTAGGGTCTCGATCAGATCCCGTAGTGACTGTACAGCCCTCAATAGGCCCTTCTCAAAATTTACGCTGCGAATTCCAATCTCAGAACCAAGCGTCTGTGGCAACATGGCTTACTGATGTGTTCCCGCTTGTGTTCATGATAGCTGATAACAGCTTCCACCAATCGTTAAAGCACAAATAGATACGCCAGGAATGCATAGTAATGATCCGAAGTGATGTTGGAAATAATTTTTAGGTAATCATTCATATATTGCGACTGTTACTTGAAGAGAATAGTTGAATGTATCGCTTAAAATGTAGTTTACTTGGACTGCCGTACTGAGCCTACATTGGGCAGTAACTAATGGTAACACGTCGCTTGGCAAGACCGACCGGTATATCCTATCTGGATATTGCACGGTCTAGTGAAACTTACATGAAAACCAGATGGCTCTGCCAGATCCCTCCCTGCCCAAGGCCAATGGTAGTCATAATTTTGTTGGCTTTGTGTGATATTTTTTCCAAGTTATTTACCCTTCACACCAAATAATGACGTATGACGCATCGATTGATTCAACCGTAACGATTCAGCAGCTCGAAAAGGGCTAAATGAAGAAGTTCAATAATGATTTGATAATTTACAGTGGGCTGTAAAAAATGAATGACTAAATGAGAAACACTTAGTGAGAAACACATAATTAAATGGCGTGTCCTACGTGTCAGTTGGCTTTACCTCAAATTAATGAGGCAGTCTTCACCTCCATTCAGTCCCCTCTTGGGGGAACAGCGAGTTTTTTAACGTACTTATATGCCCGACTACCCGACTAATGCGTGAAGCAGACATGTTGGAAGTCTTGTTTCCTAAATCACCCCAGAAGGTCCAAATCTTTAGGTTTAAGTTTCTTGAAAACATCGCCCCCTGAAAAGCGATATGAGAGATCTAACATTTATGCTTTAAAATACATCATCGATATAATAATTTATGTCGTGTTTTTTGTAATATTTATCCTGCACCATTAAACACATATATGACACCTTCTGTAGTAATGCCATGACATGACAATGCCAGACGGCCTCCCATTTGTAGACGGCATGAGAAAGTGATAACTGTCGAATTTCCATATATTTGGGGCTTTCTGATCTAACCTGCTGCCCCATTGGAGCTGAACATTGACTAATGCATTCCATTGTTTGTCTTGCAATTGGCAAGTTATGACATCAACCAGCTTGCCTCCGCTTAGCTCAGCTCGACTGATTACACCGTGACACATTGAGCGGAGTCAATATTAACAACAATTGTTGATTATCAAAATATAATGCACAGTTTTTGCGTTCCTTATTTAAATAAAGCACTGTTTTGTCTTTCCTTATTTAAATAACGCACACTTACCTTAATAAAGCACGGCTAGGTCTGTTTTCAAATGCATTCTTCTAGTTCATGAACACTTAAGGCAAAAGAGGGACGTCACGCAATTAAAAAAATAACGGGATGCCGTTCTTTCTAGACTTAAAAAAGTAAAAAAGAAAAGTAAAAAGTAAAACAAACACCGTGCTTCATATACACTAAATATATCAGCATACAGGATAAGGTTTATTTCTCAGAACATTGTAGGACCCACAAACATACACATCCCACACGTATGAAAATGAAGCTGTCCAAGAGAAGCTTCAAGCCAAAGAGGTGCAGCATAAGACTGAAGAAATCCCCAGAAAGAAGTACAAGAACTTCAGTCGAAATTGATGACAAAACATGTCGCCATTGAGTGTTCTGGATTTTGATGATAGTATGATAATTTTTTATTACAGGCTTTCCTAATTATCATGTGGCTCAAGCCATCAGCATAGCCTCTTCAGGTTGGCAAGCTGATAAAAAACTGTCGCGATACGGCCACAAACTGATCTAAAACCTTTTGGGCATGTGCAAGTATCATTAGTTAAGCACGGACCTTGAGAGGCGATGTAAATAAACAAAAACCACCCGTGACGTCAAAGTCCCGGGAGATGGTACTTAATACATTGCTGTTGTCGGGCCGAGGAATCAGGGTCTGTTGTGTATCAGGTGCTAATTTAGTACATCATTATAATGTGCTTAGTGAGGTGCTTAAAAACGAAGTTTATTGAATACATGTATATATAAATATCATATAAATTGTTGTCGTACCGTGAAAGAGCCTCGGGAAACCGTCTCCGTTCCACCGTTGGGTCTCGGGTCCAGCCTACATTTCCAATGCGAATTATTAAAAGGGGGAGGGGATAGGGGCAAGGTTTTTCTGTTCCTACAGCCCCAAAAAGGCCATGGTGAGAATTATCGAAATGCGTCGGCTTTAGTTCAGAAGAAGAGGGGGTGCGTTTCCGACGTTTCCCACACATCCCTCTTCCATCGGTACAGAGCAGAAGGGGGGGGGGGGGGGTGTCATGTAAGTATTCCAAGGAATAGCGTTCACATGGCTCACTCTTCATTTAAAATCATCCAAATTTTGGAAGATTTAAATCCATCATCCGACCCAGAAATTATTTAGCGCATGACCCTTTTGTCAAATCTTTGTACTTTCTTGTAACAATATTATAATAGTGTCATATATCTATTATGACTATTCAGTTGTAGCTGTTTGCCTTTATGGTCGATTACTCCTGAACGCCTGCAACCCTGGTTGTCTGTCTATCTGCATCAAATGACTCTGGCAGTGGCGTAGCTATTATTGACGCGTAATAGACAGTTTTCCAGGGGGAAATTCTTGCAGGAGCATGTTTCGGGTAACTCTAGCTCGCTCTGCGATGCGTAACATGCACACGGCGATTACAGACCAACCAGTACATATAAATATCTTGAGTATCAAATAATACCGTTTTAAGAACGGGATGGAGGCATAAAGCCTAGAAAACCGCTGATAGAAATGCCACAACCGGCGAATGTAATGACTGTCACTGCATGGCAGAAAAGTGGCCCTATTCTCGGTTTGCAGCTGTTCTGGCGTCTATTTTGTCTATATATATTACAAATCTGATTCCGGAATATATGTTGTACAGACTACATAATTTGGTACCAGATGAGTACCGATTATAACGTGTGATAAAGGGATGATATGGACCGGTATACACTGTCTTTTCAATAAGAATCTGAGTGCACTAGAGTGGCCTTGTTGCGTAGCAACCAGGAATGTCGAGCGGGAACAAATAGGACTGTTAAACTGTTCTTAATCTAGTGAAATATAAGCTGTGATTCTATTATATTATATGAAAATTACATAGAAGTTCATAGAAATATCTTGTGTGTTGTTCTGTGAGTAACCATGTCATAGAATTAACCTACCCTTGACAAATGAAATGTTAAAAACCGGGCTTGTGAGCCAACTCCATACGCATGCGATAATGGGTTTCCTAACCCGAATCAGGTAGCCTATGCCGTCCTGAATATACAACCAATCAACAATGCTCAGAGTTTGATGACGTAGCACGCAGGTAGCCTGTGGCACTTTTCCGCACACCTACCTCAAACACATCGAGCTATGTAGGTATCCCAAAGACACAGGAAATACCAGCGCCGAATTGCGCAATCCAATGGAAACAAAATCTAAGAGAAATAAAAGAGAACTATAGTTTGAGTTACTATGGTTCAATCACAGTTCGAGCAGACTCGGCCTATGTACATGTTGATCTAAGGATAATACAAAGACACCGTAACTTGCCTTGCATTTCTATGTCGTAAAGAGATGATATATTTCTGTTATATAGATGTTATGCCTGAGCAGAGACAAATTAAACAGCAGAGACATATGTGAAATAGATGCCTAAAACATTCTAAGGTCTTCGTAAGATCAGCGGTAATTACTCATTTCGAGCAATTTCGCTATCTGGGCGTGTGGTAACCCCAATCAATAGCAATATTTCGGTTCAGAATCGCACAAGCAAACATATGGTGTGTATAGACAGATTTATTGCCAGTTCGAACACCATGGTATGATACATATGCATAAAATGAACAATTGTGTTATCAAGCGCATTAAGATTAAGACTGGTTGGTATATCATTGGAATGTAATCTTCCCGTATGTGCCTATCCTAGTGTAACGTTATGTAATTGTTCAATTGTATTGACATGTTTGAACATTACATAAATACTAATAAGGCTGTACACATGAGTATGTCAATAACTGGTACAGTTACATGCATTAGCATTAATAGTTCTGTAGTTTTTTTCGTATTCCTCAGGTAGAGTTACATTTAATAATGCCATATTATTAAGAGCCACATGGTTTTGTTTTATGCATGTATTCAGCCGTGGAAGCTGCTGATGTTGAGGCTCCCATCATTGACACGCATCAGCGGTACCAACTCCTGCTAAACTGAGTCTCACAGCACAAACATGGGATTAGGATTCAGATTTGGGGGTTGAGCCGCCTAACGGGAGGCGAGCTTCCCTTTAAACAGTGTGTTTATGAAGACCAAATAAGCGGTGGCGGTAAATTAAAAATGCGCCCGTCGGTTGGATCTTGAATTCGCTTTGATATTGATACCAATTTATTTCTATGATGAAAATCTCATAGGATTTACCTGTTGTATTTCTGCCTGATGATTTACATCTGCACGGGTACTTCGTGATAGCTAGAGCTCGTCACAATGCGCCCAAATCGTCAACCGGCGCGGCAAAAAAAGAGAGTATAAAATACCCCATCTGCACCTATCAGGAACCAATCCAGTTTGCAGAAGGGGCTTATATACTCGATATATAATACCCACACGGCACAGTCATCACGAAAGGATGCGCTTAGCTAATGTGGGCGTCTCACAATTGCTGAAAACCGGATTTCACGAACGCAGTTTAGCCGACTACGGGGCTTAGACAGCTAAAGTTACGATTTTAGCCGACTAAGCCCAGTAGCCAGCTAAATTATGTACGTGACTTAGGCCACTGCCCAGTACGGTGCTACTCGCCGGTGGGGGAGCAGTACAATCTCCAATATGTCGATATCTTTTTCCGTTGTACATTAGTCACGTATTAACATGATAGGGCCACCGCCGGGTGCCACTGTTCCACTATCTTCTGCGGAATGGAAGATGTTGAGGGTGACGGTGTCTCAGACATGGTAGATGTTACTACATGATAGCATCTCGTCCGTCCCCAACATACGGCCATACAGCGATCTGACATATACCTCGAGCCTTATGGCCAAGTTGATCTTCTGTACTATGTCACACCTGTATTTTATTACTTATACTTGGATATATGTAGGACTTTCAAGTTGCCTTGAATAGATGTATATGAGGATATATATAATATCCCGTCAATGCGAATGTTCCATACGCACACCATGAACAACGAATCGAGAATACAAACTTTGGGAGCGACACTCCCCAAGGGCGGCGCACTAGCCGTACGCACGTACGCGCGTGCGTACACATTGGGCTGTCCATGCACGTGCAATCCTCTTGTTCGAGAATAAAATATATTTCATCTGCAGCAGGTGCCTACACTTGCGCAAGTTCCTGACTACGCCCCTGACTTGGCGCCGTAACGACCCGTCTACCCGGATCAGTTAATGGGATCATCGCTTTTACCGTCGCCTGCGGTGGGATCCGCACGAACAACGGCTGTGTCCATTGGCAGCTCAATGGGCGACTCTGTGTCTTCGGTCGGTGGCGCAGAAACGTCGGTCGTGTCCATTGGCAGCTCAATGGGCGGCTTTGTGTCTTCGGTAGGTGGCGCAGAAACGTCGGCCGTGTCCATTGACAGCTCAATGGGCGGCTTTGTGACTTCGGTAGGTGGCGCAGAAACGACGGCCGTGTCCATTGACAGCTCAATGGGCGGCTTTGTGTCTTCGGTAGGTGGCGTGTCGGTCACCGTAAATGTCGTGACGGGTGTCGTCGTGACCATCGACGTGACTAAAGAAGGACTGGAATGACAATACAGAACATGCATTGATCCAATCAGCATGTTATTGTTTCAGATTCCACAACATTTCATTTATTTTGAGCAATAATCAAATACGATACAAATAGAACTACAAATACAATTGCAGCAACGCTCGGAGGACTCCCATTGAGACCACCACATCAGGTCGCCAGCATACGAGTTATTGACATGTCCAGATTATTTAGCTCACAGTTTTAAATAAAAGGCGCTTGTCGTTAAAAATAATTTTCTGCCAGATTGGTTTATAGCTAGCTTCATGGCGGACTGCGTCATTGAAAGTTTGACTTTGCTGTCGTGTTTTGCCTTTCAACGCATAGATAGATTCTGTAGATTGACGTCCAAAGCAGTTCTGGAACGCGATCCGAATATTGGCAGGGCGTGGGATAAGACTGGTAATTCCTCATTCGAAAAGGACCGGTCCACGAAGACGAGGTTTATGTATTGCAACGTTTTTTTCCTGTGATAAGGCAAGCGCTATAACGTATGTTTCGCCTATTTTAGGGCCGCAGGCAATGTCACACCTCATCCATGCTTGAGCTTGGTTTTGAACACCCGTCTCACTCCGTCCTTCTCTCTCGTCCCTCCCCATGTGTTCCCTTATTTGCTAAAGGTTACAAGAAAATTGTACCACAGGGTGTCGATTCGGTGACTAAAACTTCAATAAACTGGAGTAGGCTATAGGCAAGTTAGTTGTATCGGAATATATGTTAAAAAACTGGTTTTCTCCCGCGAAACGCAGCTTTAGATTAGAAACTAAGTTTTACCCATTTAAAGGTTTTTTCTGGCTCTAAACGTTATTTCTAACGTCTCTAAGCTAGATTTATGAAGGCGTGTTACTTCTCAAACGATATGACACCGCTGGCTTGCCAAACTCGTCTCCTATCGTCCGACAGTCTCATGACCAAAGATATTGAGTTGCAGTGTGGACGGTTGGCCACAATTATATCGCTTGGAGTCTTCGGGTTAAGTATCACTTTACACCACACTACCCGCTCGTAGGCCTATGTATACCTTGTCGAGTAAACCTCACATAATATGCAATAATAATAATAATGTTTATTTCAAACTGTAGGCACCAGGCCCATGGTACAAAAATAGAAACATTTAATTTGCGACAAAGCACAACATTTTTACAATAGAAAACCCAAACGCCATTAAGTGAAATCTCAAGGTAAATATGCTTCTTTATACAGTTGAATTGCACATTTAACAAATAGGGCTAGGTTATGAAGTTTTCCTTTATCATTTGAAGACATTAAATTACAAAAATCTACAAGGTTGCAATATTGGAAGTCTTTTCTAGATATATACTTAGATCTTAACGGTAAGTAAAAAGGACATTTGACCACAATATAATATGCAATAAAGAACTATCGATATATAGATGTAATATGGTGACATAAAAAAGAAGATAGATTACAATGATGTATATGGATCGATACATATATGCGTGTGATACTAATATAACAATAGCGCGGTTCGCTGGGCATTAGGCAATGTCATTGGCCCGACACCAAGCCGTAGTAGCCTGCCAATTACCATTATCAAGAAAATGAAGGTCTGCTACAGCTTGATGAAGGGTCAAGAAACTGTCTAACGCCATGCAAAACTCGCGCTATTGCTATTATTACGAGTTGAATTTAAGTTCTTGTTTAGTTCACAAATGGGTTGGGCGTTAACATGTCTCCTTGCTTCTGTGATTTAATTCGCATACAGCGTTCGAAGTAAAATGTTTAGCGCTTTCAAGCCTTCTCATATTTTGGGCGCCAGTCGCCTTCTTTAGCAATTTAAGTAAATATCAGTAAATGGTGACCAAGAAACGGCACGCGTAGCTAGGCAACTAGGCTAGCCATTTAAATCCATAACCACAAATCTTTTGTGTGTGACGTCATGTTTCATTGTTCTGCGCCAAGTAACTATGGCAACGAGTGTTGATTGGAAGAGACCGAAGGGCGGTTTGTGTCAGATTACAGAATTTTAGCGGCCTTCAGATTTATTGGTAACATACTAGTTTACACGACCATCAACTCGTGATAGTTTACATTATATTAATGGGCCGCTCCGTATGGCACAGTGGGTTAGAGCGCGCGCATTCAGCGATATGTCCGCCTGAGTGTCTATAACGGCACATGTATCGGTAGTTCCAGCCCCGTTGTGGCCACGCCTGTGTGGTCGCAGGATAAAGATCCCACGTCCTTCTTCGCAAAGAGTAAAGGTCTGCCCCCGGTGACAAGACTCCATCGTTCTCTTTCTTCTCCCATTGACGCGATATGACCAGAATTTGCTAAAATGTCCTGAATATGCAACCAACCAACAACCAACGTTGTTTCTATTAACTTGAAGCCCGTAAACGACGTTGGAGTGAGGGCTCCCCCCATGACGCTCAGTCAAGTGGCGCGCAAATGTCAACAACGTCATTCACTGCTAACTCATGCCATGCTAGTCCATATGTCCGGAGAATCAATTACTGCAAACTTATGATTATATAAAAAGATTTATTTCAAGTGTTGTATTTCTGCTGATTTTGTAGCCGTGTGATAAACGACACCCATGCTTAACCGGTTAAAGTATTTTGAACCTGCACACGCGTTCTTCGTGATAGCTAGATCGTTCATGTGCTTTGCAAACAAACATAAAATAATTCTTCTTCTTGTTTTTGGGGGGGGGGGGGGGGAGGGGGGGTGCATTATTGACTTACAGGCATCGCCGGGTGACGCTGTTCCACTCTCTTCCCCGGAATGGGCGATGTCGATAGATTAATGGAAGATCCCGATATATTTGACATCTTAAATTTAATATATACAATATATATTTCGTGCTGTCAATATTCAGTTCGATTAGTTGTCAATGACATTTATCCAAAAGATTTTGAAATTAATAATATTCCGAGCATAACATGGCTTTCTTCTGTCGGTCTGCGAAAGACGATGGATTGCAGCTTTATTTTGATTTAAGTAATGAGATTTGCTAGGCGGCATTTGCGTCTATGACTGAATATGCTCATCTGAGACCGACGGAGATTACCGCAGTATTCGCATCGATGACCTGTTGTTAGGTCTTTGTCATTACTCTCTGGACGCCTAGATTGGCATTTCTAATCCATGGTTCTCAAACCAGGGCCCGTCGTGGTGGGCTATTGCCTCTCGCGCGAGACGTACACACCCCATCTTTTGTCAGCGTCAGCATTCTTTACATTGTCTTGCCAAAATATGTCAAAAATATTTCACGGGCAACGAAAATAACACGATTTACGTAGGAAATCAGTGTTATAATGCCACGAGTCTCATCATAACGTTCTAAGTTCAAGGTTCAGTGACCCCCCGCGCTTAAACGGCGACGCTATGACTTTGTCAACCAGCATCCTTCGTCATGTGACTGTTTCGAGGTCATGTGACCACACTGACGGGGCATGTATCCGGTCGCCATCTTGCTGCGGGGAGGACGCACATTGCTGTGGTATTTGTGGTGTCTCCTGCGCCACTTTTGGTGCAAACACACGCGTTAAGTCTCCGGCCGGCAGCAATGGCTCCGCGCAGTCGCTCATACGTCAGCTCTCTGCGCGATGCCAATGTCAGGATGCGAACACGCGTTCCGCTGCCGGCTGGCCATTACATTTGTTGTTGGGTTATTAATGAACCCAAATTTTTTAACCTTATCAGCCGTTTGTTGCTTACCCCAAACATAGCCACGAGTCTGCCGAGTCGGTCGAGGGGAGCTTCATAAATGGAACTTGTTCAAATTTCTTTCTTGGCCACAATATGTGGTCCACGCTTCACTGCCATACAGCAGGCTTCTATGAACACACGCCCTGTAGATTAGCATTTGGGTGCGAATAGTTACTTATGACTTTACGTTTGTTCAACCTACCAAAGGTGGTTGCTGCTTTCCAATGCGAGTATTTATTGCCCCGCCGATGAAAAATTACTGTATGGGCAGTTTTAATATAACTGATATCTATTTAATATAGCTTATTCATGTCGATGAGAGCGATTTATAAATTAACATTAATACATCTCTTTTTGGGTATCCTTTTATTTTCAATATTGCAAACAAAACCAATCATCATTCCATTCCTTAACTTCGGGCACGTTAATCAGTTAAATCATAAATATTCACTACTGAATAACTGTCAAGCAATAAGAATCACGTAAATGACAACAATAAACTCATGATGTGCGCATGGACGATTTCATGATTTCACATAGCTATCTAATGTTGAACTCAACTCCTGATATCACAGTGCCAACTGAAGGCAGAACAGAACTTTTGCTACGTTGCTCTGGTCAGATTTATTCTTTGGTTCTTCCCATTGGGAGTCATATACCATAAGAATAATCAGTGTTACAGAATAATAGCAATGTTCCATGTAAGTTCTAAGTTTGCTGTAATATCAGGTTTGTCCGAATAAGTTTGAATAAAATGGAGTCTCTTTTTGTAGTTCGATGTACTATATAGAAGAGGACCCAGTGGTTGCGCATTTCCAAAAATACACTTCGTTATTTCATGACAAACGGAACCAGCCTGTGATCATTCCCTTCCATAACGTCGAGCAAGTTGGTCGGTTATCTCCTGAACAATAACTATTGAATAGATATCAAGCAATAAGAATAATGTGAATCACAATAGTTGTTTGATAATACCACACACGTTAAAAGTAGCATATGTTAATAATCAGCTGCAGGAAGAATTATCAACATTATCAACAAACACTCATAAATAACAATTAACTCCTGGTGTACACAAGGGATTTATATAAATGATTGTAAAGGCAGAATATATATCCTACGTTTGATCTGATCAGATTTCCTCTTTGGTTCTTCCCCATGGGAGTCATATACCATAAGAATAATCGATGCCACAGAATATTAGGGATGTTCCATATTAGGCCAAGGTTTGCCAGGTTTGTCTGAATAGGTGCAAGACTATTTTAAGTTTGCTCTTGGTACGATATAACTCAAGTTACATTATATAATTACGAACACTGGTCCGATGACTATATATACATTGCCGTATAATTGTTCAATACGAAAGCTTATGCATCATCCTAGTCGGTGGCCATCTTGGTGAGTGCCAGTGCGAGTGCCAGGATGAGACAGGAGGCTGTAGACAGTGAGGCGCCGGATTCTGAAATCAACAAACCATCTTTGACTCTGCGTGCCAGTGACCCTCGACACGGGAAAGGCGTAGTGAACTGAAATCAGGTCGACTTGGTAGTGCGGGAGGCCATTAGGAAACATGAATGGGAATAGTGGCTAAAACAATAGAACTGTCGCGTGAACATACCAGGGCAGTTCACAACCTGTACATCGATCATGGACAGTGTATTTGCGCCCAAAGGCGGATCCAATCGGGGTGAAGGGGGCGAAAGCATCCCCCCTTTGAGCGAGAATGCCTTTTTAATCCAGCCCGGGACCTCATCCGCACGTCTAACTTACTTTAAAGACGTCAAACTGTATGTAGACCTACCTGTTTCACAGTTTGTCCCCGTCCAGCCAGTCGCACACGTACACGTGTAGCCGGCGACCTCATCCACACACGTCTAACTTACTTTAAAGACGTCAAGCTGTATGTAGACCTACCTGATTCACAGTTTGTCCCCGTCCAACCAGTCGCACACGCAAACGTGTAGCCGGCGACCTCATCCACACACGTCTAACTTACTTTAAAGACGTCAAGCTCTATGCAGGCCTACCTGATTCACAGTTTGTCCCCGTCCAGCCAGCCTCACACGTACACGTGTAGTCCGCGCCCTCATCCACACACGTCTAACTTCCTTCAAAGACGTCAAGCTGTATGTAGACCTACCTGTTTCACAGTTTGTCCCCGTCCAGCCAGCCTCACACGCACACGAGTAGCCCGCGACCTCATCCACACACGTTTAACTTACTTTAAAGACGTCAAACTGTATGTAGACCTACCTGATTCACAGTTTGCCCCCATCCACCCGGCCTCACACGTACACGTGTAGCCCGCGACCTCATCCACACACGTTTAACTTACTTTAAAGACGTCAAGCTGTATGTAGACCTACCTGTTTCACAGTTTGTCCCCGTCCAGCCAGCCTCACACGTACACGTGTAGCCCGCGACCTCATCCACACACGTTTAACTTACTTTAAAGACGTCAAGCTGTATGTAGACCTACCTGATTCACAGTTTGTCTCCGTCCACCCAGCCTCACACGTACACGCGTAGCCCGCGACCTCATCCACACACGTCTAACTTACTTTAAAGACGTCAAGCTGTATGTAGACCTACCTGATTCACAGTTTGTCTCCGTCCAGCCAGCCTCACACGTACACGTGTAGCCCGCGACCTCATCCACACACGTTTAACTTACTTTAAAGACGTCAAGCTGTATGTAGACCTACCTGTTTCACAGTTTGTCCCCGTCCAGCCAGCCTCACACGTACACGTGTAGCCCGCGACCTCATCCATAGACGTTTAACTTACTTTAAAGACGTCAAGCTGTATGTAGACCTACCTGATTCACAGTTTGTCCCCGTCCAGCCAGCCTCACACGTACACGTGTAGCCCGCGACCTCATCCACACACGTTTAACTTACTTTAAAGACGTCAAGCTGTATGTAGACCTACCTGTTTCACAGTTTGTCCCCGTCCAGCCAGCCTCACACGTACACGTGTAGCCCGCGACCTCATCCACACACGTCTAACTTACTTTAAAGGCGTCAAGCTGTATGTCGACCTACCTGATTCACAGGATGTTCCAGTCCAGCCAGCCTTACACGTACACGTGTAGCCCGCGACCTCATCCACACACGTCTAACTTACTTTAAAGACGTCAAGCTGTATGTCGACCTACCTGATTCACAGGATGTTCCAGTCCACCCAACCTCACACGTACACGTGTAGCCTGCGACCTCATCCACACACGTCTAACTTACCTTAAAGACGTCAAGCTGTATGTAGACCTACCTGATTCACAGTGTGTCTCCGTCCACCCAGCCTCACACGTACACTTGTAGTCTGCGGCCTCATCCACACACGTTTAACTTACTTTAAAGACGTCAAGCTGTATGTAGACCTACCTGATTCACAGTTTGTCCCCGTCCACCCAGCCTCACACGTACACGTGTAGCCCGCGACCTCATCCACACACGTCTAACTTACTTCAAAGACGTCAGGCTGTATGTAGACCTACCTAATTCACAGTTTGTCCCCGTCCAGCCAGCCTCACACGTACACGTGTAGCCCGCGACCTCATCCACACACGTCTAACTTACTTTAAAGACGTCAAGCTGTATGTAGACCTACCTAATTCACAGTTTATCCCCGTCCAGCCAGCCTCACACGTACACGTGTAGCCCGCGACCTCATCCACACACGTCTAACTTACTTTAAAGACGTCAAGCTGTATGTAGACCTACGTGATTCACAGTTTGTCCCGTCCACCCAGCCTCACACGTACACGTGTAGCCCGCGACCTCATCCACACACGTCTAACTTACTTTAAAGGCGTCAAGCTGTATGTAGACCTACCTGATTCACAGTTTGTCCCGTCCAGCCAACCTCACACGTACACGTGTAGCCCGCGACCTCATCCACACACGTCTAACTTACTTTAAAGACGTCAAGCTGTATGTAGACCTACCTAATTCACAGTTTGTCCCCGTCCACCCAGCCTCACACGTACACGTGTAGCCTGCGACCTCATCCACACACGTCTAACTTACTTTAAAGACGTCAAGCTGTATGTAGACCTATCTGACTCACAGTTTATCCCCGTCCAGCCAGCCTCACACGTACACGTGTAGCCCGCGACCTCATCCGCACACGTCTGACTTACTTTAAAGACGTCAAGCTGTATGTAGACCTACCTAATTCACAGTTTGTCCCCGTCCACCCAGCCTCACACGTACACGTGTAGCCCGCGACCTCATCCGCACACGTCCCTGCGTTCTGACATGGGTCGCTGTCACACTCATCGACATCTGAAGAAACAAAACACCAAAAGCGCTCCGTATTTTAATTCGGCGGAAAGAGTATGCAATTCGTGCATCACATTGACGATATATTGTGTTGTGGTATTCCGTAACAAATCCTGCATCCGGGTAACATGAGTTCTTACCTTTCACATGTAACATATAGCGTGATTAATGTACATATGCCGCATAGATCTCCGGGTTATGAACCAAACATGAGGGCACATTGGATCGTATCTAACAAAGCCGCGTCTAAGTCACAAATGAAACCACCAATAACTATTGAAAACGGATTTGAGAAAACTGTCTCCTCAAAGTAGATGTATTTTTTGCTGGATGGCTAAAGGACTAAATGAAGAGAGCCTGCCAAGGGCGATAAGGTGCGTGGTGGTGGTGGTGGGGGGGGGGAGGCGTACTCTGTGAATGGGTGGTGGTGTGCTCAGGCCACTTCAAACATGAGGGAGTCTTTGTAGCCTGCGACCTCATCCACGCACGTCTAACTTACTTTGAAGACGTCAAGCTGTATGTAGACCTACCTGATTCACAGTTTGTTCTCGTCCAGCCAGCCTCACACGAACACGTGTAGCTTGTGACCCCATCCACACACGCTCTGGAGCTCTTGCATGCATTTCTAGCGTGAATATTTACCTGTGCCGCAAAGATCTCCAGTGTAGCCCGTTGCACATGTGCACGTCTTGTTGGCCTGGCATGTCCCACCGTTTTCACACTCATTGTCTGACGCACATGTCTCTGCAAGACAAATATACCGTTGATTAACGCGTTATTAAACAAAAGGCAGCACCCTGCACCGTAAGTACCATAATGTAACTTCATAGTCTGAAATGAAAGCGGCAATAACTAACAAAATATGGTTAAGAAAACGGGGCCTCCAAGGGAATGGCTGCTTACTGGCTGGGTGAGGGACTAAATGAGGAGACCCAGACGGGGACAAAACAGCCGCCTGAAGATAGATGTTTTTTGCTTGATGGCTAAGGGACTAAATGAAGAGAGCCGGCCAAGGGCGATGGGGCGGGGGGGTCTTACTCCGTGAATGGGTGGTGGTGTGCTTGGGCCAATTCAAACATGAGGAATTCTTTTTGCACACATTCGATTTTAAAAACGTCAAGCTGTATGTAGACCTACCTGATTCACAGTTTGTCCCCGTCCAGCCAGCCTCACACGCATACACACGTGTAGCCTGCGACCTCATCCACACACGTCTAACTTACTTTAAAGACGTCAAGCTGTATGTAGGCCTTCCTGATTCACAGTTTGTCCCCGTCCACCCAGCCTCACACGTACACGTGTAGCCTGCGACCTCATCCACACACGTCTAACTTACTTTAAAGACGTCAAGCTGTATGTAGGCCTACCTGATTCACAGTTTGTCCCCGTGCAGCCAGCCTCACACTTACACGTGTAGCCCGCGACCTCATCCACACACGTCTAACTTACTTTAAAGACTTCAAGCTGTATGTGGACATGCCTGATTCACAGTTTGTCCCCGTCAACCCTGCCTCACACGTACACGTGTAGCCAGCGACCTCATCAACACACGTCTAACTTACTTTAAAGACGTCAAGCTGTATGTAGACCTACCTGATTCACAGTCTGTCCCCGTCCAGCCAGCCTCACACGTACACGTGTAGCCCGCGACCTCATCCACACACGTCTTACTTACTTTATAGACGCCAAGCTGTATGTAGACCTACCTAATTCACAGTCTGTCCCCGTCCAGCCAGTCGCACATGTACACGTGTAGCCTGGTGCCGTATTCGCACACTCTGCTTCGTTCTGGCATGGGTTGTTGACAGTGCACTCATCAATATCTGAAGAAACAAACAACCAACAACGCTGCGTATTTTAATCCGGATGAGAGAGTATGCAATTCGTGCTTCACATGGACGAGTTTTCTACGCATTAATATCATGTTATTCACTAACAACCACGCATCCGCTAATAACTAAGGAAAACAGATTTGAGAAAATAGCCTCAGCAGAAATGGATGCTTGTTGGATGGCTAAGGGACTAAATGAGGAGGCCCAGACCCGACATTAGGTGGCTGGACCCGGATTGGAACCTATAACATATTGATCAGCGGTCTAGCGCGCAAACCAATACACCAGGGAGACCCCCATTTTAAGGAAAAAGAACGGTCGTTAGGGGCATCAAATATTCCAAAGGTATGATCACCCCGTCCAGCCAGCCTCACACGCACACACACGTGTAGCCTGGCGACCTCATCCACACACGTCTAACTTACTTTAAAGACGTCAAGCTGTATGTAGGCCTACCTGATTCACAGTTTGTCCCCGTCCAGCCAGCCTCACACGTACACGTGTAGCCTGGCGACCTCATCCACACACGTCTAACTTACTTTAAAGACGTCAAGCTGTATGTAGGCCTACCTGATTCACAGTTTGTCCCCGTCCAGCCAGCCTCACACGTACACGTGTAGCCTGCGACCTCATCCACACACGTCTAACTTACTTTAAAGACGTCAAGCTGTATGTAGGCCTACCTGATTCACAGTTTGTCCCCGTCCAGCCAGCCTCACACGTACACGTGTAGCCTGGCGACCTCATTCACACACGTCTAACTTACTTTAAAGACGTCAAGCTGTATGTAGGCCTACCTGATTCACAGTTTGTCCCCGTCCAGCCAGCCTCACACGTACACGTGTAGCCTGCGACCTCATCCACACACGTCTAACTTACTTTAAAGACGTCAAGCTGTATGTAGGCCTACCTGATTCACAGTTTGTCCCCGTCCAGCCAGCCTCACACGTACACGTGTAGCCTGCGACCTCATCCACACACGTCTAACTTACTTTAAAGACGTCAAGCTGTATGTAGACCTACCTGATTCACAGTTTGTCCCCGTCCACCCAGCCTCACACGTACACGTGTAGCCAGCGACCTCATCCACGCACGTCTAACTTACCTTAAAGACGTCAAGCTGTATCTAGACCTACCTGATTCACAGTCTGTCCCCGTCCAGCCAGCCTCACACGTACACGTGTAGCCTGCGACCTCATCCACAAACGTCTAACTTACTTTATAGACGTCAAGCTGTATGTAGACCTACCTAATTCACAGTCTGTCCCTGTCCAGCCAGCCTCACACGTACACGTGTAGCCCGCGACCTCATCCACACACGTCTAACTTACTTTAAAGACTTCAAGCTGTATGTAGACCTACCTGATTCACAGTTTGTCCCTGACCAGTCAGCCTCACACGTACACATGTAGCCCGCGACCTCATCCACACACGTCTACCTTAGTTTAAAGACTTCAAGCTGTATGTAGACCTACCTGATTCACAGTTTGTCCAAGTTCAGCCAGCCTCACACGTACACGTGTAGCCAGCGACATCATCCACACACGTCTTACTTACTTTAAAGACGTCAAACTGTATGTAGACCTACCTGTTTCACAGTTTGTCCCCGTCCAGCCAGTCGCACACGTACACGTGTAGCCCGCGACCTCATCCACACACGTCTAACTTACTTTAAAGACTTCAAGCTGTATGTAGGCCTACCTGATTCACAGTTTGTCCCCGTCCACCCTGCCTCACACGTACACGTGTAGCCAGCGACCTCATCAACACACGTCTAACTTACTTTAAAGACGTCAAGCTGTATGTAGACCTACCTGATTCACAGTCTGTCCCCGTCCAGCCAGCCTCACACGTACACGTGTAGCCCGCGACCTCATCCACACACGTCTAACTTACTTTATAGACACCAAGCTGTATGCAGACCTACCTAATTCACAGTCTGTCCCCGTCCAGCCAGTCGCACATGTACACGTGTAGCCTGGTGCCGTATTCGCACACACTGCTTCGTTCTGGCATGGGTTGTTGACAGTGCACTCATCAATATCTGAAGAAACAAACAACCAACAACGCTGCGTATTTTAATCCAGATGAGAGAGTATGCAATTCGTGCTTCACATGGACGAGTTTCCTACGCATTAATATCATGTTATTCACAAACAACCACGCATCCGCTAATAACTAAGGAAAACGGATTTGAGCAAATAGCCTCAGCAGAAATGGATGCTTGTTGGATGGCTAAGGGACTAAATGAGGAGGCCCAGACCCGACATTAGGTGGCTGGACCCGGATTGGAACCTATAACATATTGATCAGCGGTCTAGCGCGCAAACCAATACACCAGGGAGACCCCCATTTTAAGGAAAAAGAACGGTCGTTAGGGGCATCAAATATTCCAAAGGTATGACCACCCCGTCCAGCCAGCCTCACACGCACACACACGTGTAGCCTCCGACCTCATCCACACACGTCTAACTTACTTTAAAGACGTCAAGCTGTATGTAGGCCTACCTGATTCACAGTTTGTCCCCGTCCAGCCAGCCTCACACGTACACGTGTAGCCCGCGACCTCATCCACACACGTCTAACTTACTTTAAAGACTTCAAGCTGTATGTGGACATGCCTGATTCACAGTTTGTCCCCGTCCACCCTGCCTCACACGTACACGTGTAGCCAGCGACCTCATCAACACACGTCTAACTTACTTTAAAGACGTCAAGCTGTATGTAGACCTACCTGATTCACAGTCTGTCCCCGTCCAGCCAGCCTCACACGTACACGTGTAGCCCGCGACCTCATCCACACACGTCTAACTTACTTTATAGACGCCAAGCTGTATGTAGACCTACCTAATTCACAGTCTGTCCCCGTCCAGCCAGTCGCACATGTACACGTGTAGCCTGGTGCCGTATTCGCACACTCTGCTTCGTTCTGGCATGGGTTGTTGTCGGTGCACTCATCGATATCTGAAGAAACAAACAACCAACAACGCTGTGTATTTTAATCCAGATGAGAGAGTATGCAATTCGTGCTTCACATGGACGAGTTTCCTACGCATTAATATCATGTTATTCACTAACAACCACGCATCCGCTAATAACTAAGGAAAACGGATTTGAGAAAATAGCCTCAGCAGAAATGGATGCTTGTTGGATGGCTAAGGGACTAAATGAGGAGGCACAGACCCGACATTAGGTGGCTGGACCCGGATTGGAACCTATAACATATTGATCAGCGGTCTAGCGCGCAAACCAATACACCAGGGAGACCCCCATTTTAAGGAAAAAGAACGGTCGTTAGGGGCATCAAATATTCCAAAGGTATGACCACCCCGTCCAGCCAGCCTCACACGCACACACACGTGTAGCCTCCGACCTCATCCACACACGTCTAACTTACTTTAAAGACGTCAAGCTGTATGTAGGCCTACCTGATTCACAGTTTGTCCCCGTCCAGCCAGCCTCACACGTACACGTGTAGCCCGCGACCTCATCCACACACGTCTAACTTACTTTAAAGACTTCAAGCTGTATGTGGACATGCCTGATTCACAGTTTGTCCCCGTCCACCCTGCCTCACACGTACACGTGTAGCCAGCGACCTCATCAACACACGTCTAACTTACTTTAAAGACGTCAAGCTGTATGTAGACCTACCTGATTCACAGTCTGTCCCCGTCCAGCCAGCCTCACACGTCCACGTGTAGCCCGCGACCTCATCCACACACGTCTAACTTACTCTAAAGACGTCAAGCTGTGTGTAGACCTACCTGATTCCCAGTTTGTCCCCGTCCACCCTGCCTCACACGTACACGTGTAGCCAGCGACCTCATCAACACACGTCTAACTTACTTTAAAGACGTCAAGCTGTATGTAGACCAACCTGATTCACAGTCTGTCCCCGTCCAGCCAGCCTCACACGTACACGTGTAGCCCGCGACCTCATCCACACACGTCTAACTTACTTTATAGACGCCAAGCTGTATGTAGACCTACCTAATTCACAGTCTGTCCCCGTCCAGCCAGTCGCACATGTACACGTGTAGCCTGGTGCCGTATTCGCACACTCTGCTTCGTTCTGGCATGGGTTGTTGTCGGTGCACTCATCGATATCTGAAGAAACAAACAACCAACAACGCTGTGTATTTTAATCCAGATGAGAGAGTATGCAATTCGTGCTTCACATGGACGAGTTTCCTACGCATTAATATCATGTTATTCACTAACAACCACGCATCCGCTAATAACTAAGGAAAACGGATTTGAGAAAATAGCCTCAGCAGAAATGGATGCTTGTTGGATGGCTAAGGGACTAAATGAGGAGGCACAGACCCGACATTAGGTGGCTGGACCCGGATTGGAACCTATAACATATTGATCAGCGGTCTAGCGCGCAAACCAATACACCAGGGAGACCCCCATTTTAAGGAAAAAGAACGGTCGTTAGGGGCATCAAATATTCCAAAGGTATGACCACCCCGTCCAGCCAGCCTCACACGCACACACACGTGTAGCCTCCGACCTCATCCACACACGTCTAACTTACTTTAAAGACGTCAAGCTGTATGTAGGCCTACCTGATTCACAGTTTGTCCCCGTCCAGCCAGCCTCACACGTACACGTGTAGCCCGCGACCTCATCCACACACGTCTAACTTACTTTAAAGACTTCAAGCTGTATGTGGACATGCCTGATTCACAGTTTGTCCCCGTCCACCCTGCCTCACACGTACACGTGTAGCCAGCGACCTCATCAACACACGTCTAACTTACTTTAAAGACGTCAAGCTGTATGTAGACCTACCTGATTCACAGTCTGTCCCCGTCCAGCCAGCCTCACACGTACACGTGTAGCCCGCGACCTCATCCACACACGTCTAACTTACTTTATAGACGCCAAGCTGTATGTAGACCTACCTAATTCACAGTCTGTCCCCGTCCAGCCAGTCGCACATGTACACGTGTAGCCTGGTGCCGTATTCGCACACTCTGCTTCGTTCTGGCATGGGTTGTTGTCGGTGCACTCATCGATATCTGAAGAAACAAACAACCAACAACGCTGTGTATTTTAATCCAGATGAGAGAGTATGCAATTCGTGCTTCACATGGACGAGTTTCCTACGCATTAATATCATGTTATTCACTAACAACCACGCATCCGCTAATAACTAAGGAAAACGGATTTGAGAAAATAGCCTCAGCAGAAATGGATGCTTGTTGGATGGCTAAGGGACTAAATGAGGAGGCACAGACCCGACATTAGGTGGCTGGACCCGGATTGGAACCTATAACATATTGATCAGCGGTCTAGCGCGCAAACCAATACACCAGGGAGACCCCCATTTTAAGGAAAAAGAACGGTCGTTAGGGGCATCAAATATTCCAAAGGTATGACCACCCCGTCCAGCCAGCCTCACACGCACACACACGTGTAGCCTCCGACCTCATCCACACACGTCTAACTTACTTTAAAGACGTCAAGCTGTATGTAGGCCTACCTGATTCACAGTTTGTCCCCGTCCAGCCAGCCTCACACGTACACGTGTAGCCCGCGACCTCATCCACACACGTCTAACTTACTTTAAAGACGTCAAGCTGTATGTAGCCCTACCTGATTCACAGGTTGTCCCCATCCAGCCAGTCGCACACGTACACGTGTAGCCTGGTGCCTCATTCGCACACACTGCTTCGTTCTTGCATGGGTTGTTGTCGGTGCACTCATCGATATCTGAAGAAACAAACAACCAACAACGCTGCGTATTTTAATCCGGATGAGAGAGTATGCAATTCGTGCTTCACATGGACGAGTTTCCTACGCATTAATATCATGTTATTCACTAACAACCACGCATCCGCTAATAACTAAGGAAAACGGATCTGAGAAAATAGCCTCAGTAGAAATGGATGCTTGTTGGATGGCTAAGGAACTAAATGAGGAGGCCCAGACCCGACATGAGGTGGCTGGACCCGGATTGGAACCTATAACATATTGATCAGCGGTCTAGCGCGCAAACCAATACACCAGGGAGACCCCCATTTTAAGGAAAAAGAACGGTCGTTAGGGGCATCAAATATTCCAAAGGTATGACCACCCCGTCCAGCCAGCCTCACACGCACACACACGTGTAGCCTGCGACCTCATCCACACACGTCTAACTTACTTTAAAGACGTCAAGCTGTATGTAGGCCTACCTGATTCACAGTTTGTCCCCGTCCACCCAGCATCACACGTACACGTGTAGCCCGCGACTTCATCCACACACGTCTAACTTACTTTAAAGACGTCAAGCTGTATGTAGACCTACCTGATTCACAGTTTGTCCCCGTCCAACCAGCCTCACACGTCCACGTGTAGCCCGCGACCTCATCCACACACGTCTAACTTACTCTAAAGACGTCAAGCTGTGTGTAGACCTACCTGATTCCCAGTTTGTCTCCGTCCACCGAGGCGCACACGTACTTGCAGATTGTAATAGTTAGAACGAGTCAAAGGTTTTGAAAATAATACCCAAATAAATCCTCGTAAATTAAAATGAAAGTTGTGCTACACAGATCCTCTACCTGTTTCACAGCCTGTTCCCGTCCAGCCATCGACACAGGTGCAGGTGTAGGCCCCAGATCCTTGCACGCACGTCCCGCCGTTTAGACAAGGGGTGCTACTGCACTCTGTAACATGTATTAATTTGTCACATTGAATTCAAAATGTTACGATCGACTGAGGGAATAGAAATATATTTCCATCTTACAAATTTCGTCCTCGTTCTGGCACCGAGCTCAAATACAATTTACCGTTCCGAGTCTATGTGTGAGAAAATAAATACATCTACTTTTACCTTAATTATATCATTCGAAAACAAAAACAAACAATAGTGGATCCAAATTGTGAAGGAAATGAACCTTTGTGAGAACCCAAAACGTCCGACTACCCAAAACGGGCCAGGATCATGACTTCCACACCTATAACTTAATGCACAGTTAGATACCGAGTTTGATCAAGCACAACACGATCATCGAAGAATAATTATGTCCCACATTTGTTTCATTTGCTAATCTCGCAATAAAAAGTGTGTTAATGGGTAGATCTCGGTGCGGTGGGTGTGACCAGTCTCATAACGATAAAAGAGGCCAACTCTGTAAAGCACTGCTAACGCTTTTTCCGTGCCTTGTTAAGCACCGTTTCCATACTGAAGCCTGACACGTCCGCTCCCCCCACCCCACCCCCAGCTTCTTAAGAAACCTCAATGTTATTCGTATATCGCGAACTAACAGCTGCAAAACGAGCGTATCGCGTTTTCATATCGACAGATTGTGTAGGATCGCAACGTCAAATGTAACTCTAAGTCTGATCTTAGTTATGTAGGACGTTTTGGGCAGTCGGACGTTTTGGGCCCGAAGAAACGTTCACTTTGGATAGGAGATCGCCGAAGAAATGAGAGGAAGCCACTGCGAGTTAGAGCTAGCTCTAACTCTCCAAGAGCTAGCGACCGTTGGAGCGAGGAGAAGGGGGGAGGGGGGGGGGGTGTCTTTGAACAAAGAAGACACCGGGAATTCAAACCGAATATAGAGTGCACCTCCAGGATAAACAAAGCTGGCGGTGGGGGATCCCGTCTTGGGATCCGCCAGACTAGCACTGAGAGCAGTAACATCATAGATATCTATTAGACGTGTCTGGAATGTGAGTGCGTCTACCCCCATCCACATGTATTTTATCACCGGTCTAAGTTTTAGCTGTAAGGTATTTTTTCTCATTCAACCTAAACCTCTTAATTTCCTTTTGAAAGTTCAAAACGCAATTGTCAATTCCATTACCGGATTCTCCAGCGGCAAGTAATATACCATAGGTGGAAACAATGAGGGCCACCAATATAACTTGTCTTGCCATATTTGCAGAATCTCTCTGAAATAAATATTGAAACTTGTATGATCATTGAAATGATGGGTATTGTCTAGACCCGACCCTCTCGAATCAGTCAATATCATCCCTAAAGTGCATTCGGTTGTAGTTATGCAAACTCATATTGCAACGGTAATTCAACCCTTACTATGTCAATCTCTTTTAGTATAATTCTCAGTATGTAGACACATGCGTCAGTTGCTGTTGAGCATAAATAAATGAAAAAGAAACATTAGACAGCGCATCATTATGCAATGGAAACAATGACACAATTACTGTGTAATGATAACTAATAACGTTAATTCCATCTCATTACATCTAATTACATCTTATTGCTGAATGGTGGACGAGCTTGTTACCTTATGTCTTCGATGACTCTTGCGTTTTGCTGGTCTATCAGGAGAGGAATCTGTTGCCAGCTTCAGGATGTTCCGTTCAGTGTGTGTTTCGCTCGCAGGAGAAGACCTATTTATAGGAAACCCGGGAAGTCCGGCCCCCATACTCAGAACAAGGGGTTTGTGCGAGATCCATGCCAACTGCCACTTGTGGTAAAATGGTATTTACATTCACCCTCACGGGTGACTTTAGGGACTCCAGTAAACTGGTTCGTTGCCCCAGCCTAGCTGGCGGGTTCCCCGCGTCTCACTAGTGAGTGAACGAGTGGTTCGTGCCTCGCTCGAAGGTTGCTAGAATGTATCACATTCTAAAAGTTTAAATGGTTTTCACTGTTGAACAAAACTAAAACTGGTTATATCATTCTCCGAAGGAACACACCTGTTGGTGTTGTACCGAGATACGGTTCGTAGGCCTATATCTCAGCAACGCCATGTGCGGGAAAGATATCGGTCTTCACTACATCCTCTCAGCGATTGTGTGGTTTTGAGAAGTAAATTTAAATGGTGCCGTCGGGGTAGTTATCGGCGAGCAGGGGGGAATATGATGCGAATGCTGCAAATTTTACGTATAAATACTATCAAGGGATTATAATATTAAAACTACAGGAATTCTATAGTTTGGACATGTTTGCCCACCATTGAAATATAACATCACAGCGAAAAGAAAACCCCCTAGATATGGCAACCTTGTAGGTTCTTTCATTTTAATGTCTTGTGCTGACAAAATAAAATTATATCTATGCGAAGCAGTATATCTGCACCTTAGATTAAAACAATGTGTTTTCTACTGTAAATATGTTGCTTAACACTATTAATAATGAATAATTTCTATAAATTATATAGATTTGCCACGGACCTGTTGAATAGATAAATATAAGCTTGTTAATATTATTTTCGAGTTGATGATCGTCTTAATTAACTAGTACCACCAGAGATTATGTACTTTATGGTCTCTGGTACCATGCTGTTGGATCTGAGAGCGGCAAAAATCGTGTAACCTGACACTACCAGCCCCCGGTCCCTTCAGTAAACACACGTTGCCCAGGTGACATTGCGTATATCAATAAAACATGACGTCACAAAAAAAATGAACTGTTTTTAGTAATATTTAAACAGCCTGCCTCTGCACGTGCCACGTTTGTTGGAGTTATAGGCCATTAAGTGCTGTACAATCAACCGAAAAACCTGTTTGAGTGTTGAAAACCTACCGGCTGCGCGGTTTGTGCGTGAAGAATCGAGTGGGTGTGAAGCAATTTCTACTTTGGACCAGGCATTCCTAATTATACAATCACAATATAGTTGAAGAGAAGATATTTATTTCTCCCTAATGCATGTGGTCCGTTCGATGAAAAATTGGAAAGCGTTTTATTTTGAGGCAAATCATCGATGTTTACATTTCTGCCACAGACGGAGCACCATTGTCCTCGCCTGGTCAGTCCATGCGAATCGTGATGATTATTACGTGGTATTATGCGAGATGGAAAACCCGCGCAGCACATTACTACCTCATATTAGATCGCCTGACACTGACAGTCATTCATGAGACGTTCGCATTCTGGTTTATCAACTGTCTAACCGGTCATATATTATATACATTTACTCGAATGGTTATATATATTTCTGATATTCACGGAACTTCAGTCGTTATTTGTGCATCCAAGGGCAGCTTTAGCCGATTTTTTGTGGGAGGCCAGTGAAGGCAAACAACCGGAAGGTAGGAAGCAAGCACAGGCCGTTGATGCTAGACATTGATGTAGAACATACGTATTCCTGTCTCGGTTCTATTTGTTTGTCCCCGTGGTCGATTACTCCAGAACGCGTTCAAACATAGTTGCTATCTTCATCAAATGATCTCTGTCAGTGGCGTAGCTACTATTGACGCGGAATAGACTGTTTCCGGGGGGAAATTCTGGCAGGCGCGTGTTCCGGGTTATTCTAGCTTGCTCTGCGCTGCATAGCATGCAAAGCGACTACAAACCCGCCAGTACAGATACATATCTTGACCATCAAATAATACCTTTTTAAGAACGAGATGGAGGCATAAAAGCCGAGAAAACCGATGATAGAAATGCCAACCGGCGAATGTAATGACACTAATGTCACTTCGTGGCAGGAAAGCGGCCATATTCGTAGTTTGCTGCTGTTCTGGCGTCTATTTTGTCTAGATATATTACAAATCTGATTCCGGAATATATGTTGCACAGAGTACATAAGTTGGTACCAGATGAGTACCGATTATAACTTGTGATAAAGGGATGATATGGACCGGTATACACTGTCTTTTCAATAAGAATCCGAGTGCACTAGAGTGGCCCTGTTGCGTAGCAACCAGGAATGTCGAACGGGAACAAATAGGACTGTTAAACTGTTCTTAATCTAGTGAAATATAAGCTGTGATTCCATTATATAATATACAACTTACAGGGAAGTTCATAGAGACATCTTGTGTGTTTGTTCTGTGAATAACAATGCCATAAAATTAACCTACTCTTGACAACTGAAATATTGAAAACCGGGCATCTGAACCAACTCCATACGCACGCAAGGTAAACGCATGCAATCATCGGCTTCCCAACTCGAAATAGGTAGCCTATGGCGTCCTGAATATGCTACCAATCTACAATGCTCACAGTTTGATGACGTAGCACGCAGGTAGCCTATGGCACTTTTCCGCACACCTACCTCAAACACATCGAGCTATCTAGGTATCCCAAACACACAGGAAGTACCAGCGCCGAATTGCGCAATCTATTGGAAACAAAATCTAAGAGAAATAAAAGGGAACGATAGTTTGAGTTTCAATGGTTCAATCACCAATCGAGCAGACTCGGCCTATGTACATGTTGATCTAAGGATAACACAAAGACACCGTAACTTGCCTTGCATTTCTATTTCGTAAAGAGATGATATATTTCATTTCTGTTACATCGATCTGATGCCTGAGCAGAGACACCTTAAACAGCAGAGATATATGTGAAAACGATGCCTAAAACATTCTTCAACAACAACAACAAAAACCCCCAAAAAACAACGTCTTTGTAAGATCAGCGGAAACTACTCATTCCGAGCAATGTTGCTATCTGTGCGTGTTTTAACCGTAATCAATAGCAATGTCTCGTTTCAAAATCGCACAAGCAAACATATGGTGTACATAAAAAGATTTATTGCAAGCTCGAACACCATGGTATGATAATATGCATAAAATGAAGAATTGTGTAATCAAGCGCATTAAAGATAAGGCTGATTGGTATATCATTGGAATTTAATCATCTCGTGTGTACCTATCCTAGTGTAACGTTATGTAATTTTTCAATTGTATTGACAAGATTTAGCATTATATAAATATTTATAAGGCTGTACACATGAGTATGCCAATAACTGGTATAACAGTTACATGCATTAACATTAATAATTCTGTATATATTGTTCATATTCCTGTAGAGTTACATTTTCTATTGCCATATTATTAAGAGCCACAAGGTTTTGTTGTATACATGTATTCAGTCGTGGAAGCTGCTGATGTTGGGGCACCCATCATTGACACGCATCAACGTTACCAATCCCTGCTAAACTGAGCCTCACGTAACTAACATGGGATTCTGAGTTGTGGGTTCAGCCCCATAACGGTTTGAACACCCGCCTCACTCCTTCCTTCTCTCTCGTCCCTCCTCATATGTTTCCTTTATTTGCTAAAGGTTACAGTAAAATTGTACCACAGGGTGGCGCTTCGGTGACTAAAACTTCAATAAAATGGAGTAGGTTATGGGCAAGCTAATTGTATCAGAATATATGTTGAAAGATGGTTTTCTGCCGCAAAACGCAGCTTTAGATTAGAAACTAAATTTTTCCCCATTGAAAGCGTTTTTTTTGGCTCAAAACGTGATTTCTAACGTCTCTAAGGTAACGTTAGATTTATGAAGGCGTGCTACTTTTCAAACGATATGACACCGCTGGCTTGCCATACTCGTCTCCTCTCGTCCAATAGTCTCATGACCAAAGATATTGAGTTGCAGTGTGGACGGTGGGCCCACAATTATATCCTTGGAGTTCTTCGGGTTACGTATCACTTTACACGACCCGCTCGTGGGCCTATGTATACCTTGTCGAGTGAGCCTCACATAATATACAATAAAGAACTATCGATATACAGATGTAATGGTGACATAAAGAAAGAAGATAGATTACAATAATGTATATGGATCGATATTAATACTGATATAACAATAGCGCGGTTCGCGGGGCATTAGGCAATTTCATTGGCCCGACACCAACCCGTAGCTCTCTCACTCTGTTGTCAGTGGCCAATTTTGACACCAGTTCCGGGAAAAACCCATCCCGGTATACCTGTCAGAAATTGAGATTTTATCATATTATGTTACAGTTTGATAAATTAGTTCATGTGGCGAAGTTTGGCGGCTGAAAAGCTGAAACTTCCTTTGTGAAATCCATTTTAGTTTTCCAATCGTGCGTTGTTTTGTTACCGCCATTCACGTTACAGATCTTGTCACCCAGTGCTCACCGTGGTGTCAATGCGCGTAACTGATATTTACATAAATAGTTCCAATAAACCCACCGAACTTAATGGCTATAGACCTGAATCATATGAACTCCAACTATAGAAATAATAGCTACTATTTACGAAAGAGAAGGTTTATGTTAAGAAATATATACCATTTTGCCTAAAACAATATGTTCGTTGGGCCTACCTCCGCCACAGAGGCGTAATCAATTTGACGTCATATCTCTAGGGAAACACGTCACGCCAACACTTAGTTACTGGTGCTATTGAGCGCCACTGTTACGATTTTGACCAAATATTTACGTGCATTCGTGAGTATTATTGTCATCGTTAGATCTCCGTGTTGACTTAATGGCGACGTTTAAAGTTCTATTCGAGCGAGAAAATACATATGGCATTGCTTCTCGTACGAGATGGGTTTATCTCAGCACGCAGCTCCGAAATCCCGAAGGATTTTGGAGACTTGGGCTGAGATAAACCCATCTCGCACTCGACGCAATGCCATATGCATATCAGCCCGCCAATTTTCATTATCAAGAAAAAAGGAGCTCTGCTACAGCTTGATCAAGGTCCAAGAAACGGTCTAACGCCATGCAAAACTTGCGCTATTAGTATTAAGCTTTAACATTATTTTTATGGGCCGCCTGGATGGCTCAGTGGGTTAGAGCGAGGGTTATGGCTGCCTGAGAGTTTATAAAGGCACGTGGATCGGTAGTTCCAGCCCCGTTGTGGCCATGCCTGTGTGGTCGCAGGTTAAAGATCCCATGTCCTTCTTCTCAAAGAGTAAAGGGCTACCCCCGGTGACATGGCTCCACTGTTCTCTTCCTTCTCCCATTGACGCGATATGACCAGAATTTGTTAAAATGTCTTGAATATGCAACCAACCAACAACCAATGTTGTTTCTATTAAGTTGTCCTCATATTGGTAGAGTTACATCTAATAGTGTCATCGTTGCCATAATGAGTCAGTTTCAGTCCAAGCTACGTTTATAAATGGTGCCCTAACAAGGTAGGCCTAACAGTGTATAATGATCGGTAACAGGGTAAATATTACAACATTACAAGAGCCATGTGGTGTTTGCGATTGCGGCCATCACAACACACATCACAACACATGTCAACGCTACCCTTCCAAAATGAACCTCACGCTACCAACATGGGCGTCAAACCTGGCGGTTCTGTCCCATAACGTGAGGCCAGCTTGCCTTTGAATGTTATGAATAACAAACTATTTACCTGTGGCATTTCTGCCGATTTTATAGCCGTGTAATAAAATGCACTCATATTTAACCGGGTGAAGTATTTTACACCTGCACGCGTTATTCCTGATAGCTAGATCTCGTCATAATGCGCTCAGATCGTGCATGTGCGTTGCAAGCAGATATAAAATAATTCTTTTCTTTGGCGGGCATTATTGACTTATAGGGCCATCGCCGGGTGACATTGTTCCACTCTCTTCCACGAAATAGACGATGTTGATAGATTAATATAAGACCCAGATAGATTTGACATCTTAAATTTGATATAATATATATTTCCTGTAGTTAATAGACATTTCAATAAGGTGTCCAAGACATTTATCCAAAAAATAATAATATAACGAGCATACCATGGCTGGCATCCGTCGGTCTGCGAATTTGAATTGCAGCTTTGTTTTGGTTTAGGTAATAAGATTGGCTAGGCGGCATTTGCGCCTATGACTGACTATGCTCATCTTAGACCGAGGGAGATTACCGCAGTAATCGCATCGGTGACCTGTTGTTAGGTCTTTGTTATTACTCTCTGGACGCATAGGTTGGCATTTCCAATCCATGGTTCTCAAACCAGAGCCCGTCGTGGTGGGCATTTCTAATTGTCTATATATCAATATGTAATCCACGTTTTACTGCCATGCAGCAGGTTTCTATGAACACATGCCCTGTAGCTTAGCATGTTGGTGCGAATGGTTAGTTATTAATTTTACCACGCACGTTTGTTCAACCTATCAAAGGTGGTGGCTGTTTTCTAATACGAGTATTTATTGCCCCGCAGATAGAAAATCACTGTATGAGCAGTTTTAATATAACTGATATATCTATTTAATATATCTTATTCATGTCGTGGAGCGCGATATATAAATTAACATTAATGCATCACTTTTTGGGTGTTCTTTTATTTTCAATATTGCAAACGAAACCAATCATCACCCCATTCCATAACTTTGAGCACGTTAATCAGTTAAATCATAAATATTAACTTCTGAATAAATGTCAAGCAATAAGAATGACGTAAATGACAAAAATTAACTCCTGATGTGCGCAAGGAATTTGTATTGACGATGTCATGATTGCCAATAACTATCAAATGTTGAACTCTATTCCCGGTATTACAGCGCCAACTGTACGCAGAACAGATCTGATCAGATTTATTCTTTGGTTCTTCCCATTGGGAGTCATATATTATAAGAATAATCAGTGTTACAGAATAATAGCAATGTTCAATGCAAGTTCTAAGTTTGCTGTAATATCAGGTTTGTCCGAATAAGTTTAAATAAGATGGTACTTCTGTCTTTGTTGTTCGATTTACTATATCAAAGAGGACCCAGTGATTGCACATTTGCAGAAATACACTTCGTTATTTCATGACAAACGGAACCAGCCTGTGATCATTCCCTTCGATAACGTCGAGCAAGTTCGTCGGTTATCTCGTAAATAATAACGATTGAATAAATATCAAGCAATACGAATAATGCGAATCACAATAATTGTTTGATTTCGCTTTCCATAATACCACAAGCGTTAAAAGTAGTAGTATATGTTAAAATCAGCTGCAGGAACAAACGTTATCAACAGACACTCATATATAACAATTAGCTTACACTGCACTTATATATATGATTTTCTGATTGTAAATAGCTATCAAATATAACTCCAGTTATCAAAGTAGAAGTCTGTAGGAAGAATATATATCATACGTTTGATCAGATCAGATTTATTCTTTGGTTCTTCCCCATGGGAGTCATATACCATAAGAATAATCGATGCCACAGAATAATAGCGATGTTCCATGTAAGTTCTCAGTTTGCCAGGTTTCTCTCAATAGGTACGAGACTATTGTACGTTTGCTGTTGGTACGATATAACTCAAGTTACATTATATAAAGAAGACCACTGCTTGTGCAGGGACCAGGAATCTTATTTTATTCCAATGAATTTGGGTCCACACTTTTGCCAGACATATTCTTTGACATACTTTCAGGTATATTCTGTACAATTGTATTGCGATCAGCATATTATTGTTACAATCTCCTGTTCTGTAGGCAAACACGGGTCCCAAAACTAGATATTGTGCAATATGAACGATTATGCTCATGCTAGACGGCCGCCATCTTAGTGAGTTCCAGTGCAAGTGTCAGGGTGAGGCAGGAGGCTGTAGGCAGTGACGCGCCGGATTCTGAAATCAACAAACCTTCTTAACCTCTGCGTGCCAGTGGCCTCTCACGAGGGGGCGGTTTATGGTACGGAGATCAGGTCGAATTTGTAGAACTAGCAAACATAAAATTGAATAATAATGGCTAAAGATAGAAAAAATAAAGGACTGTCGTGTGAACATGTCAGGGCTGTGCACAACGTGCACATCGATCACGGACAGCGTATTCGCACCCTAGAGCAAAGATGCCCTTTTCAATCTAAACTGTACAACCCCATGGTTTAGGTGTTTGCTTAACTGCCCCCTTCCCTGATGTAAGATTTTCGAAGCTACCTCAAGTGGACCCAAACCTCGCCTCGTAAGCTAGCTGACCTGATTCACAGTTTTTCCCCATCCAGCCAGCCTCACACGTACACGTGTAGCCCGCGACATCATCCACAGACGTCTATTTACTTTAAAGACGTCATGTTGTATGTAGACCTACCTGATTCACAGTGTGTCCCCGTCCACCCAGCCTCACACGTACAAGTGTAGCCTGCGACCTCATCCACACACGTCTAACTTACTTTAAAGACGTCAAGCTGTATGTAGACCTACCTGATTCACAGTTTGTCCCCGTCCACCCAGCCTCACACGTACGTGTGTAGCCCGCGACCTCATCCACACACGTCTAACTTACTTTAAAGACGTCAAGCTGTATGTAGGCCTACCTGATTCACAGTTTATCCCCGTCCAGCCAGCCTCACACGTACACGTGTAGCCCGCGACATCATCCACAGACGTCTATTTACTTTAAAGACGTCATGCTGTATGTAGACCTACCTGATTCACAGTGTGTCCCCGTCCACCCAGCCTCACACGTACAAGTGTAGCCTGCGACCTCATCCACACACGTCTAACTTACTTTAAAGACGTCAAGCTGTATGTAGACCTACCTGATTCACAGTTTGTCCCCGTCCACCCAGCCTCACACGTACGTGTGTAGCCCGCGACCTCATCCACACACGTCTAACTTACTTTAAAGACGTCAAGCTGTATGTAGGCCTACCTGATTCACAGTTTATCCCCGTCCAGCCAGCCTCACACGTACACGTGTAGCCCGCGACCTCATCCACACACGTCTAACTTACTTTAAAGACGTCAAGCTGTATGTAGACCTACCTGATTCACAGTTTGTCCCCGTCCACCCAGCCTCACACGTACACGTGTAGCCCGCGACCTCATCCACGCACGTCTAACTTACTTTAAAGATGTCAAGCTGTATGTAGACCTACTTGATTCGCAGTTCGTCCCCGTCCACCCTGCGTCACACGAGCACGAATAACCTGGTTCCTCCTTGTTACATGTCACATTTGTTGTCGGTGCACTCATCGATATCTGCAAGAGAATTTTATCTGGATGAGTGAGTAGTCGCATATAACGTACAGGGGTGAGTTGACCTCGGAAAATGAGACCACACAAAATTATCATAGCGGTATTATAAACCACATATAAACACCAGCACATACCGTATGTATTTATTGGGGTGAGCTTCATTGTAGCCAACTGTCTGCTTCACACGTCCCAGAGGGTAGTTTCTTATGTCTATCGTTCATTTTCGTGGTAAATACTCTTGTAGATTAACACGTAGAGCTGCGCCACTAATCTCTGTCGCGATGGGTCTTATGGCACAGTGCCCGTGGTCGCGTATATGTATGCAATAATGACGTCATAAACGTGTTTTTAACGTGATGTGACGTCACGGATGTGTGTTAATTATTTCGTCGAAATGTTTCATACTCAAATTTGATGCGGTATTCTAGACCAAGTCGTGTATCATTGTGCGTTATATAATAATAAAAGGCCACGACATCGTATGATCTTGACAATGAACAGAATGGCAGTTAGAAGAACTTCGTGCGCCGTATGGATAGATCCGTTCGATGCGACTATTAGACTCATAATATATCGCAGTATAATAGTCGGAACGAGTCAAAGGCTTGGAAAACTGGAAGTTTGAGGCGGTAAATTAGACTAAAAGCAGTGCTGCACAGATCCTCTACCTGTTTAACACTCTGTTCCCGTCCAGCCATCGACACAGGTGCAGGTGTTCCCAGATCCTGGCATGCACGTCCCACCGTTTTTACACGGTATGTCATGGCACTCTGTAACAGGTAATCATTGAGAGGCAGCGTCGATTTGGGCAACAGAAAGATATATCCGCCATCCTACACCATTCGTCATCCTTGTGTTTCAGGTTAATTGGCCGTAATAAACTTATAAAAATGATTTTGTAAGCGAGCGCAAATCCAAGATACCAAGTCTGTTATGTGAATTGAAACACAGTGACTTTTACACCACAATCGAAAAAAAACATGGCGGATCCAGATTGTGAAGGAAAGGATCGTCCACTTTGGATGAGATGAGTTCGCCGCAGAAATGGGCGACGCCACTGCGATTAGGTGAATAACGAACGTAGAGGGGGTGAGGGGGGGGGGGTAGGGGGAGGCTAGGGAGTTCCAAGAATAAAGAAGACACCTTGAGGTATGGAATATGTAATATGAAGTGCAGCTCCTGTGGGGCTTGGGAAAGCGCCTCTCTGGATCCGCCAGACTAACACTGAACGCTGAAGTTTTGTGTAGAAAACTTTTTTTCATTCTACTTAAAGTCGCCCACTATGTGCATTCAAAATTCCCTTGGAACACACATCTTAACTTCCATTACCTATTTCTCCAGTGACAAGTACTATGCCATAGGTGAACAAAATGAAGGCCACCAGGATTACTTGTCTTGCCATATTTGCTGAATCTTCCTGAAATAATTATTAAAGCTTGCATGATCATTGAAGTGATGCGGTAGGTATCGCCAAGACCCCGACCCTCTCGAATCAGTCCATACACAGGCGCTTGAAACACCAGCCCAACACGGGGGTCGTCCTTAGTACCTGATACGAGGTGTTGCCTTGTATTAGGTACAGTTGCCTTGTATTAGGTACAGTTGCCTTGTAACAGGTTATATCCGTTATGCGAACTCCAAGACAAAAATTTAGACTTTACTGTACCAATCTCTGTTAACATAATTCTCATCATGCATTGTCGGCGCGCCTAATATCTACCTAGCTTGCGTAAGTCATGTTTACTGTTTTGATATTTTTAATTTATATTATTTTCTGGTTGCTCGCAACGTCGTAAAACGCTCACACATAAATTACATTCGCTAGGTGGCGCCACGGTGATCTCGCGTAGGCCTACTCTCTTTTAATTACAAGTCTAATCTTGTTTAAGAACAGAATAACACGTCTCCAGCAGGAAGTATAGGAGACAAAAGTGTGTTGACAGCCGCGTTGTTATGACGTCATAAGGTGACGGTCATACAGGGTTGTACAGTCCTCGCGGGTTCACGCCCTCTTAGAACGAGTGCTCATTAAGCTTTGTGCCATGCTACAACCGCGTCATACGCGCTCATTACACTCTTTGGTCAACGTTTCTAACTGTAAAATTATAATATAGTCAAAGATAAGACATTTATCCTTCCATAATACATGTGGTCCGTTCGATGACACTGTTGGAAGCGTTGTATTCTGAGGCAAATCATCGATGTTTACATTTCTGCACAAACAGCGCACCATTGTCGTCGCCCTGGTCAAGGGGCGTTTTTATGTAACCATAGATGCCGCGCGCAGACATGTGAGTCATAATGATGACGTCTTATGATTTAGAAAACCCCACACAACACATTAGCTCCTGTCACCTGATACTAACTGTGACTCATAAAACAGCCGCATTCGGGTTATCAACTGTCTATCGGCTCATAAACTACATTAACCTACTCTGATGGTTATAATTCTGATAAGTGGACTAATTTCGACCCTTGAGTAGCCACGACCCCCACGCGCCATTTTCGTTGGTGATAAGTTTTATAATTATGATAAATATAAATTGCGGCACAAAACCAGACAACATGTACGATAGGGATAGAATCTGTCTTTTTGTAGTCGAAAATAAGGCTGTGGTAGAAAACTACACAATTACCACCTGCTATCTACCGACTAGTTACAATGGAACCGTGGACAAGTCACTTCTGAAAATACCAGAGCTGCCACGAAGAAAAAGTCTGGACGAAAACGCCCAATGCAAAACGTAGACAAGATACTATCAGGATCATGAGAGAGAGGGATCAACAACAGGAACGAGAAAAGCAATTTAAGTAAGAAGGGATGATACAGAAAGTGTTAGCAGTGTTGGTTTGTTTTCTTTTGTGATAATGGGAAGGAGTATCTGGGCTATCTAAATGGCGCAGCGATGGGTGCGACAACATGTTAAAGTAGATCTATGATTGGCATTTTGTTCAAGGTACAGTAAGAATTCTTTCATTTTGGTATGGTCACACAGGACTGTAAAGATTTATTTACTGTACTTTACAGCTACAACTAATTAATTATTGTATAGCGATGATTCATTTTTTATTCATACTGTTTCTTAGCTACCTATATTATAAACTTCAAAGTCCAATATTTATCGATGTTTCATATAACAAGTCGATAAAGGCAATAATAATGTATGATAATTACATGTCCATACTGTCAGTTGTTTGCTGTAGATGTTATTTATATTATTTCAATACACATGTTAACCTTATAACATGTATGCGGATTTATGAAGAACAACAACAATATGAGTGAATAAGATGTTATTAGGGCTGTCAATTATTACTGAATAAAAATCCTGATGGATTGTTCCAATTTATTGATGAGCATTCTAGTTTTTATTTTGTTTTTATTTTTGCAGCACATCTGTTTGATACAGCATTCTCTTTTGTGATGTCTATATTTATATTTGGGTTACAAGAACTGCTGCAGTTATTGTTGGAAAGTTTATTGAAGTTATATGTGAATTGATATAGTTATGTTTATTAGTGACTTATTTACAAGATAGGGCCATCGCCGCGTGACACTGTTCCACTATCTTCTACGGAATGGAAGCTGTTGATAGTTTCCCATTGTATGAGACCAGTAAAGACGTCTCAATGAAATGATATATATTACTGATGATGCTACCACAATGATAATTTCAAACTAAGCATCAGACTATACAGTCATCTAAAAGGTCTCTGTAAGCGCCTCCTTACCAAATTCGCCTTCCGTAATATTTCAGATTTTATTTTGGTACACATATTTGGATAAACATATTAATTTCGACTTGACTTAAATAGATGCGAGGATGTATATGAGGATATGTCACACACAGACCAATGTTCCCTGCGTACGAAGTAAAGAACGAATCGGATAGTTTTTGCACGCCAGTAAATAACATATGTTGAAGCCAATTTTGTTGGCCGAGCTGATGCATCTCGAGTGGGAAAACTTTCTTGCGTACTACGTCATCAAATGTGTGGCTGCGCTACCTTTTTTGTCATTTTAAATATGATAAAATATATATTTCGTATAGTTAACAGTCACACAGTTCGTGAAGGTGTCCAAAACATTTATCCACAAGATTTTCAAAATCATAAATCCCAGGCATAACATAGGTGGCAAATTACTGTATGAACAGTGTTAATATGAGAGATCTCGCATTCATGTTGATGAGGGCGATTTATAAATTAACATAAAGACATCACTTTTTCGGTCTCTTTTTATTTTCAATATTAAAAACGAAACCAACCAGTCATCATTCAATTCCATAACTTCGAACAAGATATTTACTATTGAATAAATGTTAAGCAATAGGAAGAATGTGAATGACAACAATTGCTTCATATCACTCTCCGGTTTATTTAAACGCTATAAGCAGCATATGTTAAAATCAGCTTGTTGAAGAAACGTTATCAACAAAGACTCATATATAACAATTAACTCTTGATGTGCACATGGAATTTGTATAAACTATTGACTGATTTTAAAAAGCAATGGGAGTCATATACCATAAGAATCAGTGTTACAGCATAATAGCGATGTGCCATGTAAGTTCTAAACAATAAGAATAATGTGAATCTCAACAATTGTATGAAAGCATTCTCTATAATAGCGCATATCTATAGGCCTAAGTAGCATATGTAAAAATCAGCTACTCGAACAAACGTTATCAACAAACGCAAATATATAACAGTTAACTTAAGATAATTTATAGAGACGTCTCCTTCCATAATATCGAGCAAGTTCACCGGTTATCTCGTAAACAAGCACTATTAAATAAATATCAAGCAATAAGAATAATGCAAATCTCGACAATTGTTCGAAAGCTCTCTCATCGATTATCTCGTAAACAAGTACTATTAAATAAATATCGTTATGAACAAACGCAAATATATAACAAGCAACTTCAGAAAATTTATAGAGACCATTGCCAGATTGCAAATAACTGTCAAATGTTAAAATCAGCTCCTGATATCGATGTCTGCAGGCAGAATATATATTCTTCGTTTGAACTGATCAGGTTTCCTCTATGGTTCGTCCCCCATGGGAGTCATATACCATAAGAATAATCAGTGTTACAGAACAAAGGTGATGTTCTATGTAAGCTCTAAGTTTGCCGTAATATTACCAAGTTTTTCCGAATAGGTACGAAACAATTGGGCGTTTGCTCTCGATGAGATATAACTCAAGGGACCATTAATAATTGATTGTACACTTGCAGAAATGCGTTATCGTTACTTTAGGAATTTGATGAATTTGGTTCACTATTTTTCCAGACATATGCCTAAACGTGTGCTTTCAGTCTATTTTGTAAGGTTCTAATGCGATCGGTATATTGTTGATACCATACCATGCTATGCGCGTGGACACTGGTCCGATAACTATAGATAGATTGCCGTACAGTTATTCAACAGGGAGAGCTATGCGTCATCCTAGTCGGTCGCCATCTTGGTGAGTGCCAGTGCGAGTGCCAGGATGAGGCAGGAGGCTGTAGACAGTGAGGCGGATCCTGAAATCAACAAACCCTCTTAAACTCTGCGTGCCAGTGGCCTCCGACAAGGGAACAGTATAGTATACTGAAATCAGGTCGAACTTATAGTGCGCGGGCCATTAGGAAACATAAGGTTGAATAATTGCCAAAGAACTGTCGAGTGAACATATCAACGTGCACATCAATCATGGAGAGCGTATTCGCACCCAATGGCGGATCCAGTGGGAAGGAGAAAACCCCCAGGATCCCCCCCCCCCTCCCCCCCGTTGAGCGAAGATACCCTTTTTAAATGTGAACTGTACAACATCATAAATGTGGACCCCCATTTTGTGGGATCCCCTGCTTTTTCGGCTTTACCGGCCGCCCCCTTTCCCCGTTATAATATTTTCGAAACTGCCTCAAGTGGACCCGCCCACCGCCTCCGTTTCAAAATCCTGGATCTGCGCCTGTGCACCTGACATACTCTGAATGTTTGTTACGTAGGCATTCTGTTTACGCTCTAGTTCCCCTGTTCCACGTCAAATTTGACCATCAGAATTATCCTTCATGCAAAAATTGAACATGAATATAATCCAAATATAGATATGTACAGATATATTATCAGTTTGGCATCAAATACACTACCGTTTAGCAATTACTACGCTACTAGTGCCGTACCAGACGAATTTATTCAATTTTTTTAAATTAGAAGCCATGTTACATTCGAACTGTTTTCTTTTTTGATCGAGGCCATAGACGTAAAGCGCTTTGAACTTTTGACCCCGTGTTATTTTGAATTTTATTCACTTAGCTCTTACATTTTGATCTCACGACAACAGATAAAAAAATGTCAAATTCTGCATCTGTATCTAAAATACATAATTCAACACAAATAAACCTCTAAAACCATTCGCGACTCCGGCAACGCTAGCCTCACAGGTACACGTGTAGCCCGCGACCTCATCCACACACGTCTAGTTTACTTTTAAGAAAAGCTTCACGTTTTTATCATGAAATAGAGAATATACTGTTCGTCATGTAACATATAGCATTTTACCTGTGCACAGATCCCCAGTGTATCCAGATGCACATGTACACTTCTTGTCCTCTCCACACGTCCCACCGTTAGCACACACATTGACAGTGTCATCACAGGCGACTGAAAGACAAATATTACATGGTATTTATTGATGTCCAACTGTCATTGTTCCTAGTAAGTACTGTTGTTTATAAAAAACGTCAAGACCCTCGCATGATGCCCGACAGATCCGCCCGAGCTCGGAGAAAAAATATGAGCAATTTAACTGCTAAAAAGTATAAGCGCAATAGAAATTTTACCCAATTCTCCGTCCTTTGTCGCCCACGAACTTTAAGGGAAGAGCGCAGTCATGTAGCTCAGTGGTTATAGCTGCCGCCCCGTCAGCGTACGTATGTAGGGCTACCTGATTCAGTTTTCCAAGTCCAACCAGCCGCTCACTCACACGTGTAGCAAGCGAGATCAAGCTGTATGTAGATCTACCTGATTCACAATTGGTCACCCTCCAACCAGCCTCACACGTACACATGTAGCCCGGGACCTCATCTACACACGTCTAGCTTACTTTAAAGACGTCAAGCTGTATGTAGATCTACCTGATTCACAGTTTGTCCCGTCCACCCAGCCTCACACTTGCACGTGTAGCCTGCGACCTCATATACACACGTCTAACTTACTTTAAAGACGTCAAGCTGTATGTAGACCTACCTGATTCACAGGTGCACTGATCGATATCTGCAAGAGAAATGATGCTATTTTTATCTGGTTGAGTGAGTACATGTATATAGCCTACAGGCGTGACTTGGCCTTGCAACATTATGCCACACAAAATTAAGATAGCGATATTGTAAACCACATATAAACACCAGCACATACCATATGTATTTATCTGGATGTTTCGTGCTAAATTGTAGCCAGCTGCACATTTACATATAGGCCTACTGTTACATGTTGGCTTCACACGTTCCACATAGTATTTTCTCATCTTCATCTTTCATTTTCGTGGTAAATACTCTCATAGATTAACACGTGGAGCTGCGCTACTAAACTCTGTCGCGATGGGTCTTATGGCACAGTGCCCGCGGTCGCATATATGTGTAAAATAATATTATGAGACAGGGGGAATGAGGATGCTAGATGTAAAAAGCTTCATAAAAGCACTCAAGGTGGTTTGGATTAAGCGTTTTCTCCACTTGTCAAACGGGTATTGGAAATTATTCTTCAATTTCTTTCTTTTTTTTTGCTGTTGTGTAAGCATTTTACCTGTGCACAGATCCCCAGCGAATCCAGGTGCACATGTACACTTCCTGTCCCCTCCACACGTCCCACTGTTAGCACACACATTGTTAGTTTCATCACAGGCGACTGAAAGACTACATGGTATTTATTGATGTCCAACTGTCATTGTTCTTAGTAAGTACTGTTGTATATAAAACGTCAAAACCCTCGCGCGATGCCCGACAGATCCACCCGAGCCCGAGAAACAAATATAAGCAACTTAACTGCTAATAAGTATAAGCGCAATGGAAATTCACCCAATTCTCCGTCCTTTGTCGCCCACGAACTTTAAGGGAGGAGCGCACCCATGTAGCGCAGTGGTTATAGCTGCCTCCCCATCAGCATACGTACGACCTCATCCACACACGTCTAACTTACTTTAAAGACGTCAAGCTGTATGTAGACCTACCTGATTCACAGTTTGTCCCCGTCCAGCCAGCCTCACACGTACACGTGTAGCCCGCGACCTCATCCACACACGTCTAACTTACGCTAAAGACGTCAAACTTTATGTAGACCTACCTGATTCACAGTCTGTCCCCGTCCAGCCAGTGTTACACTCGCACGAATAACCTGGTTCCTCATTGTTACACGTCACTGCGTTCTGGCATGGGTTGTTGGCGGTGCACTCATCGATATCTGCAAGAGAAATGACTTTTTTTGGATGAGTGAGTATTTGCATATAACGTACAGGGGTGACTTGACCTCGGGAAATGAGACCACACAACATTATCATAGCGGTATTATAAACCACATATAAACACCAGCACATACCATATGTATTTATTGAAGTGTTTCTAGCTTCATTGTAGCCAACTGTCTGCTTCACACATCCCAGAGGACATTTTCTTATGTTCATCTTTCATTTTCGTGGTAAATACTCTCGTAGATTAACACGTGGAGCTGCGCTACTAAATTCTGTCGCGATGAGTCTTATGGCACAGTTCCCGCGGCCGCATATATGTATGCAATAATGACGTCATAAACGTATTTATAACGTGATGTGATGTCACGGATGTGTGTTAATTATTTCGTTAAAATGTTTCATACTCAAATTTGATGCTGTATTGTAGACCAAGTCGTGTATTATTGTGCGCTATATAATAATAAAAGGCACTACATCGTATGATCTTGACAATGAACAGAATGACAGTTAAGAGAACTGCGTAATCGGTATAGATAGATCCGTTCAATGCAGCTATTAGACTCATAATATATCGCAGTATAATAGTCGGAACGAGTCAAAGGCTTGGAAAACTGGAAGCTTGCAGCGGTAAATTAGACTCAAAGCAGTGCTGCACAGATCCTCTACCTGTTTCACAGTCTCTGCCCGTCCAGCCCTCGACACAGGTGCAGGTGTAGATCCCAGATTCTGCCACGCACGTCCCACCGTTTTTACACGGGTCGTCATCGCACTCTGTAACCGGTAATCATTGAGAGGCAGCCTCGATTTGGGCAACATAAATATATATCCGCCATCCTACACCATTTGTCATCATTGTGTTTCAGGTTAATTGGCCCAGACTTGTAACACTGAATTTGTAAGCGAGCACAAATCGAAGATACCAAGTCTATTATGTGAATTGAAACACAGTGACTTTCACACCACAGGCGAAAAAAAAACATGGCCGATCCAGATTGTGAAGGAAAGGATGAGTTCGCCGCAGAAATGGGCGACGTCACTGCGACTAGGTGAATAACGAAAGTAGATGGGGTGGAGTGGGGGGGGGGGGGCTGGGAAGTTTCCAGATTAAATAACACACCATCGGGTATGGAATATGTAATATGAAGTGTAGCTCCTGTGGGGGTGGGGGAGCGCCTCCCTGGATCCGCCAGACTAACACTGAACGCGGTAACCTCATAGGTATCTATTGATATTATTAGATGCACATATGTCTCCCACCCCTCAACTCTCTGTATGTCGCCCCAGGACTAATTTTTGTGAGAAAACCTCTTTTCCTTTCACTTAAAGTCGGCCACCGCGTGCTTTCAAAATTTTTTGGTCGTCCTTTGGAACACAAATAATAACTTCCATTACCTAATTGTCCAGCGACAAGTAATATGCCATGAGTGAAGACAATGAAGGCCACCAGGAATACTTGTCTTGCCATATTTGCTGAATCTTCCTGAAATAAATATTAAAGCTTGCATGATCATTGAAGTGATGCGGTATCGCCCAGACCCCGAACCCTCTCGAATCAGTCCATACACAGGCGCTTGAAACACTAGCCCAACAAAGGGGGGGGGGTCGTCCTTAGTTAGTACCTGATTCCCTTGTATCAGGTACAGTTCCCTTGTACCAGGTTGAATCCGTTATGCGAACTCCAAGACGCAAATTTAAACTTTACATTGCTAATAAGATTGCTAATAACATCTAATAACACAGGTGATAACATAATTCTCATCATGCGTAGTCGGCGCGCCTAATGTCTACCTCGCTTGCGTAAGTCAGGTTTACTGTTCTGATATTTTTAATTTATACTGTTTCCTGGTTGCTCGCAACGTCGTAAAACGCTCACACATAAATTACATTCGCTAGGTGGCGCCACGGTGATCTCGCGTAGGCTTACTATCTTTTAATTACAAGTCTAATCTTGTTTAAGAACACCACAACACCTCTCCAGCAGGAAGTATAAGAGGACAAAAGTGTGTTGACAGCCGCGTTGTTATGACGTCATAAGGTGACGGTCATATAGGGTTGTACAGTCCTCGCGGGTTCACGTCCTCTTAGAACGAGTGCTCGTTAAGCTTTGTGCCGTGCTACAACTGCGTCATACGCACACATGACACTCTTTGGTCAACGTTTCTAACTGTAAAATTATAATATAGTCAAAGATAAGACATTTATCCCTCCATAATGCATGTGGTCATTTCGATGACACTGTTGGAAGCGTTGTATTTTAGGGCAAATCATCGATGTTTACATTTCTGCACAAACAGGGCACCGTTGTCTTCGCCCTGGTCAAGGAGCGTTTTTATGTAACCATAGATGCCGCGCGAGGACATGTGAGTCATAATTATGACGTCATATGATTTAGAAAACCCCACACAGCACATTAGCTCGCCTGATACTAACGGTCAGTCATAAAACAGCCGCATTCGGGTTATCAACTGTCTAACGGCTCATAAATTGCATTACCCTACTCAGATGATTATAATTCTGATAAGTGGGCTAATCTCGACCCTTGAGTAACCTTGACCCCCACGCGCTACTTTCGTTGGTGATGATAGTTTTGATAATTATGATAAATATAAATTGCGACACAAAACCAGACATGTATGATAGGGATAAAATATATCTTTTTTGTAGTCTAAAATAAGGATGTGTAGAAAAGTACACAATTACCACCTGCTATCCATCGACTAGCGACAATGGGACGGTGGACAAGTCACTTCTGAAAATACCAGAGCTGCCACGGGGAAAAAGTGTGGACGAATATGCTCAATCCAAAATGTAGAAAAGATACTATGAGGATCATGAGAGAGAGGGGTAAACAACAGGAACGAGAAAAGCAATTTAAGTAAGAAGGAATGATATAGAACGTGTTAGCAGTGTTGGGTATTGCTTTTGTGATAATGGGAAGAAGTCGTACTAATGGGAAGGAGTATATGGGCTATCTAAATGATGCAGCGATGGATGCGACAACATGTTGAAGTAGATATATGATGGGCATTTTCTTCAAGGTACAGTAAGATGTTTTTCATTTTGGTATGGTCACAGAGGAATGCAAAGATTTATTTACCGTACTTTACAGCTACAACTAGTTATTTATTATAGCGATGATTAATTTTATTCGTACTGTTTCTTACCTACTATATTATGAACTTTACAGTCCCATATTTATCGATGTTTCATATAACAAGTCGATAAAGGCAATGATAATGTATGATAATTACATGTCCATACTGTCAGTTGTTTGCTGTAGATGTTATCTATATTATTTCAATACACATGTTAACCTTATAACATTTATTTGGATCTATTATAAACAACATATGAGTAAATAATGTTATTAGGGCTCTCAATTATTACTGAATAAAAATCCTTATGGATTGTTCCAACTAATTTATGAGCATTGTAGTTTTCATTTTGTTCTCATTTTGCAGCATATCTGTTTGAAACAACATTCTCTTTTGTGATGTCTATATTTATATTTGTGTTATAAGAACAGTTATTGTTGGAAATTATATTGGAGTTATATGTGAATTGATATATTTATGTTTATTCAGTGAGAAGCATGCTACCTAGATTGAATCATCCACTTATCTTAGAGGCCGATATTAGACCATGGGGGTCGAGATTAGACCATGAGGGTTAAGATAGACCATGGGGGTCAAGATTAGACCGTGGGGGTTAAGATAGACCATGGGGTCAAGATTAGACCACTGCCTGTCAGAAAATGAGCAATCCCCACAAAATGTTCATGTTGCCGTTCTCTTCATAAAATCATATTCATTCAATGACATGGCATAGTGTTTGAACAATTTAGAAGCCAAACCGTTTATGTACATCGAATATACCACTGCAGACTGTCAATCTTTCACTGAAGTAACTGTGGCTTTTATCCAATCATGTGGTGAAAAATCGGTCTTCCACGTGCGTTACGTCGGTTTAGAACAAGTCCGACAATCAAAGCAGCACGTCATTTTCTTGTCAGTTTCAGAGGTGAATACACTTTTACCTACCATCAACTATGATTGTTCATTTCATACTCACGATTAAGGAAAAAGGAGTCGGATCAAGCGTGGTCGGGGCTTAGCTCAAAGTGTGAAACGGTGTATTACCTCCGCGGTGGAAGTCTTTCTTACCTTATGTCTTAGATGTTTCTTGCGATTGGCTGATTTATCAGGAGCTGAATCTGTCGTCAATTTCAGGATGTTTCACCCAGTGTGCGCTTCGTCCTCTGACAATAACTATTTATTAGAAGAAACCCAGGAAGTCAACCCCGGTAAAACAAGATAAGGGGTCTGTTTGAGCTCTATGACAACTGACACTTGTGATATGAGTGTATTTACATACACCCCCACGGCTGACGTAACGGACTCCAGTGAGCAGGGTTATGTCATTCTCTAAAAGAACGCACCTTATGGTGTATCGTGAATTATGGTTCGTATCTCATCAACGCCATGTGCGGAGAGATAGCGGTCTTCACTACATATTGTGAGGTTTTGAAGCGTTGATTTAAGTGGTGATATCGAGAGGTTCCTTATCGGCGACGTGGGGGCGGGGGGGGGGGGCAGGGTTCGTACCACTCTCACTTCCTTGCATCCGCCCCCCCCCCTCCGCTGTAGCACGTGGTACAGCATCGTTGTGGCATTTATGCATCTCTGGCCGACATCTCTGCCATATTTAATCCTATTCCTAACCATTACTCGTTGATCAAGGGGGAGTGGGGTTCATGCAGGGGTGAGGGGGGGGGGGGGGGCTGGGCAAGGGGGGGTCGTGTTCCCAGATCACGAAGAATAAATTTATTTATTCCCAGATCACGATGAATTAAAAGCATAAGCCCAGTCGTCTTAGTGGGCAGGGCAGTGGGTGCTGGGTTTGTAGGGTGGTTGGTTTACGTTAGTTCGACGCTTTAGCATCCGTTAGGTTATTTCGAAACAGAGCGAAGGGGCCAGGTAGAAAGGAGCTATGTCTACGGCAGTAACACCCAGCACCTTGCGGCAAACACATGGAAACTGTGTCCTGCATAAACCACGCACCAGCCGCTCGGACTGACCAAACTGAGCAAACTCGACAATAGCTCACGGCGGCCCTTCAGGCGACCACCCCCCCCCCCCACAATGCCCCATGCCCCATGCCACTGACATCAGGTATTAATAATATAATAAATGATATTATGAAAGTAAATGATAATGCCGTTTTCGTGTCTGTACGAGTTTTGCCATTTTGTTTTTATTATGATCAATAGTGATTTGTATGTCCCGTGTATAGGTTTTTGTTAATTGCATGCCCGTCCCACCGTGTGAAGTGTAAAGCACATAAAAGGAACGGTTCCTGGTTAGCACGATACGTCCCTGAGGGTTAGTGTCTGTTTTTATTGTGTATTTCGTACACGACGTAAGGCTCGCCACCCTCCCCCTCCTCCCACCACCCTTCTTGATCCCCGGGCGTTTGCAAGTACTCCAGGCGCCCGTTGGCCCTGGGAACCAGCGACCCGCCCAAAACACTCCAAATCGTCATAGCAGACAGTAATCATCAGCCAATAGCGCGTGGCGTCCCAAGTTCAAGAAGCGCTGCGCCGTCAGCAAAACGCGCGTGCAAAACAAATAGGAAGGGTACGAGGAAGTGATCTTTGCCAGGTACTACTAAGTTACCCCAAAGCAATACCCCAGGCGCGGATCTAGGAGGGGGTACCTCCGGTCGCACCCCACCCCTTTTCTAATTCCTAGATCCGCCCCTGGACTCATATATCTTTCGCGTTCGTTTATATTATTTGCAGCATTGTATGTTACTACTAGAAAATAAGCATTGTTGTACACCATTTATCAATTTATATCAAGTTACCAGCTTCGCGAGACCCGGTTCCTGCCTATATTTGCCACGGGGGTTGTCAAAAGGAATAGACGCATCTGGTCAATCTGAATTATCTGGAGGCACACTGGGGCTAAATATCACATTTTCGTATTGCTTAATCTTTTAGTTACCACATTCTTCTGAGCAATACAACTTTCTCACTTGTATCTGTATTTCCTAGATGTCTTGCGGAGCACCAACGTCTGATCCGGGCGCCGTATTTGTCGTCCCCACCATCCTCAGTCCCTCTCCACCGTTTCTAATGTTCTCTACGTCCCCGGCATCCACTGTTTCCTCCGTCTCCGCCGTCCACGCAATGCCCTCCCTCTTCGCCGCCCACCGTCCCCTCCGTTCTCCCCCCCGTCCCCCGTCTTTGCCATTCCCCGCCGTCCCTGCCGTTCTTACACTGTACACAAACGGCAGGCCGTAACTGCCGATACAGTCAACTAAAGATGGCGGAAGGCATGTCAGGTGAACTGTCAATTTGCGGTAAAACCATGAGAAATATTTCATTGCGCAGTCATCTGTGATGTCCTTTCTATATAAATTTCCTTCAAGTTTGTTCTTCTTCAATCTTTAGTACCATAAATTGCATTTTTAGAGCATATGTGCGTTTTTGCAGTGTTGACCGTATTTTAATCTTGTCAGCTTCCCGAGTTACGGTCAGCCTGCAATTTCAGTTACGGGCAACATCATAGATTTTTTACATGACGTTACTAAGATCTAATTAGAGCCATGGTAGTTATTTAGTTTTCACAATAGCAGCCTCATAACTTTGTTGGACGATGTAGAACATTTGTCACCGCCGATGCACAGTCAGTTTCAAACAAATGACGAAAAAATATTCAACTGACACTTTCTTCCGCCCTCTTTGGTTGACTGTATTTGCAGTTACGGGCTACCGTTTGCGTACAGTGATCTAGAGCTAATATAAAATGCATCTTTTTTTGTCGGGCATTAGTGACTTATTTACAAGATAGGGCCATCGCCGCGTGCCATTGTTTCACTCTATTCTACGGAATGGAAACTGTTGATAGTTTCCTATTTTATGAGACCAGTAAAGATGTTTGAATGAAATTATAGATATTGCTGATGGTGTTACCACAATGATAGTTTCAAACTAAGCATCAGACGATACCGCGATCTGCAAGTTCGGGCCTCCTGACCAAATTCACCTTCTGTAACATTTCAGATTTACATTGTGGTACACATATTTGGATAAACATAATAATTTCGACTTGACTTGAATAGATGTGAGGATGTATATGAGGATATGTCACACACAGACCAATGTTCCCTGCGTACGAAGTGAAAAACGAATCGGATAGATTTGCACGCCAGTAAATAACATATGCCCCACCCCCCTCCCAACATATGTTGAAACCAATGTTGTTGGCCAAGCTGATGCATCTCGAGTGGGAAAGTGTGGTTTCTTGCGTACTACGTCTTCAAATGTGTGGCATCGCTGCCGTTTTTGCCATTTCAAATATGATAAAATATATATGTCGTGCAGTTAACAGTCACACAGTTCGTGAAGGTGTCCAAGACATTGATCCACATGATTTTGAAAATCATAATATCCCGGGCGTATCATAGGTGGAAAATTACTGTATGAACAGTGTTAATATAACTGATATCTTATTCATGTTGACGAGGGCGATTTGTACATGAACATAAAGGCATGACTTTTTCGGCCTCTTTTTATTTAAAATATTACAAACGAAACCAGCCAGTCATCATCCATTTCCATGACTTCGAGATAATCAGTTAAATCATAAATATTTTACTATAGAATAAATCAAGCAATAAGAAGAATGTGAATGACAACAACTGATTAATATAACTCTCCTTTATTTAAACGCTATAAGTAGCATATGTTAAAATCAGCTTGTTAAAAAAACGTTATCAACGAACACTCATATGTAACAATTAACTCCTGGTGTGCACATAGAATTTGTGTAGACTATTGACTGATTGCAAAAATCAAACTCCACTCCCGATATCACAGTGCAAGTCTGCAGGGAAAATATATATCCTACGTTTGATCTGATCAGATTTATTCTTTGGCTCTTCCCCATGGGAGTCATATACCATATGAAAAATCAGTGTTACAGAATAATAGAGATGTCCCATGTAAGCTCTAAGTCTGCTGTAATATCAGATTTGACCGAATAGGTATGAATGACATGCTAGATATGTTTTTTGTAGTTCATTGTGCTAGACTATATAGAAGCTTGACCAGTGATTGCGCATTCGCAGACATGCAGTTTCGTTATACCATTACAAAGGGAACCAGCCAGTGATCATCCCCTTTCATAATATTCAGCAAGTTCATCGGTTCTCTCGTAAACAAGTACTATTAAATAAATATCAAGCAGTAAGAATAATGTGAATCCCAACAATTGTGTGAAAGCACTCTAAATAATGGTGCAAACAGTATAGTTCCAAGTAGCATATGTTAAAATCAGCTAGTTTATAGAGACGACTGCCAGATTGCAAATAACTGTCAAATGTTGGACTCAGCTCCCGATATCGATGTCTGCAGGCCGAATATATATTCTTCGTTTGATCTGATCAGATTTTCTATGGTTCTTCCCTTTGGGAGTCATATACCATAAGAATAATCAGTGTTACAGAACAAAAGTGATGCTCTATGTAAGCTCTACGCTTGCCATAATATTACCAAGTTTTTACCGAATAGGTACGAAATAATTGTACGCTTACTCGCGGTACGATATGACGCAAGGTACAATCAATGATAAAAAAAGAGGACCAATGCAGGGACCATTAATAATTGATTGCATACTTGCAGAGATGCGTTATCGTTAGTTTAAGAATGTGATGAATTTGGGTTCACCTTGTTCCAAGACATATGCCTAAACGTGTGCTTTCAGGTCTATTTTGTAAGGTTCTAATGCGCTCGGTATATTGTTGATACCATACCTTGCTCTGCGCGTATACACTGGTTCGATAACTATATATACATTGCCGTACAGTTATTCAACATGGAGACCTATGCGTCATCCTAGTCGGTCGCCATCTTGGTGAGTGCCAGTGCGAGTGCCAGGATGAGACAGGAGGCTGTCGACAGTGAGGCGCCGGATTCTGAAATCCTTATAAAAGCCACATGTAAGCTCGTCGTGTCTGTTACGCATGGTTCACTAACTCAATGTGGTCGTCATTTAAACGGTTCCAGCTACATCCATTAGCACTCACAGTAAGCCTACTATAGCAGAAAATCGCCTTACGTCAAGCTGTTTGTAGACCTACCTGATTCACAGTTTGTCCCCGTCCAGCCAGCCTCACACGTACAAGTGTAGTTCATGACCTCATCCACACACGTCTAACTTACTTTAAAGACGTCAAGCTGTATGTAGACCTACCTGATTCACAGTTTGTTCCCGTCCAGCGAGCCTCACACTCACAAGTGTAGTTCATGACCTCATCCACACACGTTCCTGAGTTCCTACATGGTTCGCTATCACACTCGTCGATGTCTGAAAAAACAAGATATTTTACGCACTTTAATTCGCATGAGAAAGTGTGTGCAAAGTACAAAGCTACGTGAACTACGACATAGATTTATTTCACGGTTTTTAAGAGATGCTGAGTAGGCTACACATTATGCACTTTAGTGACAAGATTACATCATTCTTGCACTAACTAGACCATGAAATGTGCCAATTTTGAGATCCTGACATGATTTTGGCGGGAAAGAACGGCTTGAATATTTTGATGGGTTGATCGACATGTGGATTAGGCTTCGAATCTGAACTTCAATGGGGCTCATTTAGGTGTGACGTCATGTTGTATGCTAGTCAGTAGGATGCCATTACGCCATTCATTCGGACATGCAAGTAAAATAATGTTAATAATAATATCAGGTATATATTTACCTGTGCCGCATTGATCGCCAGTGTAGCCAGCTGTACATGTACATGTTTAAGCACGTCCCACCGTTAGTACACACATTGTCAGTGGCATCACAGTCGACCGCAAGACAATGAGGTTGTTAATTGGCGGGATAATTGCTATAATTCCGGACTTGGTTTGTTTGGTGAAGTCCGATTTAACCACTTCAAAAACCGGGGAGGGAATCTTTTAGAACTGAGGTTCTCACAAAAAGGGGGCCTATTTGAAAAGCATATACCGGGCGGCTGCAATGCGATATAATTGTTAAACTCTGTTGGTGTAAAATCTATTTGCCGTTAATCGTTCTTGTTTAGAAAGAAACCATCATCGAGAAAATCGCACATCAACAGTGTAAAATACTGATTTTCGCCCGTCAGGGGGGTGTCGACATGTTCCGAACACGTGACCAGAATGAGCCAATCACACGCCAGGCGTTGACGTCACCGACGACGATCCTCCGCTGAACCAAAAATGTGTTTACATGCGCCAAGCGGTGCATCTTTGGAACAAGCTGTCAGCTTAACACCTCTCGTGAATAAAGACAAGCGAATTTGACTTATAAATTTGAACCATCGATGCATTTAGAACAAAAGGCTGCACTGTTCAGCTGTTGGCTGTAACAATTCAAGTGAAAAAAAAGACAGCAAACGTAGGATGTCTTCCTACCGCTATCCACTAGGTGACCAGCAGCTTGTGCGGCAATGGCTACACAAGATCGCTCGTGTGAGTTTTAACCCACCAAGCATTCAAGAGTATGTTTCGACAACTTTGTGCAAAAACTGCTTTGAGGAAGATCTGTATGCTAGGTACGTAGGCAGAGGACCAATATATATCACTGTTCAATAGTTTTCTAAGTGGGACGCAAATAAATCCTCATAAATCCCCTACAATGAAAGCTGTGTTGCACAGATACTTTACCTGTTTCACACTTTGTTCCTGTATAGCCGTCGACACAGATGCAGGTGTGCTCGCATGTACGCACGCACGTTGCATCGTTTAGACACGGGGTGCTATCGCAATCTGTGACAGGTAATCATCGAAATAGAAATAGAAATTTCCCTCTTACAAAGGTCGTCATCTTTATGGAAGTAGTTGGCTCAAGCTTATAACAAATGTTTTATTTTTTATTTTTTTATTCCACTATAATGCACTTATACATCGTACAAAGCAGAAATCGAAAAGAACATAAACAGAAACCCCTCAAAACCTGACATTATTCGCTTAGAATTGCATGGAGAAACTCTCTGAAATTGATCTTCATTTCTTATAAATCATATCAGTACTAAAATTCAATTTCCTTTCTATCGCACTCTTTTTCGAGCCTATAGTAATGCTTAATACAGTGTTTTTACAGCCTGAAAAGTTGAAACCATATTGGACCATTTGAAGTTGGAACCGTACTTGACCACTTGCTCATTTTTGACAATTAAGGTGAAGTGATTTATAAGTTGGCTATGTGGGGACATATCTATTCCAAACATGAATGATATCAGTGAAAAGCGGGTACATATGGTCTGGGCTGATGCGAACGCCAAATGGGTCTCACACATGGGCAAGAGAAGGAGCTCAATAGTTCCCAACGAAAGTGATAAGAAACACCATTTATTTTTATCAATTTGCACTCCTAACACATCTGACCACTTATTTTCATTGTTCATGGTATACTGCATGTTCACCACCAATATGTTGTATAAATTATTACATAAGATTGTTGATGCAGATATATCTTTTGAAAAGGTTTGCGGCACATCTAGTCAGTTATTTCTGTTATCTATACATCGGTCTCGCAATTCCTTTGGTATGGCGTGCATTATTCCGTAAAGTCAACAAAGTTAATACTAATGTTATATTTACCCGTAATTTTTCTTCAGCCTAATAGCGACTCGTCGTTGTTTCCAAGTTCGTTTATGTCAGATACACCTTTCTAACCTTAATAGGTTCTAATTTTTCGTAAAGTAAGTATTCCAAAGCGCTCGCTCCAAAACATTCTTATTCGAACCATTGTATATGCCATTTTTTAGGTATACGCTCGCTACAGATCGTACTGCAAAGCAAATCTTAACACGCTTCACCGTTCACAATTACTTTTCTGACCCATGACATTTTCACTAATCTAGGAAAGATTATGTAAAAAAAAGGAATATGTGGCAACTTTATACCTCCATTTTTCGCTTGGGCTAGTCTATTTAGAGAAACCTTTGACGTTTTGTTTCTCCAAATAAAAGTCCGTATGGCATGGTTCTTCGGATCAATATAGTGTTGTCCTGAGTTTGATAAGGCAGTCATGAGATGTAGTTTGGAAAGGGCAACCGTAGCAGCCGTAGTTAAAACTTTAGGTCTTCCCCTCAGTGAAATATTTCCTTTTCCATATAAATTTAGTACTATGTCAAATGCTGCCAATTTGGGTTCATAGTCCAAACTTATAGTATTCCGAAGCTCGTTGCTAAACGTTATGTCTAGTAGTTGAAATTCATTGACCCAAATTAACGGCAGATCTGAAAACAATCCCTGGGTGATTGAGCCACGGGGTCCCAAGCAAATGGCACTCGTCTTGTCTATATTTATTTTTAATCCTAAACACACATAAAACCGTGTTAAAACCTTCAAGGCATTTCTAAGGGACATCTCTCCCATCCAAGAGCCAAAAAGTATGTATGCGTGGTAATATAAATACATCTACTTTTACTTGATTTAGGTTATTCGAAAACAAAACAAACAATAGTGCATCCAGATTTTGAAGGATAGGAATGTCCGCTTTGCACATGGATGGGGAGAGTTTGTCGAAGAAATGGGAGGACGCGGTATATAGTCACTGCGAGTTAGGTGAGCTCCCCAAGAAGTAACGACCGTCGGAGCGAGGAAAGCGTTACGGGCAGAACAAAGAAGACACTAGGAATTCACATCGAATATGGAGTGCATCTCCAGGGTAAACAAATGTGGCGGTGGGGGAGCACCCCCTTGGATCCGCCACGGGTTTCTTATGCGGATTACGCCAAAGAATTAAATGCCTGCTTTAATCGCAGACTTGTCCTGAGTGAGTGCCTCCCCCCACCTGTACTTTATCACCGGTCCAAGATTTAGGTGTAAGGTACCTGTTTTCATTGTTACCCCCCGCCCCCTCCCTACCTCTCCTTTTCGCCATTCCTTGGAACCCAATTGTAAATTCCATTACCTGATACTCCAGCGACAAGTAATATGCCATGGGCGAAGACAGTGAAGGCCACCACGAGTACTTGTCTTGCCATATTTGCTGAATCTCCCTGAAATAAACACTAAAACTTGCTGCATTGAAGTCATGCAACAAGTATCGCCTAGACCCCGACCCTCTCGAATCAGCCCAAATCATTCCTAAAAGGCAATTAGGTTGTAGTTATACCAAACCTAAAACGCAACTTTGTTTTCAAATAACTGTGCCAGTCTCCTCAACATAATTTTTATCATGCAGACCCATGTATGTTTGCACAACTAACACGCAAACGAGGGATTACCGTCAGTCGCTGTTTATCATCATCTTAAATGGTATAGCACCTTATTATTCATGGAGAACCTTCTTACCTTATGTTTTCGATGACTGGCTTTGCTGGTCTATCAGGAGCTCAATCTGTTGCCAACCTCAGGATGCTTCGTTTGGTGTGTGTTTCGCTAGTAGGAGAAGACCTATTTATAGGAAACCCGGGAAGTCGCAGGGCAAGGTTTCTGTGTCCATGCCAACTGGTAATATTATTGTATTTACATAAACCCCCGCGAGTGACTAGGGACTCCAGTAAACTGGTTGGTTGCCCCCGCCTAGCTGGCTGGTCCCGTACGAACCACTCGTGAGGGATCGAGTGGGATCGAGTGCCTCACGCGAACGTGGCTAGAATGCATCACATTCTAAAAGTTTAAATGGTTTTCACTGTTGAGCACAACAGAAACTGCTTATATCATTCTCTGAAAGAACACACCTTTTAGTGTTGTACCGCGATAAGGTTCGTAGGCCTATATCTCAGCAACGTCGTGTGCCGGAAAGATATCGGTCTTCACTACATCCTCTCAGCGATTGTGTGGTTTTGAGAAGTAATGTTGAAAGGTGCCGTCGGGGTACTTATCGGCGAGCAGGGGGGAAATTTGTCATGATCTATACACATAAAGAATCAACACGATGCGAATGCTGCAAATTTTACGTATAAATACTACTAAAGGGTTTATAACATTAAAGTCACAGGAATTCTACAGTTTGTACCTGTTTACCCACCATTGAAGTGTAACATCACAGCGAGAGGAAACCCCATAAACAGGGCAACCTTGTAGGTTCTTTCATTTTAATGTCTTGTGTTGACAATATAAAATTATATCTATGCGAAACAATATATCCACGCCTCACATTAAAACAATTTGTTTTCTACTGTAAATATGTTGTTTAACACTATTATAACAAATAATTTCTTTCAAGTACGAGTTGAAGCTCATCTTAATTAACCAATATCATCAAAGATTATGCACTAGACGGTCTCTGGTAACATACTGTTGGATCTGAAAGCGGCTAAAATCGTGGAACCTGACACTGCCTGCCCTGCTGCCCCCTCAAGAAACACTCGATCCCCTGGCGACATTGCGTATATCAATAAAACATGACGTCACACAAAATGAACAGTTTTTTCTAATATTTAAACTATCTGCACGGTCTCGACGAGACCTTTGGTGCTGTATTTTGAAGCAAATCATCGATTTTGACATTTCTGCGACAAACTGACGCGAATCGTGGTGTTTATTATGTCGTATTGGGCGGGGGGTGGGGGGGGGGGGGGCAAGGGGGGTTCACGTTCCCAGATAACGAAGAATAAATTTGTTTATTCCCAGATCACGATAAATTAGAAGCAAAACTCCCGCATGCAAGGGAAAGGCCGATATATGATACTTTATTGACGATTTTCCGCTTCACGGTTATTTAATGAAATGAAATTTAATAAACATTCCACGAATAATGAAAATTCTTGATCGCGGCGGTCGGCTAATACCCAATTCCCAACTCACGAAGAATTATTGTCCTCATTTCCAGTTCACGGTGAATTGAAAAGCCCATTCCCGAGGAAGGAAAATACAACTTGTCCCCCCCCCCCCAACCCCCTCGTATTATGCGCGGGCCGGCGGGATAGCTCAGTGGGCTAGAGCGCTCGCATTGACTGCTCTGGTCACCTGTGAGCCTAACGGCACGTGGGTCGGTGGTTCAAGCCCTGCTGTGGCCATGTCTGTGTGGTCGCAGGATAAAGATCCCATGTTTTTTTTCGTAAAGAGTAGGAAGTTACCCCCGGGGACATCGCTTCACTCTGCCTTCTTTCTTCCATTGACGCGATAAGACCAACAATGGTTAAAGCCGCCTGAATAACCAACAAACCAAGCTCGTATTATGCGAGATGGAAAACCCGCGCAGCACATTACTGTGTCATCAGATTGCCTGACACTGAGAGTCATTCATGAGACATTCGCATTCTGGTTTATCAACTGTCTAACCGCTTATCTATTATGAAAATCTGCATAGATAGTTATATAAAATTCTGATATGCACGGACCGTCAGTGGTTAGTTGTGATCCACAGACAGCTTTAGCCGATCTTGTGTGTGAAGCGAGTGAAGGCAAACAACGGGAAGGAAGGCAGCACGTACAGGCCGTTGATGTAGAGCATACGTATCTGTGTCTCGTGAGCTCTCGATCAGATCCCGTAGTGAGTGTACAACTCTAAATAGGCCCTTCTCAAAATTTCCGCTGAGAATTCCAATCTCAGAACGAAGCGTCTGTGGCAACATGGCTTACTGATGTGTTCCCGCTTGTGTTCATGATAGCTGATAACAGCTTCCACCAATCGTTAAAGCACATATAGATACGCCAGGGATGGATAGTAATGATCTGAAGTGATGATGGATGTCGATATAATCATTTATGTCGTGTTTTTTGTAATATTTATCCTGCAGCATTAAACACATATATGACACCTTCTATAGTAATGATATGACATGAAAATGTCAGACGGCCCCCCATTTATAGAAGGCATGAGAAAGATATGCAATCGATAACTGTCGAATTTCCATACATTTGGGGCCTTCTGATCTAACCCCATGCCCCACTGGAGCTTAACATTGACTTATGCTTTCCACTGTTAGTCTTGAAATTGGCAAGTTATGACATCAACCAGCTCGCCTCCGCTTAGCTCAGCTCGACTGATTACACCGTGACACATGGAGTGGAGTCAATATTAACAACTGTTGATTATCAAAATATAATGCACAGTTTTTGCGTTCATTATTTAAATAAAGCACTGTTTGTTCGTTCTTTATTTGAATAACGCACACTTACGTTAATACAGCACGGCTAGGTCTGTTTTCAAATGCATGTTTCTAGTTAATGAACACTTAAGACAAAGGCGTGACGTCACGCAATTAAAAAAACGCGTGATGCCGTTCTCTCCAGACTCACGTTAAGTTTGGGTGCATGATAGAGTGAACATACATGAAGGTTTATTTCTCAGGACATTGTAGGACCCACAAACATACACACCCCACACGCATAACAACGAAGCTGTCAAAGAGAAGCCTCAAGCGAATGAGGTGCAAAATGAGACTGAAGAAATCCCCCCGAAAGAAATACAAGAATTTCAGTCAAAATTGATGAAAAAACATGTCGCCATTGAGTGTTTTTGGCTTTGACGATAGTATGATAATCTTTTACTACAGGCTTTCCTAATTATTATGTGGCTCGAACCATCAGCATAGCCTGTTCAGGTTGGCAAGCTGATAAAGAACTCCCGCTTGGCGTCCGCGGTAAAGCCTCTCCTTTTTCACCGCCCGCTTGGTCGAGGGTTTACCGCCCAAATCCGCTCGGTTGGTGCGTTTTACGGTAAAAATCCGCTCTGATCGGTATTTTTTCGCGGTAACCCGCTCTATGAACGCAAATGTTCAGAGCATTTTTTCATTTTTCTCTCTGAATAATCAATTTAGTCTTACTTTGTAGAAATGACTTGCACGCACGGCATATGAACGCAAATGTTCAGAGCATTTTTTTCATTTTTCACTCTTAATTAACCAATATCATCAAAGATTATGCACTAGACGGTCTCTGGTAACATACTGTTGGATCTGAAAGCGGCTAAAATCGTGGAACCTGACACTGCCTGCCCTGCTGCCCCCTCAAGAAACACTCGATCCCCTGGCGACATTGCGTATATCAATAAAACATGACGTCACACAAAATGAACAGTTTTTTCTAATATTTAAACTATCTGCACGGTCTCGACGAGACCTTTGGTGTTGTATTTTGAAGCAAATCATCGATTTTGACATTTCTGCGACAAACTGACGCGAATCGTGGTGTTTATTATGTCGTATTGGGCGGGGGGTGGGGGGGGGGGCAAGGGGGGTTCACGTTCCCAGATAACGAAGAATAAATTTGTTTATTCCCAGATCACGATAAATTAGAAGCAAAACTCCCGCATGCAAGGGAAAGGCCGATATATGATACTTTATTGACGATTTTCCGCTTCACGGTTATTTAATGAAATGAAATTTAATAAACATTCCACGAATAATGAAAATTCTTGATCACGGCGGTCGGCTAATACCCAATTCCCAACTCACGAAGAATTATTGTCCTCATTTCCAGTTCACGGTGAATTGAAAAGCCCATTCCCGAGGAAGGAAAATACAACTTGTCCCCCCCCCCCCCCCAACCCCCTCGTATTATGCGCGGGCCGGCGGGATAGCTCAGTGGGCTAGAGCGCTCGCATTGACTGCTCTGGTCACCTGTGAGCCTAACGGCACGTGGGTCGGTGGTTCAAGCCCTGCTGTGGCCATGTCTGTGTGGTCGCAGGATAAAGATCCCATGTTTTTTTTCGTAAAGAGTAGGAAGTTACCCCCGGGGACATCGCTTCACTCTGCCTTCTTTCTTCCATTGACGCGATAAGACCAACAATGGTTAAAGCCGCCTGAATAACCAACAAACCAAGCTCGTATTATGCGAGATGGAAAACCCGCGCAGCACATTACTGTGTCATCAGATTGCCTGACACTGAGAGTCATTCATGAGACATTCGCATTCTGGTTTATCAACTGTCTAACCGCTTATCTATTATGAAAATCTGCATAGATAGTTATATAAAATTCTGATATGCACGGACCGTCAGTGGTTAGTTGTGATCCACAGACAGCTTTAGCCGATCTTGTGTGTGAAGCGAGTGAAGGCAAACAACGGGAAGGAAGGCAGCACGTACAGGCCGTTGATGTAGAGCATACGTATCTGTGTCTCGTGAGCTCTCGATCAGATCCCGTAGTGAGTGTACAACTCTAAATAGGCCCTTCTCAAAATTTCCGCTGAGAATTCCAATCTCAGAACGAAGCGTCTGTGGCAACATGGCTTACTGATGTGTTCCCGCTTGTGTTCATGATAGCTGATAACAGCTTCCACCAATCGTTAAAGCACATATAGATACGCCAGGGATGGATAGTAATGATCTGAAGTGATGATGGATGTCGATATAATCATTTATGTCGTGTTTTTTGTAATATTTATCCTGCAGCATTGACACCTTCTATAGTAATGATACGACATGACAATGTCAGACGGCCCCCCATTTATAGAAGGCATGAGAAAGATATGCAATCGATAACTGTCGAATTTCCATACATTTGGGGCCTTCTGATCTAACCCCATGCCCCACTGGAGCTTAACATTGACTTATGCTTTCCACTGTTAGTCTTGAAATTGGCAAGTTATGACATCAACCAGCTCGCCTCCGCTTAGCTCAGCTCGACTGATTACACCGTGACACATGGAGTGGAGTCAATATTAACAACTGTTGATTATCAAAATATAATGCACAGTTTTTGCGTTCATTATTTAAATAAAGCACTGTTTGTTCGTTCTTTATTTGAATAACGCACACTTACGTTAATACAGCACGGCTAGGTCTGTTTTCAAATGCATGTTTCTAGTTAATGAACACTTAAGACAAAGGCGTGACGTCACGCAATTAAAAAAACGCGTGATGCCGTTCTCTCCAGACTCACGTTAAGTTTGGGTGCATGATAGAGTGAACATACATGAAGGTTTATTTCTCAGGACATTGTAGGACCCACAAACATACACACCCCACACGCATAATAACGAAGCTGTCCAAGAGAAGCCTCAAGGGAAAGAGGTGCAAATGAGACTGAAGAAATCCCCCCGAAAGAAATACAAGAATTTCAGTCAAAATTGATGAAAAAACATGTCGCCATTGAGTGTTTTTGGCTTTGACGATAGTATGATAATCTTTTATTACAGGCTTTCCTAATTATTACGTGGCTCGAACCATCAGCATAGCCTGTTCAGGTTGGCAAGCTGATAAAGAACTCCCGCTTGGCGTCCGCGGTAAAGCCTCCCCTTTTTCACCGCCCGCTTGGTCGAGGTTTTGCCGCCCAAATCCGCTCGGTTGGTGCGTTTTACGGCAAAAATCCGCCCTGATCGGTATTTTTTCGCGGTAACCCGCTCTATGAACGCAAATGTTCAGAGCATTTTTTCATTTTTCTCTCTGAATAATCAATTTAATCTTACTTTGTAGAAATGACTTGCACGCACGGTTCGACTTTTTCGATGAAAAACTCTACACTCATCTTGAGTTTAAGTGTACCTGTAAGCTGTTGCAACCTTTTCATAGAGAAAATAGGCTTTATAATTAACGAAAAGCAAATCTTGCACAATGCGTCAAGAAGGCCGGTCATGTAGCTCAGTGGGTTAGAGCGCTTGAGTGCTCTGGCCACCTGAGAGCCTAACGGCACGTGGATCGATGGTTCGAGCCCCGATGTGGCCATATCTGTGTGGTCGCAGGATAAATATCCCATGTCCTTCTTCGCATTAAGTAGGGGGGCACCCCTGGTTACGTGGCTCCACTCTCCCTTCCTTCTCCCATTGACGTGATATGACCAAAGGTGGTTAAAGCGTCCTGAATATACAACCAATCAACAATGCTCACAGTTTGATGACGTAGCACGTCAACAATGCTCACAGTTTGATGACGTAGCACGCAGGTAGCCTATGACACTTCTCCGCACACCTATCTCAAACACATCGCGCTATCTAGGTATCCCAAATACACAGGAAGTACCAGCGCCGAATTGCGCAATCTCTTGGAAACAAAATCTAAGAGAAATAAAAGAGAACGGTAGTTTGAGTTTCTATGGTTCAATCACCAATCGAGCAGACTCGGCCTATGTTCATGTCGATCTAAGGATAACACAAAGACACCGTAACTTGCCTTGCATTTCTATGTCGTAAACATATTTAATGTCTATTATATCGATTTTGTGCCTGAGCAGAGACACATTAAACAGCACAGATATATGTGAAATCGATGCCTAAGAAATTCTAAGGTCTTCGTAAGATCAGCGGAAACTATGCAATTTCGCTATCTGTGCGTGTTTTAGCCCTAATCAATGACAATGTCTCGTTTCAAAATCGCACAAGCAAACATATGATGTGTATAAAAAGCTTTTGTTGCAAGTTCGAACACCACGGTATGATACATATCCAGAAAAGGAAGAATTGTGTTACCTAGCGCATTACAGATAAGTCTGGTTGGTACATCAATGGAATTTAATCTTCTCGTGTGTGCCTATCCTAGCGTAACGTTATGTATATCTTTCAATTGTATTGACACGTTTTAACATTATGCAAATACTTATAAGGCTGAACGCTTGAGTATATGTTAATAACTGGTATACCAGTTACATGCATTAGCATTAATAGTTCTGTATATATTTACTCTCATATTCCTCAGGTAGAGTTACATTTAATATTGCCATATTATTAAGAGCCACATGGCTTTGTTGTATACAGGTATTCAGCCGTGGAAGCTGCTGATGTTGGGGCTCCCATCATTGACACACATCAACGGTACCAACCCTTGCTAAACTGACCCTCACATCACTAACATGGGACTCAGAATTGTGGGTTAAGCCCCGTAACGTGAGGCGAGCTTCCCTTTAAACAGTGTGTTTGTGGATACAAAATAAGCGTTCCGGTAAATGAAAATACGCACGTGTTTTGGATCTTGAAGTACCTCTGATATTGATACCAATTTAGTTGTATGATGAAAACACTTACTTCCGCCGTCTGTAACCCTGTGATAACATTCACCCAGATATAACCGGGTCAAATGATTTACACCTGCACGGGTACTTCGTGATAGCTAAAGCTCGCCATAATGCGCCCAAATCGTCAACCGGCGTGGCCACAAAATAGTGTAAAATATATATACAACACTGACACGGCACAGTCATCAGGAAAGGATGCCGTTAGCTAATGTGGGCGTCTCACAATTGCTAAAACACGCAAACTGTGGTGGATTTCACGAACGCTTAGGCACCTAACGTTACCATGTAAATGATGGACGATTTTAGCCGACTAAGTCCCGTAGCCGGCTAAACTAATTACGTGACATAGGCCACTGCCCAGTATGGTGCTACTCGCCGGTGGGGGAGCAGTACCTCCAATATGTCGATATCTTTTTCCGTTGTACATTAGTCACGTATTTACAAGATAGGCCCTCCGCCGGGTGCCACTGTTCCACTGTCTTCTGCGGAATGGAAGATGTTGAGGGTGACGGTGTCTCAGACATGGTAGATGTTACTATATGATAGCATCTCGTCCGTCCCCAACATACGGCCATACAGCGATCTAACCATATACCTACTCGAGCCTTCTGGCCAAGTTGATCTTCTGTACTATGTCACATTTGTATTTTATTATGTATACTTGGATATATATATTCGACTTTTGAGTTGACTTGGATAGATGTATATGAGGATATATATAATATCCCGTCAATGCGAATGTTCCATACCCACAGCATGAACAACGAGTCGGGAATCCGAACTTTGGGAGCGATACTTTCCAAGTGTGGCACAGTTGGTCGTCTATACATAACGCCTACCAATAACGGCTCATGTTGTGGAATTATATACTCGCCGAATACCTTTTTGGACTAATTCCGAAGAGCTCTTGAAGGGGCATAGCTAGCCGTACGTACGTACGCGCGTGCGTACACATTGGGCTGTCCATGCACGTACAATCCTCTTGTTCGAGAGTAAAATATATTTCATCTGCAGCAGGTGCCTACGCTTGCGCAAGTCCCAACCTACGCCCCTGACTTGGCGCCCTAACGACCCTTCTACCCCGGTCAGTTAATGGTATCACCGCTCTTACCGTCGCCTGCACTGGAATCCGCACGAACAAGGGCCGTGTCCATTGGCGGCTCAATGGGCGGCTTTGTGTCTTCTGTAGTTGGCGCAGAAACGACGTCCGTGTCCATTGACAGCTCAGTGGGCGGCTTTGTGTCTTCGGTAGGTTGCGTTTCTGTCACCGTAAATGTCGTGACGGGTTGGCGGGTGTCGTCGTGACCGTCGACTTGACTGAAGAAGGATTTAAACTCGCTAGGAGTGGCGACGTTTGCCTTGCCAGCGTCCCCATCGCTTCCGTTTTTGTTAACCGGAAGTACAGTTCCCGCCGTCCTCTCCATCGTGTGAGCGCTAGGGGTGTAACCGCGTCTGGAATGACAATACAGAACATGCATTGATCCAATCAGCAAGCCGTGTCATGTTATTGATTCAGATTCAACAGCATTTCATTTATTTCGAGCAAGAACCAAATATGGTACAAAGAGAACTACAAATACGATTGCAGAAACGCTCGGAGGACTCCCATTGAGACCACCCAATCAGGTCGTCAGCATACGAGCTATTGGCATGTCCAGATTAGTAAGCTCACAATTTTAAATAAAAGGCACTTATCGTTAAAAATGCTTTTCTGCCAGGGTGGTAAATTTATCGCTAGCTTCATGGCCGAAAATCCGGTTTTATCGAGCCTTTGTAGCTCTAATTAACATAAGATAAATCATAGGTTCGTACATCTATGAGTGCCTGGGCCCTATCGCACACCCTTCGTACCCGCATAAAGACATACATTTATGTTTGTGGTATCTGTGAAAGTTGTAATCGTTGCTACGTTACAGATAAGGTCAAAAATCATTCAACATATTCATGACGTCACAATGCGAGTCTTCTAGCAACATGCGCATGACGTATTGGACATTATGAATGGGTTGAAAATGCACAAGTTATATGCAAAAATAACGCGAAATAATATTGCTGGGAACGGCAAAAACACTAGATCTTGGCAAAAGTTTACCTCAAAGGCCCTTCTTCGATTTGATTAAATGTTTAAAGTAAAAGCTCTTGCATTTATCACAACTGCATTGGTATTTCTTTCACTTCCGGCGTTAAAAAATGTGGTACGAAGGTTCGTACGACGGACTTTACCCATACAAAATACGAAAGAGGTACGAAGGCTTCGTAAAACGCACGTACAATTCTCGTACGAACATTCGTATATGGCCTACGTGTAATGTACGGTACGAAGGTTTCGTGAAACTGGCCCCAGATCCTGTGTGACAGTCGCCTTCTTTACGCCATATAAGCAAACATCAGTAAATGTAGACCAAGAAACGGCACGCGTAGCTAAGCACCTAGGCGGCTAGGCGGGCCATTTAAATCAATAAGCACAATTCTTTTGTGTGTGACGTCTTGTTTCATTGTTCTACACCATGTAACTATGGCAACGATTGTCGATTGGAAAAAGCCGACGGGCGGTTTGGGTCAGATTACAGGATTTTAGCGGCCTTCAGATTAAATGCCAATGTACTGTACTAACATCAACTCGGGATAATTTACATTATTTGTATAGGCCACCCGGATGGCTCAATGGGTTAGAGGGCGCGCATTCAGCGCTATGGCCGCCTGAGAGTATAACGGCACGTGGATCGATGGTTTGAGCCCTGTTATGGCCATGGCTCTGTGGTCGCAGGATAAAAATCCCATGTCCTTCTTTGCAAAGATTAGGGCGTTACCCCCGGTGACATGGTTCCACTGTTCTCTTCCTTCTCCCATTGAAACGATATGGCAAGAATTTGTTAAAAGGTCCTGAATATACAACCAACCAACAACCAACGTTGTTTCTATCAAATTGAAGCTTATAAACCATGTTGGAGTGAAGCGTCCCCCATGACGCTTTGTCAAGTGACGCGTTGCGAATGTCAGCAACGTCATTCACATCTAACTCATGCAACCTTAAAGTCCATATGTCTGGATAATCAATTACTGCAAACATATGATGCATACAAACAGATTTATTTTAAAGTTACTATTACAACAAAAAGTAAACATTCATTGTGATCCAAATCTGGCGGAGAAAAAACGTGTGTACAGTGACGTTGATGTGCTGGTGACGTAACACGCATGAAGTAATCTCCGCCAGGGCGAGCGCCAACGACTACCTTTTCGGAAGTCACTGGTACCAACCATATATATATACTAGACGTTATTGGCCAGGATTCGCGACTGGCAGCGCCTCCTTGAGGCAGAGTGTTATACAGTGTATACAGCTGTTCCAACAGCCGCGGCGCCTCACGTGATCTGACGGAACACCCCCGCCGCAAAATTTGTTGAAATAGTAACTTTAAGTTCGAACACCATTGTATGATTCATATGCATAAACGGAAGAATTTCGTTATCTAGCGTGTTATGTGATCCGTGGTTCGAGCCCCGCTATGGTGGTTTGTGTGGTCGCAGGGTAAAGATCCCATGTCTATCTTTGCACAGAGTAGAGGGTTACCCAGGGGATATGGCCCCGATCTTCCCTTCCTTCCCCCATTAACGCGATATGACCAGAATTGTTTATAGCGTCCTGAATATAGAGCAATCTAATGTTTACCTGGTATGAGTGACACGTTATGCGACGCAAGACTGTTTTTTCCAAGCGACCACAATACTGTAGCATTAATCAATCAGGGTGATAGGCGTCTAGATGGTAGCTCAGTTTTTTTCTATTCACAATCACAAATGCAAACATAAGAATATAACTTTAACATATGCTGTTATCCGGCGTACTAGATTTTGCCTGTACATCTTGGAATTACATTGTAACATGTTAACCTTATTTAAATTCCAAGGCGCCCGACCATTGTATGATGACGTTTGAACTAACGACAAGCCCTGTATCACTGGTGGCTGAGCGGTGCCCAAACGGAACACAGGTTAATGTGAAGGATGTATCAAATATAAGTAGAAGGTGCCAATTTGATCAAACGAGAAATGACATCTGGTCCTCTGAACTAAGTCAGCGCGCTATAATTCAACTGATAGAGCAAATCGAAAGTAACCGAAAGACCCAAGAGGACATAGACTCAATATACGACATGCTAGTTAGCGTTACTATCGATGAAATGAACAAAAGTATCCCTTATCGCGATATTAACATGAGCAAATGTACTAAAAAGCGTTGGAAACCAAGTAAGAAGTTTTGGAATCCAGAATTGCAGGAATTGTGGGAGACATTAAAAGCAGCGGATCAAGCAATGCGAAGGTGTAGGGAAAAGAAGTCAAAACGAGAACTGCACGAACGATATAAGCAGGTCAGGCATAAGTTCGATAAACGATACAGATGTTTGGAAAGACAACATAAATATAATGAAAGCGAAATCATAAATGACCTCCAAACATCAAACCCTAAAGACTTCTGGACTGCCATTAAGAAATTGGGGCCGAAAAGGAAAGGTGTCATTCCAGAAGAGGTATACCAGGGGGATGGGGAGGTGACTTTGGATCCGAATGACGTAAGGGCTAAATGGAAGGACGAATTTGCCAAATTATATGATCTAAGTGAGGATACTCCTGACCAACAGACGAACGAGTTTTTGCAATCAGTAATACAAACTAACAAAGACCGTGAAGCAGCCGCGAGCCATCCTTTGTATAGTATGAACAGATATCTGGACGGCAATTTCACAGAAAATGAGGTCCGAGTGGTGCTAGGGAAGTGTAAGAATGGCAAATCAACCGGTGTCGATAACCTGCCATACGAGATATTTAAAAACGATACGTTAATAAGGGTTCTGGTGCGACTGTTTCAACTATGTTTCGATGCCGAGAAAATACCTTCATTATGGAGAAAGGCTATTGTGGTACCCATTATCAAATCAAGAACCAGTGATCCACGTCTACCGATGAATTATCGAGGTGTAAGTTTACTGTGTTGCGCGGCCAAAGTATATAGCAGTGTACTAAATGCGAGACTAGAAGGTTATCTAGAAGAGAATAAAATGATAGAAGATGAGCAGAATGGCTTTAGGAAGGAAAGATCGTGTGCTGACCATATATTTGTGTTAGATAACGTGATAAGAAGCAGAAGAGAACAAGGTCGATCTGTGTTTGCCGCGTTTCTAGACTTCAGGAAGGCATTTGATAGTGTGAATAGGGATCTCTTGTTCCACAAATTGTTACTCCAAGGTATCGATGGTAAATTTTACAATGCTATCAGAGCTATGTATGCTGGAACGGACGCAATGGTTAGAATCAATAGTTTATGTACAGAAAGGTTCCCCTGCTTAACCGGTGTAAGACAAGGCGACAACCTATCGCCAACCCTATTTTCACTTTACGTCAATGACTTAGCCCAGGATATTAAATCGCTGGGTGTAGGGACGCGGATGGGTGACGCCATTATATCGTTACTAGTTTATGCGGATGATGTGGTTCTAATTGCGGATTCAGAACGAGACTTACAGAAAATGTTAGATTGTGTATTCGGGTGGTGTTGCAAATGGCGGACAATGCTAAATACAGATAAGACCAAGGTCATGCATTTTCGACCCCCGCGTCTTAAGCAAAGCGAGTTCAAATTCCACGTAGGTCAAGACGAGCTCACTTATGTTGGTAATTATAAGTATTTGGAAATTATGTTTAATCAGTTCGGTCAATACAAAGAAAACGCCTCACTTCTTGCCGAATCGGCCGGTCGAGCCCTAGGGTATGTGACGAGCGTGTATAAGGCAAACGGCTGTATGAGATATGAAACATACACCAAATTGTATGAAAGTTGTGTTTTACCGGTTATGAATTACACCGCTGGGGTATGGGGTTACGAAAGTTTTTCAAAGCCTGACACTGTTCATCATCGCGCAATGAGAATCTTTCTTGGGGTTCATAAATTTACCCCCATCGAAGCACTCTACGGAGACATGGGATGGCTTAGACCTAAGTACCTAAGGTGGATTGAAATGATCAGGCTGTGGAATAGGTTCATTAACCTCCCACAGGAACGCCTTACGAAAATTATATTTAATTTGGCCTACGATTGGAGTATTTCTGGCTTTAACTGGTGTGCACAGGTTCGCAATATTCTCGCTGAATGTGGGTACCAGGATCTCTACGAAAATAAATTATTTTGTGATGTGGCCCAATTAAAATTACGATTGTTCCAAGTACAAGAAAGAGAATGGAGACAAACTATAGTGAAGAAGCCAAAGCTACAATTCTATAACAAGTTTAAATTTAATTGCAACGTTGAAGACTATGTTACAAGAAATTTAACAGGAGGCGAACGGTCTGTCGTAGCGCAATTAAGGATGGGAGTGTTACCATTGAGAGTGGAAACGGGACGATTCAACAACACGCCGCGAGAAGAACGTATATGTTTATTTTGTGAAAATAACGTCATAGAAGATGAGCTTCATTTTGTATTTGAATGTAACTTTTATAACGAATCTCGGAATGACTGGTTGTATAGTGTACATAGTCGATGCCCTACCTTCAGTAGTTTCACTAGAGACCAACAACTAACTTACATGTTTAACCATTGTTCGCGTCAATTAGCAAAATACACCAGACACTGTTTAGAAAAGAGGAAGTCCGTACAATATCAAATTAATTAAATTTGTGAATGCTAATAAATTTTCTTAAATTAGAGTGACTTGTAAGCCCGTAGGGCTGGGCCAACCTGGTATTTACTACTGTTTGTGTATCATGTATATATGTTGGCATGTCACTATAATAAAAAATACTTGAACTTGAACTTGAACTACTAGTAAGTCTGAATATCATAGTTACCACGAGGATGTGTCAATAGCCGGCATAATCGATATAATGTTGGCGTTAGTAGTTCTATATATGTATCCTCATATTGCTCCTGAGAGGTAGAGTTACATCCAATAGTGTCATCGTTGCCATAATTAGTCAGCTTCAGTCCAAGCTATGTTTATAGTTCTCTAACAAGGTAGGCCTAACAGTGTACAATGATCGGGTAACAGAGTAAATATTACAACATTATTAAGAGCCATTATATACTTTTTTTGCGATTGCGGCCATTACAACACACAACACAACACAAGTCAACGCCACCCCTTCTAACATGAGCCTCACGCCACCAACCTCGACTTCAAACCTGGCGGTTCTGTCCCATAACGTGAGGCCAGCTTCCCTTTGAACGAATGTTACTATGAATAACAAACGATTAGCTGTGGTATTCGTGCCGATTTTGTATTTTACACCTGCACGCGTTCTTCGTGATAGCTAGATCTCGTCATAATGCACTCAGACCGTTCATGTGCGTTGCAAACAAATCTAAACTAATTCTTTTTTTGCCGGCATTATTGATTTCTTGTGACACTTGTGACACTGTTCTACTCTCTTCCGCGGAATGGAAGAAGTTGATAGATTAACGGAAGACCTAGGTAGATTTGTCATCTTAAATTTGATATAATATATATTTCGTGCAGTTAATATTCAGTTCCATAAGGCGTCCAAGACATTTATCCAAAAGATTTTGAAAATAATAATATCCCGAGCATAACACGGCTGGCATCCGTCGCTCTGCGAAAGACGATGGATGGCAGCTTTGTTTGGGTTTAAGTAATAATATTTGCTAGGCGGCATTTGCATTTGCTATTAGTCTATTGATACTTTGTTATTACTCTCTGGACGCATAGATTGGCTTTTCTAATCAATGGTTCTCAAACCTGAGGCCGTCGTGGTGGGCTATTGGCTCTCTTGCAAGACGTACACACCCCGTCTATTGTCATCTTCAGCATTCGTTACATTGTCTTGACAAGATATGTAAGAAATATTTCACAGGCAACGAAAATGGAACTTGTTCAAATTTCTTTTTTGGCCACTATATGTGGTCCACGTTTTACTGCCATACAGCAGGGTTCTCTAAACACACGCCTTGTAGATTAGCATTTTGGTGCGAATGGCTAGTTATGAATTTCTCCTCGCACGTTTGTTCAACCTGGCAAAGGTGGTGGCTGCGTTCTAATACGAGTATTTATTGCCCCGCCGGGGGTAAATTACTGTATGCGCAGTTTTAATATAACTGATATATCAATCAATCAATATATCTCATTCATGTCGATGAGTGCAATATATAAATTAACACTAATACGTCACTTTTTTGGTGTTCTTTTATTTTCAATATTGCAAACGAAACCAATCATCACCCCATCCCAAAATTTCGAGGATGTTAATCAGTTAAATCATAAATATTCACTACTAAATAAATATCAAGCAATAAGAATCACGAAAATGACAAAAATATTAAATCATGATGTGCGCAAGGAATTTGTATTAACGATGTCATCATTGCAAATAACTATCAAACTCAACTCCCGGTATCACAGTGCCAACTGTAGGCAGAACAGATCTGACCAGATTTATTCTTTGGTTCTTCCCATTGGGAGTCATATACCATAAGAATAATCAGTGTGACCGAATAGAAGCAATGTTCCATGTAAGTTCTAAGTTTCTTGTAATATCAGGTTTGTCCGAATAAGTTTAAATAAAATGGTACGTCTGTTTTTGTAGTTCGATGTACTATATAGAAGAGGACCCAGTGATTGCACATTTGCAGAAATACACTTCGTTATTTCATGACAAACGGAACCAGCCTGTGATCATTCCCTTCGATACCGTCGAGCAAGTTCGTCGGTTATCTCGTAAATAATAACTTTTGAATAAGTATCAAGCAATAAGAATAATGCGAATCACAATAATTGTTTGATTTCGCTCTCCATAATACCACAAACGTTAAAAGTAGTATATGTTAAAATCAGCTGCAGGAACAAACGTTATCAACAGACACTCATATATAACAATTAACTTCTGATGTACACAGGGCATTTATATATATGATTTTCTGATTGTAATTAGCTATCAAATATAACTCTTAAAATATAAAATTTGGGTCCGCACTTTTGCCAGACATATTCCTTGACGCGCTTTTAGGTATATTCTGTACAATTTTAATGCGATCGACATATTATTGTTACAATCTCCTGTTCTGTAGGCAAACACTGGTCCAAAACCTAGATATTGTGCAATATGAAGGATTATGCTCATCTTAGTCGGTCGCCATCTTGGTGAGTGCCAGTGCCAGTACCAGCATGAGGCAGGAGGCTGTAGACAGTGAGGCACCGGATTCTGAAATCAACAAACCCTCTTAGACTCTGCGTGCCACTGGCCTCTGACAAGTGGGCGGTATATTGTACTGAGATTAGGTCGAATTTGTAGAACTAGAAAACAATAACTTGAATAATGGCCGAAAGATAGAAAAAATAAAGGACTGTCCTGTGAACTTGAGCAAGGATGCTCTTTTCAATCTAAACTGTACAACCCCATGGTTTAGGTGTTTGCTTAACTGCCCCCTTCCCTGTTGTAAGATTTTCGAAGCTACCTAAAGTGGATCCAAACCTCGCCTCGTAAGCTATCTTGCTTACCTGATTCACAGTTTGTCCCCGTCCACCCAGCGTCACACGTACACGTGTAGCCTGCGACCTCATCCACACACGTCTAACTTACTTTAAAGACGTCAAGCTGTATGTAGACCTACTTGATTCACAGTTCGTCCCCGTCCACCCTGCGTCACACGAGCACGAATTACCTGGTTCTTCAGTGTTAAATATCACTGCGTTATGGCATGGTTTGTTGTCGGTGCACTCATCGATATCTGCAAGAGAAATGCCATTTTTATCTGGATGAGTGAGTAGTCGCATACAACGTACAGGGGTGACTTGACCTCGGGAAATGAGACCACAAAAAATTATCATAGCGGTATTATAAACCACATATAAACACCAGCACATACCATATGCATTTATTGAGGTGAGCTCCATTGTAGCCAACTGTCTGCGTCACACGTCCCAGATGGTAGTTTCTTATGTTATGTGGGCAATAATGACGTCATAAACGTGTTTTTTAACGTGATGTGACGTCACTGATCTGTGTTAATTATTTCGTCGAAATGTTTCATACTCAAATTTGATGCGGTATTCTGGACGAAGTCGTGTATCATTGTGCGTTATATAATAATAAAAGGCCACGACATCGTATGATATTGACAACGAACAGAATGGCAGTTAGGAGAACTGCGTAATCGGTATGGATAGATCCGTTCGATGCAGCTATTAGACTCATAATATATCGCAGTATAATAGTCGGAACGAGTCAAAGGATTGGAAAACTGGAAGACAAGATTCCAAGTCTGTTATGTGAATTGAAACACGACTTTCACACCTCAGGCAAAAAACATGACGGATCCAGATTGTGAAGTAAAGGATCGTCCACTTTGGATGAGATGAGTGCGCCGCAGAACTGGGCGACGTCACTGCGATTATGTGAATACAGAACGTAGATGGGGTGGAGTGGGGGGTGGGGGGGGGGGGAGCTGGGGAGTTTCCAGAATAAAGAACACACCTATGGGTATGGAATATGGAGTATGAAGTGCAGCTCCTGTGGGGGTGGCGGACCGCCTCCCTGGATACGCCAGACTAACAGTGAACGCAGTAACCTCATAGATATCTATTGATATTATTAGATGCACGTATGTCTCCCACCCCTCCCCTCTCTGTATTTCATCCCAGGACTAAGTTTTGTGGGGAAACCTTTTTTCATTTCACTTAAAGTCGCCCACCGCGTGCATTTAAAATTCCTGGGTTGTCCCTTGGAACACAAATCTTAACTTCCATTACCATCTTGTCCAGCGACAAGTATTATGCCATGGGTGAAGACAATGAAGGCCACCAGGAGTACTTGTCTTGCCATATTTGCTGAATCTTCCTGAAATAAATATAAAAGCTTACATGATCATTGAAGTGATGCGGTGGGTATTGCCCAGACCCGACCCTCTCGAATCAGGTCATACACAGGCGCTTGAAACACCAGCCCAACACTTGGGGGGAGGGGGGGTAGGTCGTCCTTAGTTGGTGCCTGATACAAGGTGTTGCCTTGTATCAGGTACAGTTGCCTTGTATCAGGTACAGTTGCCTTGTAACAGGTTGTATCCGTTATGCGAATTCCAAGACGCAAATTTTAATTTTACTGTGCTAATCTCTGTTAACATAATTCTCATCATGCATAGTCGGCGCGCCTAATATCTACCTCGCTTGCGTAAGTCATGTTTACTGTGCGCAATTTGCAGCCCCGTTTTATGCATTTACACCAGATCCTGTCATTTTAACTTAAAGGGAACCGCCAGCCTGGACTCTAACGCTGCTGTACCGATTCATATAATTCATATAGTCTATCCTCCAAACTACAGATTTTTTCCTCCTAAATATAGCTCACAATAAAATTTAGAAGTGATCGCCGGGCACGATTTCGCCGCTTAACCAGGCGGCTGCCCTTTTTGGAGGTGTGTCCGCGGTTGACCAATAAGAAGGCGATACTCTAATTTATTCAAACCGGAAATTGCGCCTATTGTGTGAGCAAAACAAGAACGCGTGATCATCGTTAACATAAAGAGCTGCGATTCTAACTCCAATCGTGGCATTGTTGCGGAGTCCATCGTCGCAAGACGTATATCAATTTGTTTGGATGGTACATTTCTATTAAACACTAAGATCATGTTCTACTACGCGGCTTGGAACTGCCGCTGTTCATCTGTAAATCGCGGCCCTGATCTCTCTCCCCGCGAGTGATAACATAAGGCGGTGCCACATGAATAGTCACAATACGCGTCACTGCTCCCGGCAAAATGGCGCTCTGCTTGACATTGCTTAATTTGTTTTTGTCTTAATTTTTTTCTCCTTACCAGTCGGCCGAAACGAAGCGTTAACACTCGCCAATTTAACTTTAACATGTAAACTTTCTGTATAGATCGCTATTAAATTAGGTTGGACACCCGCTTTAAGTTAGTATAATTACTTATGGTAATTTTTTCAGGATTTTTCACCTGATAAGCTACATCTTTTTATATGCTTATTACAACGCAATGATAAAAAAAAATGTTAGGCTGCCGTTTCTCAAAAATGAGGTAGCAGCCCCTCTATTGCACTTTAACATGGCGGCCTTTGTGATTTTCGATTATTTTCACTTTTTCATAATTATACAAAAAAAAAACAAGACGGTAAAACATCCTGATTTTTTCGCAAAGAGTACTATGTATATTAATATTGAGATATCGAAGAGAAAAAGTGCTCGCAACGTCGTAAAACGCTGACACATAAATTACATTCGCTAAGTGGCGCCACGGTGATCTCGTGTACTACATTTTAATTGCAAATATCTTGTTTAAGAACGGCACAACACGTTTCCAGCATGAAGTATAGCAGACGAAAGTGTGTTGACAGACGCGTTGTTATGACGTCGTAACGTGACGGTCATATAGGGTTGTACAGTCCTCGCGGGTTCACGTGCTCTTAGAACGAATGCTCATTAAGCTTTGATCCTTGCTACAGCGGCGTCATACGCACTCATTACTCTCTTTGGTCAACGTTTGAGTGTTGGAAACTGGGAAACGGCTGGCTCCTCGGTTTAGGCCATCTGAGGCGTGGACCCCTCCCTTTTGGAGGAAGAACGCTATCTGAGGCGTGGAGCCCCGGTCGCAAATTTTGAGTGCCCCCCACCCCCCCTCCCGGTCATCAAATTATTTTCGCAATGTTGTTCAGGGAGCCGCCCCCCCCCCCCCGGTCGCAAGTTTCAATAGATCACCTTCCCGTTTTAAATTCCCGGATCCGCTCCTGACGTAATCGGTACGTCAGGAGCCGAGCTGCGTGTATAACTGAATGAATAAATGGCGTCATCAGTAGTATCGGTGGATGTGTTATAGTTACTCATACAGCAATATTTTCCCTGATCAACTTTCTGTTTGGGAAATGACGTGTTTAGGTTAATAGTGACTACGAACCCACTTATTGTACACAATAAATAACAGGATAGGTTGTTAAGCCAGTTTTTTGGCCAAACTGAAGCATCTTGTTTGGGAAGATGTGCTATTTGTTGTGTATTTTGTCATCAAATTTCTTGCATCGCCACGGTTTTTTGCCCTTTTGAATATGATGACATATTTATCCAAAACATTTTCCCCCCAAAAAGTTAAAAATTATTAAGTTTTATTATTAAAATTGGGAACTTACTGTATTTACAGCTTTAATATGACTGTCTTATCATGTTGATCAGCGCGATTTATAAATTAACATAAAGGCATATTTTTTTTCTGTCGATTTTTATTTTCAATATTGCAAACTGAACCAGCCAGTGACGATCGCCTTCCATAACTTCTTGCAAATTAATAGGTTAAATCATAAGTATTTACCATTAAATAAATATCAAGCCATCAGAATACTACGAATGGCAACAGTTATCACTCGCTATATGTCTTTAAACATTATAAGTGGCATATGTTAAAATCAGCTGGTGGAACAAACGTGATCAACAAACACTCTTATACGACCGTTAACTCCTAATGTGCACAGGGGATTGCACAGACGATTGTCTGATTGCAGCTATCAAATGTTTAACTGAATTTCCGGTATCACAGTGCAAGTCTGCAAGGAGAATATATACTTTATGTTTGTCTGATCAGATGTCTTCTTTGGTTCTTCCCCATGGGAGTCATATACCATAAGAATAATCCATGTTACAGAAGAAAACCCAGATTTGTGCGAATAGGTAAGACATTATTTTACGTTTCCTCGCATAGCTCAATTTAGGTGCTATATAGAAGGTATATAGAACCAGTGCTTGTGCACGTACAGGTGATTGCGCACTTGGAGAGATGCATTTTCGTTTTTTTCACTCCTATAAATTGTGGTCCACACTTTTACGAGACAGAAGCCTTGATGTGTGACATGCTTTGATGTCTGCTGTGTAACATTCTAAGCGATCTGCATATTATTTTTATCATCCGTTGCATCCCTTGTTCCGTGCGCAAACACTGGTCCGATAACTATATATACATTAATAAGTGCAATTATTCAACGTGGAGGCTTATGCGTCATCCTAGTCGGTCGCCATCTTGGTGAGTGCCAGTGCAAGTGCCAGGATGAGACAGGAGGCTGTCGACAGCGAGGCGGATCCTGAAATCAACAAACCCTCTTAGACACTGTGTGCCAGTGGCCTCTGACAAGGGAGCAGTATACTGTACTGAAATCAGGTGGAACTTATAGTGCGTGGGCCATTATTAGAAAAAAAACATAAGGTTGTATAATTGCCATAGCACTGTCGAGTGAACACATGAACGTGCACATCAATCACGGAGAGCGTATTCGCACCCAATGGCGGATCCAGTTGGAAGGGGAAAACCCCCAGGAACCCCCCCCGCCCCCCCCCCCCCGTTGAGCGAAGATACCCTTTTTAAATGTGAACTGTACAACATCATAAATATTGACCCCCATTTTGTGGGATCCCCTGCTTTTTCGGCTTTACCGGCCGCCCCCTTTCCCTGTTATAATATTTTCGAAACTGCCTCAAGTGGACCCGCCCACCGCCTCCGTTTCAAAATCCTGGATCTGCGCCTGTGCACCTGACATACTCTGAATGTTTGTTACGTAGGCATTCTGCTTACGCTCTAGTTCCCCTGTTCCACGTCAAATTTGACCATCAGAATTATCCTTCATGCAAAAATTGAACACGAATATAATCCAAATATAGATATATACAGATATGTTATCAGTTTGGCATCAAATACACTACCGTTGAGCAATTACTACGCTACTGGTGCCGTACCAGACGAATTTATTCGATTTTTATTAATTATAAGCCATGTTACATTCGAAGGCGTAAAGCGCTTTAAACTTTTGACCCCGTGTTATTTTGATTTTTTTCTTCACTTAGCTCTTACATTTTGATCTTACCACAACAGATCCAAAAATGTCAAATTCTGCATCTGTATCGAAAATACATAATTCAACACACATAAACCTCTAAAACCATTCGCGACCCCGGCAACGCTAGCCTCACACTAGCAATTTGCAAAGGGGGGGGGGGTGCTCTCTGAAAACTTGCGACCGGGAGGGGGGGGGAGTACTCTCTTTTTGCCAAGGGGGGAGGGTTGCTCTCTGAAAAACTTCCGACCGGGGGGGGGGGTGCTCTCTGGCTTTAACAGTGTATGTTCAGGTTCCCAAGGGGGGGGGGGGCTGCAACCCCCCTAACCCCTCCCCCCCTCTGGATCCGCCCTTGCTCACAGGTACACGTGTAGCCCGCGACCTCATACACACACGTCTAGTTTACTTTTAAGAAAAGCTTCACGTTTTTATCATGAAATAGAGAATATACTGTTCGTCATGTAACACATAACGTAAGCATTTTACCTGTGCACATAACCCCAGTGTATCCAGATGCACATGTACAAGTCCCGTCTGTTTCACACGTCCCGCCGTTAGCACACACATTGTCAGTGGCATCACAGGCGACTGGAAGACAAAGATAACGTGGTATTTATTGATGTCCAACTTTCATTATTCCTAGTAAGTACTGTTGTACGTAAAACGTCAAAACCCTCTCGCGATGGCCGACAGATCCGCCCGATCTCGGAGAAAAAATATAAGCAACTTAACTGCTAAAAAGTATAAGCGCAATAGAAATGTCACCCAATTCTCCGTCCTTTGTCGCCCACGAACTTTAAGGGAAGAGCGCACTCATGTAGCTCAGTGGTTATAGCTGCCGCCCCATCAGCGTATGTATGTAGGCCTACCTGATTCACAGTTTGTCTCCGTCCACCCAGTCTCACACGCACACGTGTAGCCCGCGACCTCATCCACACATGTCTAACTTACTTTAAAGACGTCAAGCTGTATATAGACCTACCTGATTCACAGTTTGTCCCCGTCCAGCCAGCCTCACACGCACACATGTAGCCCGCGAGGTTGAGCTGTATGTAGACCTACCTGATTCACAGTTTGTCCCCGTCCAGCCAGCCTCACACGTACACATGTAGCCCGCGAGGTTAAGCTGTATGTAGACCTACCTGATTCACAGTTTGTCCCCGTCCAGCCAGCCTCAAACGTACACGTGTAGCCCGCGACCTCATCCAAACACGTCTAACTTACTTGCAAGACGTCAAGCTGTATGTAGACCTACCTGATTCACAGTTTGTCCCCATCCACCCAGCCTCACACGTACACGTGTAGCCCGCGACCTCATCCACACACGTCTAACTTACTTTAAATACATCAAGCTGTATGTAGACCTACCACAGTCACAGTTTGTCCCCACCCAGCCAGGCTCACACTGGCACGAATAACCTGGTGCATTATTGGTACACGTCACTGCGTGCTGGCATGGGTTGTAGGTGCACTCATCGATATCTGCAAGAACAATGCCATTTTTATCTGGATGAGTGAGTAGTCTCATATAACGTACAGGGGTGACTTGACCTCGGGAAATTAGACCACAAAAACTTGACCGAACGGTATTATAGATTACATATAAACACCAGCACATTACCAGATGTTTTTATCGGGGTGTTCAAAGCTCCATTGTAACCAGCTGCGCACTTACATGTACTGTCTGCTTCACACGTTCCACAAGGTATATTTTCATGTTTATCTTTCATTTTCGTGGTAAATGCTCTGCGTTTTTGTCATGTGTAATTACTGAAGGAAAGTTTCATTCTTTCATCATGAAATAGAGGATATACTGTTCGTCATGTAACACAGGCGACTGAAAGACAAAGATACCGTGGTATTTATTGATGTCCAACCGTCATTGTTCCTAGTAAGTACTGTTGTGCATAAAACTTCAAAACACTCGTGCGATGCCCGACAGATCCGCCCGAGCTCGGAGGAAAAATATAAGCAACTTAACTGCCAAAAAATATAAGCGCAACAGAAATTTCACCCAATTCTCTGTCCTTTGTCACCAACGTACTTAAAATGAAGATCGTGCTCATTTAGCTCAGTGATTATAGCTGCTGCCCCATATGCGTACGTATGTAGGCCTACCTGATCCACATTCTGTCCCCGTCCAGCCAGGCTCACACTGGCACGAATAACCTGGTTGAGTATTCGTACACGTCCCTGCGTGCTGGCATGGGTTGTTGACGGTGCACTCATCGACATCTGCAAGAAAAATGTCATTTTTATCTGAATGAGTGAGTAGTCGCATATAACGTACAGGGGTGACTTGACCTCGGGGAATGAGACCACACAAAATTAACATAGCGGTATTATAAACCACATATAAACACCAGCACATACCATGTGCATTTATTAAGGTGTTTCGAGCTCCATTGTAGCCAACTGTCTGCTTCACACGTCCCAGATGGTATTTTCTTATGTTCATCGTTCATTTTCGTGGTAAATACTCTCGTAGATTACCACGTGGAGCTGCGCTACTAAACTCTGTCGCGATGGGTCTTATGGCACAGTGCCCGCGGTCGCATATATGTATGCAATAATGACGTCATAAACGCATTTTTAACGTGATGTGACGTCACGGATGTGTGTTTATTATTTCGTCGAAATGTCTCATATTCAAATTTGATACTGTATTCTAGACCAAGTTATGCATTATCGTGCGTTATATAATAATAAAAGGCACAACATCGAATGATCTTGACAATGAACAGAATGACAGTTAAGAGAACTGCGTAATCGATATGGATAGATCCGTTCGATGCAGCTATGAGACTCATGATATATCGCAGTATAATATTCGGAACGAGTCAAAGGCTTGGAACATTGGAAGCTTGCAGCTGTAAATTAGACTCAAAGCAGTGCTGCACAGATCATTTACCGTCACAGTCTTTGCCAGTCCAGCCATCGGCACAGCTGCAGGTGTAGTCCCCAGTACCTGCCACGCACGTCCCACCGTTTTTACACGGGTCGTCATCGCACTCTGTAACAGGTAATCATTGAGAGCCAGCGTCGATTTGGGCAACAGAAATATATATCCGCCATCCTACACCATTCGTCATCCTTATGCTTCAGGTTAATTGGCCGTAATTAACTTGTAGCAATGCTTTTGTAAGCGAGCGCAAATCCAAGATTCCAAGTCTGTTATGTGAATTGAAACACGACTTTCACACCACAGGCGAAAACAAAATGACCGATCCAGATTGTGAAGAAAAGGATCGTCCGCGATGAGTTCGCCGCAGAAATGGGCGACGTCACTGCGATTAGGTGAATAACGAACGTAGATGGGGTGGAGTAGGGGGGGGGGGGCAGGCTGGGGAGTTTCCAGAATAAATAACAGACCATCGGGTATGGAATATGGAACATGAAGTGCAGCTCCTGTGGAGGTGGGGGAGCGCCTCCCTGGATCCGCCAGACTAACACTGAACGCAGTAACCTCATCTATCTAGGTATCTATTGATATTATTAGATGCACATATGTCTCCCACCCCTCCCCCTCTGTATTTCGCCCACCGCCCACCGCCCACCGCCTGCAGTCAACATTTCTGGGTCGTCCCTTGGAACACAAATCTTAACTTCCATTACCTATTTCTCCAGCGACAAGTATTATGCCATGGGTGAAGACAATGAAGGCCACCAGGAGTACTTGTCTTGCCATATTTGCTGAATCTTCCTGAAATAAATATTAAAGCTTACATGATCATTGAAGTGATGTGGTGGGTGTCGCCAAGACCCCAAATTTAAACTTTACTGTGCCAATCTCTGCTTGCGTAAGTCATGTTTACTGTGCGCAAAATGCAGCCCCGTTTCATGCATTTACACCAGACCCTGTCATTTTAACTTACTTTTCAAAACTTAATTTTTTTTGGATTTTTCACCAGATACATCTTCTTATATGCTTATTACAACGCAAAGATAAAAAAAATGTTTCTAGACTGACTTTTCTAAAAAAAAATGAGGTAGAAGCCCCCCACCCCTCTATTACACTGTAACATGGCGGCCTTAGTGATTTTCGATTATTTTCACTTATTTATAATTATAGAAAAAAAAGACGGTAAAACATCCTGATTTTTCCGCAAAGAGTACTTTGTGATATGCTTACACGAATAATACAATCATATTGAAAGGTTTTCTGGCTATTTTTTTTGCAATGTGAGCTTGAACCGTCCCACCCGTACCCTCTATAAAAAGTCTGTTATTGTCGCAAAAAAATTAGCCAAAGGTCTTGATATTTTTAGTTTATATTATTTCCTGGTATGTATATTAATATTGAGATATCGAAGAGAAATAATGCTAGCAACGTCGTAAAACGCTCACACATAAATTACATTCGCTAGGTGGCGCCACGGTGATCTCGCGTACTATCTTTTAATTGCAAGTCTAGTCTAGTTTAAGAACAGCACAAAACGTCTCCAGCAGGAAGTATAGCAGACAAAAGTGTGTTGACAGACGCGTTGTTATGACGTCATAAGGTGACGGTCACATAGGGTTGTACAGTCCTCGCGGGTTCACGTCCTCTTAGAACGAGTGCTCATTAAGCTTTGTTCCGTGCTACAACTGCGTCATACGCACTCATTACACTCTTTGGTCAACGTTTAAGTGTTGCGAACCGGCTGGCTGCTCGGTTTGTGCGTGAAGAATCGAGTGGGTGTGAAAATATTTTTGTTTGCCTTGGTTCAGGCATTTCTAACTGTTTTTTTATAATATAGTCAAAGATAAGACATTTAACCCTCCATAATGCATGTGGTCCGTTCGATGACATTGTTGGAAGCGTTGTATTTTGAGGCAAATCATCGATGTTTGCATTTCTGCACAAACAGCGCACCATAGGGCTATAAAGTCTCGTTCGCTTAGACTTCCGGTTTGCGCACACTGGTATCCTGACTATCTGTGACGTAGGCGTGACGTGTATGTTACGCAAAGAGAGACTGGGAACCAGACTACCTGCGCAAAAGCCAGGGGCCGGGGGGTGGGTCCATTGCGGAAGGCCTAGCGATATGATTAAGAATATTTAAGAAATATAGCTTCACAAAACGGATAGACGACATATTTTTTATTCGTTTGCGCTATCATAATGGTGACAAGGTTGGCGCAACGCTTCAAACAGAAAACTTACAAAAATGAAGAAACTTGGTCTTTTCGTGATCCAAAAGTGATACGAAAACATCCAACTCGTGTTATTTTATCTTTACCATGTGGTTTAATGACGAATCCGTGTGCTGTTACTCCATGCACGGCACATTTTGACAGCGGAATGGTTAAATTGATCACTTGCTCTCGCCATTTTTGTTACCGCGGAGGCACGCGAACTTGCGAGAGTCCGGGTGCAGGGCTAAATTTAGAACGTTATTTTTAGCTTTCGAGTGTTTTGAAGGCGGATTTTTTCTTGTATATTCCCAAAGTTCTGCGCTTCATCGTCTCCAAATATTTGAACGTATTTCTCCGTTAGCCATGTTTAGTGAAATGGTACTTATAGTCTTTAGAGTAAACCTGGAAAGAAATTGACTTATAGCTGCCTATACTTCAACATGGAGCACGTGTGTTTGTTTGTCCCCAACACTGAAGTCTCGCGGCCCGAGCGCGAGAACTGTATAGCCCTGTTGTCTTGGCCCTTGTCAAGGAGCGTTTTTACTTTACCATAGATGCCGCGCAGACATGCGAGTCATGAATATGACGTCATATGATTTAGAAAACCCCACACAGCACATTACTAGCTCGACTGATACTAACGGTCGCTCATAAAACAGCCGCATTCGGGTTATCAACTGTCTAACGGCTCGTAATCTACATTAACCTACTCTGATGGTTATCATTCTGATAAGTGGGCTAATCTCGGCCCTTGAGTAACCTCGACCCCCACGCGCTGTTTTCGTTGGTGAATTTTTATAATTATGATAAATATAAATTGCGACACAAAACCAGACAACATGTCTGATAGGGATAAAATCTCTCTTTTTTGTAGTCGCACATAAGGATATGGTAGAAAAGTACACAATTACCACCTGCTATTCACCGACTAGTGACAATGGAACCGTGGACAAGCCACTTCTGAAAATACCAGAGCTGCCATGGGGATAGAGTGTGGACGAATATGCCCAATGCAAACTGTAGAAAAGATACTATCAGGATCATGAGAGAGAGGGATGAACAACAGAAACGAGAAAGACAATTTAAGTAAGAAGGGATGATATAGAAAGTGTTAGCAGTGTTGGTTTGTTGCCTTTGTGATAATGGGAAGCAGTCATACTAATGGGATGGAGTATATGGGCTATCTAAATGATGCAGCGATGGGTGCGACATGTTGAAGTAGATATATGATGGGCATTTTGTTCAAGGTACAGTAAGATTTTTTTCATTTTGGTATAGTCACAGAGGAATGTGAAGATTTATTTACCGTACTTTACAGCTACAACTAATTATTTATTGTATAGCGATGATTCATTTTATTCATACTGTTCCTTACCTACCTATATTATGAATTTCACAGTCCAATAGTTATCGATGTTTTATATAACAAGTCGATAAAGGCAATGATAATGTATGATAAATACATGTCCATGCTGTCAGTTGTTTGCTGTACATGTCTCTCTGTACAAATCTCTATTATTTTAATATATATTTATATTTGTGTTATAAGAACTGTTGCAGTTATTGTTGGAAATGATATTGGAGTTATATGTGAATTGATATATTTATGTTTATTCAGTGAGAAGCATGCTACCTAGATTAAATCATTCACTTATCCTAGAGGTCGAAATTAGACCACGCTGGTCAAGATTAAACCACGGGGGTCAAGACAAACCATGGGGGTCAAGGGAGACCATGCACCCAACTGCCTGTCAGAAAATGCGCACTCCCCACAAAATGCTGATGCCGTTTTTTTCCTAAAATCATATTCGTTGAATGACATGGCATAGTGTTTGAACAATTCAGAAGCCAGACAATTTATGTACATCGAATAGACCGATCCCGGCTGTCAATCTTTCTCTGACGTCACTGTTGCTTTTATCCAATCATGTGGGGAAAAATCGGTCTTTTACGTGCGTTTCGTCGGTTTAGAACAAGTCCGACAATCAAAGCAGCATGTCACTTTCTTGTCAGTTTCAGATGTGAATACACTTTTACCTATCACCAACTATGATTATTCATTTCATACTCACGAAAAAGGACTCGGATCAAGCGTGGTCGGGGCTTAGCTCGAAGTGTGGAACGGTGTATTACCCCTGCGGTGGAAGTCTTTCTTATCTTATGCCTTCGATGTTTCTTGCGCTTGGCTGATTTATCAAGAGCTGAATCTGTCGTCAATTTCAGGATGTTTCTCCCAGTGTGCGCTTTGTCCTCTGAGAATAACTATTTATTAGAATAAACCCAGGAAGTGGACTCCGGTACAACAAGATAAGGGGTCTGTGGTGTGAGCTCTATGAAAACTGGCACTTGTGATATGAGTGTATTTACATACACCCTCACGGATGACGTTTGGGACTCTAGTGAACAGGGTTATGTCATTCTCTACAAGAACGCACCTTATGGTGCATCATGAATTATGGTTCGTATCTCATCAACGCCATGTGCGGAGAGATAGCGGTCTTCACTACATATTGTGAGGTTTTGAGGCGTTGATTTAAGTGGTGATACCGAGGGGTTCCTTATCGGCGACGTGGGGGGGGGAGGGGGTAGGCAGGGTTCGCACCCCTCCCACTTCCTTGGATCCGCCCCCCCCCCCGCTGTAGCACGTGGTACAGCTTCGTAGTGGCATTTATGCACCTCTGGCCGACTCTGCCATATTTAATCCTATTCCTAATTCGTTGATCAAGGGGGAGTGGGGTTCATGCAGGGGGGGGGGGGGGGGCAAGGGGGGGTTGTGGTCCCAGATCACGAAGAATAAATTTATTTATTCGCAGATCACGATGAATTAAAAGAGTAACTCTCCGCATGCAATGGAGGGGAGGATACACGATAATAAATTGTCGATTTCCCGATTCACGATTATTTAATATTCAAATTCCCAGTTCACGATTGATGAAAATCCTTGATCCCCGCCGTCGGCTAATACCCCATTCCTAGTTCACGAAGAATTATTTGCCTCATTCCCAGTTCGGTGAAATGAAAGGTACAATCACGAGGAAAGCAAATACCCCTTACCCCCCCCCCCTCCCCCATGCAGTCCAGTCGTCTTAGGGGGCAGGACAGGGGGCGCTGGGTTTGTAGGGTGGTAGATTTAAGGTCGACGCTTTAGCATCTGTTAGGTCATATCGCAACAGAGCGAAGGGGCCAGGGATGCGTACCGTAGCACGATCGATCGCGATCGCACTCCTTGCGGTACGACAAATAAGGAACTGAACTTGGCGGATTGGTCAAGGACGCGTGCAGGAAGCGGAAGTGGGATATGGGTCGCCGCGATCAAAAGTAGTCCCGCATGATAATGTTAACAATGATTAACAAACGGAAATAGTTCGAAGTGACCAATGTCGTACTGTAGCAAGTTCGGAGTGACCAAAAATATTCGCGGCGGTCGATCGTGCTCCGGTACGCAGCCCGGGTAGAAAGGAGCTATGTGTACGGGAGTAACACCCAGCTCTTTGTGGCAAACACATGGAAACTGTGTCCTGCATAAACCACGCACCAGCCGCTCGGACTGACCGAACTGAGCAAACTCGACATAGCTCACGGCGGCCCTTCAGGCCACCACCCTCCCCCCTCCCCCCGCCCCCGCCCCCATGCCCCATGCCACTGGCATCAGGTATTAATAATATAATAAATGATATTATAAAAATGAAGGATAATGCCGTTTTCTTGTCTGTACGCGTTTTGCTATTCATTTTGTTTTTATTATGATCAATAGTTATTTGTAGGTCCCATGTATAGGTTTTTTTAATTGCATGCCCGTCCCACCGTGTGAAGTGTAAAGCACATAAAGGGCACGGTTCCTGGTTAGCACGATACGTCCCTGAGGGTTGGTGTCTGTTAGTGTTTTCATAGTGTATTTCGTACACGAAGTAAGGCTCTCCACCCTCCTCCTCCTCCCACACCCCTTCTTGATCCCCGGGCGTTTGCAAGTACTCCAGGCGCCCGTTGGCCCTGGGAATCAGCGACCCGCCCAAAACACTCCAAATCGTCATAGCAGACAGTAATCATCAGCCAATAGCGCGTGGCGTCCCAAGTCCAAGAAGCGCGGCGCCGTCAGCAAAACTCGCGCAAATAGGAAGGATACGAGGAAGCGATCATTGTCAGGTATTAATAAGTTACGCCGAGGCAATACCCCAGGCGTGGATCTAGGAGGGGGGTACCCCCCTCCGGTCGCACCCCACCCCTTTTCCAATTCCTAGATCCGCCCCTGGACTCATATATCTTTCGTGTTCGTTTATATTATTTGCAGCACTGTATGTTACTACCAGAAAATAAGTATTGTTGGACACCATTTATCAATTGATATTTAGTTAGCCGCTTCGCGAGACTCGGTTCCAGCCTATATTTGCCACGGGGGTTGTCAAACAGAAAAGACGCATTTGGTAAATTTGGTAATTATCTGGAGGCACACTGGGGCTAAATATCCACATTTTTGCATTGATTAATCTCTTAGCTACGACATTCTTATAAACAATAGAAAGGCTTTCTCACTTGTATCTTCTATCTATGTTTTACGGAGCACCAATGTGCCCTACGTCCCCGCCGTCCCCGCAATCCCCTCCCTCTCCGCCGCCCAACGTCTCTTCCGTCCGCCCCCCCCCCCCGTCCCCCGTCCCCGCCCCCTCCCCGCCGTCCCTGACGTACCTACACGTACACTGTACACAAACGGCGGGCCGTAACTGCCGATACTGTCAACTAAAGATGGCGGAAGGCATGTCAGGTTAACTGTCAATTCGCTTTAAAACCATGAGAAATATGTCATAGGCCTATACAGTTCTCACGATCGGGCCGCGAGACTTCAGTTTTTGGGACAAACAAACACACGTGCTCCATGTTGAAATATACGCAGCTATAAGTCAATTTCTTTCCAGGTTTATTCTAAAGACTATGAGTACCATTTCACTAAACATGGCTATGAGAGGTATACGTTAAAATATTTGAAGGCGATAAAGCGCAGAACTTTGGGAATATACAAGGAAAAATCCGTCTTTAAAACACTCGAAAGCTAACAATAGCGTTCTAAATTTAGCCCTGCGCCCAGGCTTTCGCAAGTTCTCCAAACAGCGGGTGACGTCACAGAGTTTCAAGTGTCTCCGCGGGAACAAAAATGGCGAGAGCAAGTGATCGACTTAGGTTTTCAGTTTGAAGCGTTGCTCCAACGTTGTCACCGGGGAAATCCGTGTGACGTCATAATGCCTCGTTTTCGTAAGAAATGTCAAATCTCTCTCTTCTCGTAACATACACGTCACGCCTACGTCACAGATAGTCAGGATACCAGTGTGCGCAGAGTTTCTAAACTCGTTTCGAACACGTGCTTCGTTTGTTTGTCCCCAAAATGACTAAACCGGAAGTCTAGGCGAACGAGACTTTATAGCCCTATTGCGTAGTCATCTGTGATGTCCTTTCGATATAGCTTTCCTTCAAGTTTGTTCTTCTTCAATTGTTGGTACTATGAGTTACATCTTTAGAGCATATGAGCGTTTTTGCGGTGTTGACCGTACCTTAATCTTGTCAGCTTGCCGAGTTACGGTCAGCCTGCAATTTTCGTTATGGACAACGTCATAGATTTTTACATGGCGTTACTACGATGTAATTAGAGCCATGGTAGTTATCTTGTTTTCACAATAGCAGCCTCATAACTTTGTTGGATGATGTAGAACATTTTTCATTTGCCGCCGATGCACAGTCAGTTTCAAACAAATGAGGAATACAATATTCAACTGAAACTTCCTCCCGCCATCTTTGATTGACCATATCTGCAGTTAGATAGGGCTAATATAAAATGCTTCTTTTTTTCTCGGGCATTAGTGACTTATTTACAAGATAGGGCATTCGCCGGGTGACACTGTTCCACTCTCTTCTACGGAATGATTGGGTGGTTGGCTATTCAGGACGCTTTAGCCACTTTTGGTCATATCGCGTCAATGGGAGAAGGAAGGGAGAGTGAAGACATGTCCCCGGGGGTAACCCTCTTTACGAAGAAAGACACGGGATCTTTATCCTGCTACCACACAGACATGGCCACACCAGGACTCGAACCACCGACCCACGTGCCGTTAGGCTCTTAGGTGACCAGAGCACTCAATGCGAGCGCTCTAGCCCGCTGACCTGTCGCGCCGGCCCCTTTCTTCTACGGAATGGAAGCTCTTGATAGTTTCCCATTGTATGAGACCAATAAGGATGTCTCAGTGAAATGATAGATGTTACTGATGATGATACCCCAATGCTAGTTTCAAACTAAGCATCAGCCTATACAGCGATCTAAAAGGTCTCTGTTCGAGCCTCCTGACCAAATTCGCCTTCTGTAACATTTCAGATTTCATTTTGGTACACATATTTGGATAAACATATTAATTTCGACTTGACTTGAATAGATGTGAGGATGTATATGAAGATATATCACATAGAGGTCAATATTCCCTGCGTACAAAGTGTAGATCGAATCGGATAATTTTTGTGCACGTCATAAATAACATATGTTGATTTTGTTGGCCAAGCTGACGCATCTCGAGTGTTAAAGTGTGGCTTTCTTGCGTACTACGTCATCAAATGTGTGGCATCGCTGCATTTTTGTCATTTTAAATGATGACATATATATTTCGTACAGTTAACAGTCATACAGTTCGTGAAGGTGTCCAAGACATTTATCCACAAGATTTTGAAAATAATGATATCCCGGGCGTATCATAGGTGGAAAATTACTGTATACACAGTGTTAATATAACTGATATCTTATTCATGTTGACGAGAGCGATTTATACATGAACATAAAAACATGACTTTTTCGGTCTCCTTTTATTTGAAATATTACAAACGAAACCAGCCAGTCATCATCCAGTTCCATAACTTCGAGCAAGATAGTCAGTTAAGTCATAAATATATACTGTGGAGTAATTGTCAAGAAATAAGAAGAATGTGAATAACAACAATTGCTTCATATCACTCTCCTTGTTTATTTAAACGCTATAAGTAGCATATGTTGAAATCAGCTTGTTAAAGAAACGTTATCAACAAAGACTCATATATAGCAATTAACTCCTGATGTGCACATGGAATTTGCATAGACTATTGACTGATCGCAAAAAGCAATCAAACTCAGCTCCCGATATCACAGTGCAAGTCCGCAGGGAAAATATATATCCTACGTTTGATCTGATCAGATTTATTCTTTGGCTCTTCCCCATGGGAGTCATATACCATAAGAATAATCGGTGTTACACAATAATAGCGATGTCCCATGTAATTTCTAAGCAATAAGAACCATGTGAATCTCAAGAATTGTTTGAAAGCACTCTCTATAATAGTGCATAGGTTATGTATCTCAGTAGCATATGTAAAAATCAGCTACTGGAACAAACGTTATCAAGAAACGCAAATAAATAACAAATAACTTCAAATTATTTATAGAGACGATTGCCAGATCGCAAATAATTGTCAAATGTGAAACTCAGCTCCCGATATCGATGTCTGCAGGCAGAATATATATTCTTCGTTTGATCTGATAAGATTTCCTCTATGGTTCTTCCCCATGGGAGTCATATACCATAAGAATAATCAGTGTTACAGAACAAAAGTGATGCGCTATGTAAGCTCTACGTTTGTCGTAATATTACCAAGTTTTTTCCGAATATGTACGAAACAATTGGACGTTTGCTCTCGACACGATAAGACGCAAAGGACCATTAAATATTGATTGCATATTTGCAGAAATGCGTTATCGTTAGTTTAGGAATTTGATGAATTTGGGTTCACTCGTTTGCGAGACATATGCCTAAACGTGTGCTTTCAGGTATATTTTGTAAGGTTCTAATGCGATCGGTATACTATTGATAACATACCATGCTCTGCGCGTAGACACTGGTCCGATAACTATATATACATTGCCGTACAATTATTCAACATGGAAGCTTATGCGTCATCCTAGTCGGTCGCCATCTTGGTGAGTGCCAGTGCGAGTGCCAGGACGAGGCAGGAGGCTGTAGACAGTGAGGCGCCGGATTCTGAAATCATTATAGAAGCTACATGTAATTTCCATAATTGCCGTAAAACTACCGTGTGTCAGAGTCTTACACAACGTGCGATCACAGAAAACGCTTTCCCACCCAGTGATTTGTTGCGGACCCCCTGCTTCTTCGGATTCACCCCCCACTAACCACACCGGTTGTAGGATTTGCGAAACTTTCGTACAGACGTACACGTGTAGCCTGCGACCTCATCTACACACGTCTAACTTACTTTAAAGACGTCAAGCTGTATGTAGGCCTACCTGATTCACAGTTTTTCCCCGCCAACCCAGCCTCACACGTATACATGTAGCCCATGACCTCATCGACACACGTCTACCTTACTTTAAAGACGTCAAGCTGTATGTAGACCTACCTGATTCACAGTTTAGCCCTGTCCAGCCAGTCGCACATGCACAGGTGTAGCTTGCTACCGCATCCGTACACGTCCCTGCGTTCTTACATGGGTCGCTGTCACACTCATCGACATCTGAAGAAACAAAACACCAAAAGCGCTCCGTATTTTAATTCGGCGGAAAGAGTATGCGATTCGTGCATCACATGGGTCGCTGTCACACTCATCGATTTCTGAAAAGGTAAAAGACGAGAAACGCTACGTATGTCAATCCATATGAGAAATTATGCAAATCGTGCATCGCATGGACAAGTTAACTACGCAGTAATTTGGGCTTATGCTATTCAGTAACACACCATGCATCCAGTTAACATGAATCAATGGGGCTACTTTTCGTCATATAACATATAGCATGGGTATATTACCCGTGTCGCATAGATGCCACAGAACCAACATACGAGCGCACTGCATCATATATAATATGTCATAAATGAAATCGCCAATAACTAACAAAAACATACGAGAAAACAGCTCCCTCAACAGAGATGGACACTTGCTGGATGGCTAAAGGACTAAATGAGGAGGCGTGGGGACGAGGGTGGGCAGATTGGTCTGTGAATGATTGGTGTTTGATTGCTCAGGCCATTTCAGACATGGGTGGTCTTTTTAGCCTGCTGCGTTATCCACACATGTCTACCTTACTAGACGCCAAGCTGTATGTAGACCTACCTGATTTCCAGTCTGTCCCCGTCCAGCCAGCCTCACACGTACACGCGTAGCCCGCCACCTCATCCACACACGTCTAACCTACTTTAAAGACGTCAAGCTGTATGTAGACCTACCTGATTCACAGTTTGTCCCCGTCCAGCCAGCCTCACACGTACACGTGTAGCCCGCGACCTCATCCACACACGTCTAACTTACTTTAAAGACACTCAAGCTGTATGTAGACCTACCTGATTCATAGTTTGTCCCCATCCACCCAGCCTCACACGTACACGCGTAGCCCGCGACCTCATCCACACACGTCTAACGTACATTAAAGACGTCAAGCTGTATGTAGACCTACCTGATTCACAGTTTGTCCCCGTCCAGCCAGCCTCACACGTACACGTGTAGCCCGCGACCTCATCCACACACGTCTAACTTACTTTAAAGACGTCAAGCTGTATGTAGACCTACCTGATTCACAGATTGTCCCCGTCCAGCCAGCCTCACACGTACGCGTGTAGCCCGCGACCTCATCCACACACGTCTAACTTACTTAAAAGACGTCCAGCTGTATGTAAGCCTACCTGAATCACAGTTTGTCCCCGTCCAGCCAGTCGCACATGCACAGGTGTAGCTTGCTACCGCATCCGTACACGTCCCTGCGTTCTTACATGGGTCGCTGTCACACTCATCGAGTTCTGAAAAGGCAAAACACGAAAAACGCTACGTATGTCAATCCATATGAGAAATTATGCAAATCGTGCATCGCATGGACAAGTTAACTACGCAGTAATTTGGGCTTATGCTATTCAGTAACACACCATGCATCCAGTTAACATGAATCAATGGGGCTACTTTTCGTCATATAACATATAGCATGGGTACTTTTCCCGTGTCGCATAGATGCCACAGAACCAACAAACGAGCGCACTGCATCATATATAATATGTCATAAATGAAATCGCCAATAACTAACAAAAACATACGAGAAAACAGCTCCCTCAACAGAGATGGACACTTGCTGGATGGCTAAAGGACTAAATGAGGAGGCGTGGGGACGAGGGTGGGCAGATTGGTCTGTGAATGATTGGTGTTTGATTGCTCAGGCCATTTCAGACATGGGTGGTCTTTTTAGCCTGCTGCGTTATCCACACATGTCTACCTTACTAGACGCCAAGCTGTATGTAGACCTACCTGATTTCCAGTCTGTCCCCGTCCAGCCAGCCTCACACGTACACGCGTAGCCCGCCACCTCATCCACACACGTCTAACTTACTTTAAAGACGTCAAGCTGTATGTAGACCTACCTGATTCACAGTTTGTCCCCGTCCAGCCAGCCTCACACGTACACGTGTAGCCCGCGACCTCATCCACACACGTCTAACTTACTTTAAAGACACTCAAGCTGTATGTAGACCTACCTGATTCATAGTTTGTCCCCATCCACCCAGCCTCACACGTACACGCGTAGCCCGCGACCTCATCCACACACGTCTAACGTACATTAAAGACGTCAAGCTGTATGTAGACCTACCTGATTCACAGTTTGTCCCCGTTCAGCCAGCCTCACACGTACACGTGTAGCCCGCGACCTCATCCACACACGTCTAACTTACTTTAAAGACGTCAAGCTCTATGTAGACCTACCTGATTCACAGTTTGTCCCCGTCCAGCCAGCCTCACACGTACACGTGTAGCCTGGTGCCTCATTCTTACACGTCTCTGCGGGCTCGCATGGGTCGTTGTCACACTCATCGATATCTGAAGAAACAAGCAACCAAAAACGCTGCGTATTTTAATCCAGATGTGAGAGTATGCGATTCGTGCATCACATGGGTCGCTGTCACACTCATCGATTTCTGAAAAGGTAAAAGACGAGAAACGCTACGTACGTCAATCCAGATGAGAAAGTATGCAAATCGTGCATCGCATGGACAAGTTAACTACGCAGTAATTTGGGCTTATGCTATTCAATAACAAACCATGCATCCAATTAACATGAATCAATGGGGGTACTTTTCGTCATATAACATATAGCATGGGTATTTTACCCGTGTCGCCTAGATGCCATAGAACCAACATACGAGCGCGCTGCATCATATATAATAATCAATAAATGAAATCGCCAATAACTAACAAAAACATATGAGAAAACAGCTCCCTCAACAGAGATGGACTCTTGCTGGATGGCTAAAGGGCTAAATGAGGAGGCGTGGGCACGGGGGCTGGGCAGATTGGTCTGTGAATGATTGGTGGTGTGCTCAGGCCACTTCAGACATAGGGGGTCGTCATGCGCTCCAAAACTCTGACGTGATGACCGAAAGATCTGATCAAGCTCGGGCAAAAAATCTAAACATCTTAACTGCCTTCAAGTATAAAACTTAACAGAAATTTATATGACCCAATTATCCGCCCTTTGCTACTCACGTACTCTACGGGAACAGCACACTTATGTAGCGCAGTGGTTAGAGGTGCCGTCCCATCAGCGTACGACCCAGGTACTCTTTTGTATATTTAGATATGCTGGAGATTGCTTGTATTTAATTTGGAGAATCATTTAATTGGTGTTTTAGTCTGCTTTGGTGCACAGAAGGGGTAAACTAGGCCAAGGAACCTGACGCAGGAATGGATGAAACATGTCCGATATCAGACATAGGGGGTCGTCATGCGCTCCAAAACTCTGACGTGATGACCGAAAGATCTGATCAAGCTCGGGCAAAAAATCTAAACATCTTAACTGCCTTCAAGTATAAAACTTAACAGAAATTTATATGACCCAATTATCCGCCCTTTGCTACTCACGTACTCTACGGGAACAGCACACTTATGTAGCGCAGTGGTTAGAGGTGCCGTCCCATCAGCGTACGACCCAGGTACTCTTTTGTATATTTAGATATGCTGGAGATTGCTTGTATTTAATTTGGAGAATCATTTAATTGGTGTTTTAGTCTGCTTTGGTGCACAGAAGGGGTAAACTAGGCCAAGGAACCTGACGCAGGAATGGATGAAACATGTCCGATATTAGGTGCCTTGATCCGGATTCACAGTTTATCCCCGTCTAGCCCGCCCCGGGTCATTAACCAACATGCGAGCGCACTGCATCATATATAATAGTCATACATGAGACCGCCAATAACTAAGGAAAACGGATTTGAGAAAACTGCCTTGTCAGCAGAGATAGATTCTTGTTGGATGGCTAAGGGATTAAATGAGGAGGCCCGGCTCGGGGTTGTGTGGGCACGGGGTGTGGGGTGAATGATTGGTGGTGTGCTCAAGCAACTTGCGAGAGGGGAAGGGAGCGGGGGTCTTTTTAGCATACGGCCTTATCTACCCTAAGGGACCCTGTGGGAGGGACCCTATGGGAGGGACCCTGTTACAGGGACCCTGTGTGAGTGTGGGAGTGTGGATATTGGGTCAGCGGGCATTGCAAGTAACTCTCTTGTTCCGCGCTATTTCTAGTAAGATAACCATAAGATAACATAGCCTGTCTCACCTTCATCGCAGGTATCACCTTGAAAGCCCACCGGGCATGAGCACATGTCTGCTATACACACTTCATAAGACTGACATGTCGGCGTGACGCATGTACCTTGGAAGGAAGTAAGAAAGACACATCGGCATTTACACAGCAAACCTACTTAGTACACAAACACGTGACTAGCTGGTGTAACAGTTTCACTTAGTTCATATAGCAACATTAAATGTGTGAACCAAATTTTCTACGGTGACGTAGATGCGATGGGGGCCGTACCTGAGGCGCCTGCGATAAACATGCTTTGGCAGGTGAAGACAACTAACGCTACAACCAGTGTTCCTCTCTCCATGATGGTTGCTGTCCCTGAAGTAGATATAACATTTTCATTGATCTTTTGGTGGGGTTAGTGTCTTTAATCTGCGACGGATGCAAGCATGATAAATATGAGCCATAAATTGGCTTCTTGAGCGACAAGTCATGATGTACTCGTGTAGGATAGAGACAAATTGCTTCTTGTTTCATTTTGGAATAGTTTTAATATAAATACCCAACATATGCGCAATATATATATATACATATCGGTGCATAATGTCCCATGGAACAAACGTATATAAGTGTCGACTGGAAGTGAGTGATAGCGAAGAAACATCAATTTACAGGAACATAGCAGTAAGTTTTTCTGAATTGGCTGCCAGTTTGAAAATGACGGCCAAAAAGATATTTAGCTATACACTAGGCAAGTTCATCACCTGATTTGAAACTCCTTAAATGTCAGGCAATCTAAACACATAGTGGCGTCTTGTCCCGCGATTTGGTAGACAAAGTGACGTAATGTAATACAAAAATGAATTCCGTTTTGCCTAACATAAATACTAAAATTTGTATGCCCATTGAAGTCATGCAGCAAGTATCACCTAGACCCCGACCCTCTCGAATCAGACCACATCATCCCTAAAATGCAATTAGGTTGTAGTTATATCAACCCTAAAACGAGACTTTGTTTTCAATTCACTGTGCCAATCTAGCTCTTGAACATAATTTTCATCATGCAGGCCCATGTATGTTTGCACAACTAACACGCAAACGAGGGATTAACGTCAGTCGATGTTCATCATCATCTTCAATGGTATAGCACCGTATTATTCATGGAGAACCTTCTTACCTTTTGTTCTCGATGACTGGCTTTGCTGGTCTATCAGGAGCTCAATCTGTTGCCAGCTTCAGGATGTTCCTTTCGGTGTGTGTTTCGCTCGGCGGAGAAGACCTATTTATAGGAAACCCGGGAAGTCGGGCCCCCATACTCAGCCCAAGGGGTCTGTGTGAGGTCCATGACAACTGGTAATATTATTGTATTTACATAAACCCCAGCGAGTGACTAGGGACTCCAGTAAACTGGTTGGTTGCCCCCGCCTAGCTGGCTGGTCCCACACGAACCACTCATGAGGGATCGAGTGGGACCGAGTGCCTCACTCGAACGTGTCATGATCGTGTCGGGGAATGTGTCATAATCTAGACCCATCAACAATCAACACGATGAGAATGCTGCAAATTTTACGTATAAATACTACAAAAGGGTCTATAATATTAAAGTTACAGGAATTCTATAGTTTGTACCTGTTTACCCACCATTGAAATATAACATCACAGCGAGAGGAAAACCCCATAAACAGGGCAACCTTGTGGGTTCTTTCATTTTAATGTCTTGCGTTGACAATATAAAATTATATCTATGCGAAGCAATATATCCGCGCCTTACATTAAAACAATTTGTTTTCTACTGCAAATATGTTGTTTAACACTATTGTAATAAATAATTTCTTACGAGTTAAAGATCATCTTAATTGACTAGTACCATCAGAGATTATGCACTAGACGGTCTCTGGTACCATACTGTTGGATCTGAAAGCGGCTAAAATCGTGGAACCTGACACAACCTGTCCTGCGGTCTCTTCAGGAAACACTCGATCCCCTGGCGATATTGCGTATATCAATAAAACATGACGTCACAAAAAAATTAAACTGTTTTTTCTAATATTTAGACACACCTGCCTATCTACATAGGCCACGTCTGTTGGAGTTATAGGCCATTAAGTGCTGTACAGTCCTCGCGGGTTCTATTTGTCGTGTAGGTCCTTTGGGGACCAAAAAACCCATCAACGTTTGAGTGTTGAAAACCTACCTGCTGTGCGGTTTGCGCGGGAAGAATCGCGTGGATGTGAAACAAGTTTGCACTGGTCCAGGCATGGCTAACTATACAATCATGATATAGTTAAAGATAAGACATGTATCTCTCCATAATGCATGTGGTCCATTCGATGAGACCTTTGGTGTAGTATTTTGAGGCAAATCATCGATGTTGACATTTCTGCGACCAACTGAGCACCATTGTCCTCGCCTGGTCAGTCCACGCGAGTCGTGATGCTTATTATGTCGTATGGGAGAGGGGGGGGGGGAGCAAGGGCGTTCCCAGATCACGAAGAATAAATGTCTTTATTCCCAGATCACGATGAATTAGAAGCAGAAATCCCCGCATGTAATGGAAGGGCCGATATATGATACTATATTGACGATTTTCCACTTCACGGTTTCTTATTATGAAAATTCCCAGTTTACGAATAATGAAAATTCTTGATCACGGCCGTCGGCTAATACCCCATTCCCAGTTCACGAAGAATTATTGTCCTCATTCCCAGTTCACGGTGAATTGAAAAGACCATTCCCGAGGAACGGAAATACCCCTTGCCACCCCCCCCAGCCCCCCCCCATTAGTAACTAATGGTAACACGTCGCTTGGCAAGACCGACCGGTATATCCTATCTGGATATTGCATGGCCTAGTGAAAGTTACATGAAAACCAGATATCCCTGCCAGATCCCGCCTTGCCCAAGGCCAATGATAGTCACAATTTTGTTTACTTTGTGTGATATTTTTTTTCCTTGACACCAAATAAGGACGTATGACGCATCGATTGACTCAACAGTAACGATTCAGCAGCTCGAAAAGGGCTAGATTAAGAAGTTCAATAATGATTTGATAATTTACAGTGGTTAAGACTAAATGAGAAACACATAATTTAATGGCGTGTCTTACGTGTCAGTTGGCCTTACCACAAATAATTGAGGCAGTCTTCACCTCCATCCAGTCCCCTCTTGGGGTAACAGCGAGTTCTTTAACGTACTTATCAAATTGTTATACCGAGGCAATTAATTTGCTCACGTTTGGACACAGGGAATTGGCTATTGTGTCAATTGCACTGCCCGACTAATGCGTGAAGTAGACATTTTGGAACTCTCGTTTTCTAAATCACCCCACAAGGTTCAAATCACTAGATCTAAGTTTCCTGAAAACATCGCCTCCTGAAAAGCGATATAAGAGATCTAACACTTATGCTTTAAAATACATCATCGATATAATAATTTATGTTGTGTCTTTTGTAATATTTATCCTGCAGCATTAATGACACATATATGACACCTTCTGTAGTAATGACATGACATGACAATGGCAGAAGGCACCCCATTTATGGACGGCATGAGAAAGATATGCAATCGATAACTGTCGAATTTCCATATATTTGGGGCTTTCTGATCTAACCCCTGCCCCCTTGGAACTTAACATTGACTTATCCATTCCATTATTTGTCTTGAAATTGGCAAGTTATGACATCAACCAGCTAACATTCGCTCAGCTCAGCTCGACTGATTACACCGTGACACATTGAACTGTTGATTATCAAAATATAATGAACAGTTTTTGCGTTCATTATTTAAATAAAGCACTGTTTTGTCGTTCTTTATTTAAAGAACGCACACTTACGTTAATAAGGCACCGCTAGGTCTGTCTTCAAATATATTCTTCTAGTTAATGAATACTCTAGACAAAGGCGTGACGTCACGCAATTAAAAGAAACGTGATGCCTTTCTCTAGACTTACGTTAAGTTTGGGTGCATGATAGAGTGAACATTACTGTGGTTTATATCGTCCGCATGTATGGTTACCCGTTATATAAACAGCTAGGAGAGTGGCATGCAAGAAAAAGTAAGACAAACATCGTGCTTCAAACTAAATATATCAACATACATGATAAGGTTTATTTCCCAGGACATTGTAGGACCCACAAACATACACATCCCACACGTATAAAAATGAAGCTGTCCAAGAGAAGTCTCAAGCAAAAGAGGTGCAAAATGAGACTGAAGAAATCCGTCAGGAAGAAGTACAAGAACTTCAGTCGAAATTGATGACAGAACTTGTCGCCAATGAGTGTTTTGGACTTTGACGATAGTATGATCATTTTTTATTACAGGCTTGCCTAATTATCATGTAGCTCGAACCATCAGCATAGCCTCTTCAGGTTGGCAAGCTGATAAAGAACTCCCGCAATACGGCCACAAACTGATCTAAGACCCTTTGGGCATGTGCAAGTGTCATTAGTTACGCACGGACCTTGAGAGGCGATGTCAACCTGAAATAAACAAAACAAACATCCGTTACGTCAAAGTCCCAGGGGATGGTACTTAATACATTGGTTTTGTCGGACAGGGGAATTAGGGTCCACGGTAAAGCCTCCCCCTTTTACACCGCCAAAATCCGCTCGGTCGAGGTTTTGCCGCCAAAATCCGCCTGGTCGGGGCGTTTTAGGGCCAAATCCGCTCGGAAGGAGTATTTATTCGCGGCCACTGGCTCTTTGAACGCACATTGTCAGAGCCCCCCCCCCCTCCCCCCGGTCGCAAGTGTTCAAATATCCACTCTATAGAGGTATCTTTATCATCATAAATGTCCGCTACCTCAAACATCAAGGGGCGCCTGCGGAACCCCCTACCAGATTCGTATAACAGTGCACCCCCCTCCCCCCGGGAGTCAAACTGATGTGTATCAGGTGCTAATGTAGTACATCATGTGCTTACTGAGTTGCTTAAAAACGAGGTTTATTAAATACATGTAACTTATATATAAACGTCATATAAATATTTGACGCACCGTGAAAAAGCCTCGGGAGACCGGCTCCGTTCCTCCTGTGGGTCTCGGTTCCAGCCTATATTTCCCACGCGGATTTTTAAAATGGGGGAGGGTGTAATTGATTTTTGCTCCTGAAACCCCAAAAAGACAGGCCATGGTGAGAATTATCGAAATGCGTCGGCGTTAGTTCAGAAGAGGAGGGGGTGCGTTTCCCACGTTTCCCACACATCCCTCTTCCATCGGTACAGAGCATGGGGTGGGGTGGGGGGGGGTGGCATTTAAGTATTCCAAGGAATAGGGATCACAGGACTCAGGCTCCATTTAAAATCATCAAACTTTTGGACGATTTAAATCCATCATCCGATTC
>OZ025261.1:13547841-13603306 GCA_964019135.1 Arenicola marina | reverse complement strand
GCGTATTATTTTGTGTTGCACTTATCCCTAGATGTTCGCCGTGGTTCTTGGTATTTATACTGAAACGCCGAATAATGTTTTGTTACATTCGTGTGACTACAAAAAGGCCGTATGGTAGGCCTGTCAGTATCACTATAATAGGAACAGGTGTTGTAGTGGGGCGAAACTGGTTTTGGGCCGAACTGTTTGGCAGCTACTGCAGGCGTTGACCTTATGAACCATGGTTCACTGCACATCCCATCAATTTTATGTCATATTATAAGTCCCCACTAGGCTCAGGGCCAGCTTTCTTCAATGTCGTTCGAGATGCACTCACTGCATGTTTTGTCCGCCTGTTCAAACAGGTGGAGATAATACACCCTCATTAGAATCATATCCCATTCGTCACCATTCGTAATTAAAGAGCACAGAAAACTACTTAGTGCGGTAGGTTTACTTGTCGGTTCTTTTTTTTGTTTTCGGTCATTATACACCAGTCTCGTCTGCTTATCAAATCCTAAGTTAGCGAAAAAAGAATTTGCCCATTTTACCAGTCATCGTTTCTGCTCCAGTTTTATTTCCCGGCCGCCAAGGAGATTAGGTCTGGTCTCTACTCGGCAATTTGAGCGGAGGAAAAGCGGGCCATTACCGTCGGCGCCTTAATGGGAAATGCGGTCGGGGTATTCTTCAGGCTTTGATTACCCACGGCAACATTAGATTCCGCAACACCACCCGCAGAGACTCACAGAGACCCGCACAAGCCCCCGGAGACCCGACCCACCTACCCCCCCCCCCCCCCACACACACACACCGCCCTCGCCACCCCCCCACCCCCCCACCGCCCCTCCTTCTCTACAAAGTCAACATTTCTCCTTCGTTGCCAACACGTCAACACCTCTCTTTCTCTCTTTCTCTTTCTTTGAATGTGTCTCTACTTATATGTCCCTCTCTCACTCACTCGTTCTGTACTCTCGATCTCTCTCACAAAGAACATCACAAAGAACAATCTCTCTCACAAAATCTCTCACCCTGTCTCCCTGTCACATATTTCTTCCCTCCCACTCCCTCTCACTCTCTCTTTCTCCCTCCCACTCACTCTCTCTCTCTTTCTTCCCTCTCTTTATTGCTCACTCTCTCCTCTATATATTTGTCTCTTCTCTATCTCTTCCTCCCGCAAACTCGGTAGTTTTCTCTCTCTCCCGCCCCCCCCCCCCTCCTCCATCCAAAACCCCCCTAGCTCTTCCCCGTTCCCTCTCTCCCAAGCTCTCCTAGCTCTAACCCTTTCCCTTTCTTTCCTTGTTCCCGTTCTCTCTCGTTCCCTTTCTCCCTAGCCCTCCTAGCTCTTCCTCGTTGCCTCTCTCCCAAGCTCTCCTAGCTCTAACCCTTTCCCTTTCTTTCCTTGTTCCCTAACTCTCGCGTTCCCTTTCTCCCTAGCCCTCCTAGCTCTTCCTCGTTCCCTCTCTCCCTGGCTCAAACAAGCTCTTTCTCGTTTCCTAGCTCTCCTAGCTCTTCATCGTTTCCTCCCCCTCGCTCTCCCAGCTCTCCCAAGCTCTTCCTCATTCTCGTTTTCCCTAGCTCTGCCTTGCCAGTCGACCTTTAAGCGTCACCAAGTGCGTGTTGTAGGTAAAGACCGCCATCAGCTGTCGACGTCGGGGCCAGGGGACACGTCGGATGGGGCGGGGGGGGGAGGTTGAGGGTGACGACAGCGGGATCCACCCCCCAGCTACACACGCAGAGACGATTGCAACTCCCATTGTCCATGGCAGTCTGGATGGCTGGACGGCTGGTTGACTGGTTCCCTGGGTGGTTGGCGGACTGATGGGAGGGTGCCTGCATGTGTAGTTACCTTGCCGGCCGAGTGGGTGGGTGGGTGGGTGTGTGGGCGGATGGGCACGGTGGGTGGGTGGGCTTATAACTGGCGGTCCGCGTTGGTTAGGCGAAACAGGAAGTGACTGGTAGCGATTGCTGGCGTTCATCAGCCACGCTGGTCGCATTGGCTTGGCGGTCGGATGGGGTAGGGCGTCGGGGCGACGGTTGTGGGAGGGGATTAGTGGGAGGGTGGGGGGGGGGGGTGTTGGCGGGCAGCGTGGGGCGAGGAGGGGCGGGGACGGGAGGGGAGGGGCGGCTGTTTCCCCCTCCGCACCTCGCCATCGCCATCTCCATCTCCTCATCTCATCTCTTCAGAGCAATAAAAATAAATGGTGCGAGAATCATAGCGGCGTCCGATGTTAACCTCAAGGCCTCGTGGCCACTAAAGTTTGCACGCCCTACCCACGAGAGGAGGCATCCCACGGCGAGACAACGAGGTAGGCATGTCGCTGAAACCCCCGACACCGCGAGCTCTGAATGACGTACGGACGTCACTGAAACCCGACACCACGTGCTGTGAAGGACGGACGTCACGAAAACCAGACACCACGTGCTGTGAAGGACGCATGGACGTCACTGAAACCAGACACCACGTGCTGTGAAGGACGGACGTAACTAAAACCAGACACCACGTGCTGTGAAGGACGCATGGACGTCACTGCAACCAGCCACCACGTGCTGTGAAGGACGGGCGTCACTGAAACCCGACACCACGTGCTGTGAAGGACGCATGGACGTCACTAAAACCAGTCACCACGTGCTGTGAAGGACGGACGTCACTAAAACCAGACACCACGTGCTGTGAAGGACGGGCGTCACTGAAACCAGACACCACGTGCTGTGAAGGACGGACGTCACTAAAACCAGACACCACGTGCTGTGAAGGACGGACGTCACTAAAACCAGACACCACGTGCTGTGAAGGACGCATGGACGTCACTGAAACCAGACACCGCGTGCTGTGAAGGACGGGCGTGACTGAAACCCGACACCACGTGCTGTGAAGGACGGACGTCACTAAAACCAGACACCACGTGCTGTGAAGGGCGCATGGACGTCACTGAAACCAGACACCACGTGCTGTGAATGACGGGCGTCACTGAAACCCGACACCACGTGCTGTGAAGGACGCATGGACGTCACTGAAACCAGACACCGCGTGCTGTGAAAGACGGGCGTGACTGAAACCCGACACCACGTGCTGTGAAGGACGGACGTCACTAAAACCAGACACCACGTGCTGTGAAGGGCGCATGGACGTGACTGAAACCAGACACCACGTGCTGTGAAGGACGGACGTCACTAAAACCACCCACCACGTGCTGTGAAGGACGCATGGACGTCACTGAAACCAGACACCACGTGCTGTGAATGACGGGCGTCACTGAAACCCGACACCACGTGCTGTGAAGGACGCATGGACGTCACTGAAACCAGACACCGCGTGCTGTGAAGGACGGGCGTGACTGAAACCCGACACCACGTGCTGTGAAGGACGGACGTCACTAAAACCAGACACCACGTGCTGTGAAGGGCGCATGGACGTCACTGAAACCAGACACCACGTGCTGTGAAGGACGTACGGGCGTCACTGAAACCCGACACCACGAGCTCTGCAGGACGTACGGACGTCACTGAAACCCGACACCACGTGCTCTGAAGGACGTACGGACGTCACTGAAACCCGACACCGCGAGCTCTGAAGGACGTACGGACGTCACTGAAACCCGACACCGCGAGCTCTGAAGGACGTACGGACGTCGCTGAAACCCGACACCACGAGCTCTGAAGGACGTACGGACGTCACTGAAACCCGACACCACGAGCTCTAAAGGACGTACGGACGTCACTGAAACCCGACACCACGAGCTCTGAAGGACGTACGGACGTCACTGAAACCCGACACCGCGAGCTCTGAAGGACGTACGGACGTCACTGAAACCCGACACCACGAGCTCTGAAGGACGTACGGACGTCACTGAAACCCGACACCACGTGCTCTGAAGGACGTACGGACGTCACTGAAACCCGACACCGCGAGCTCTGAAGGACGTATGGACGTCACTGAAACCCGACACCACGTGCTGTGAAGGACGTACGGACGTCACTGAAACCCGACACCGCGAGCTCTGAAGGACGTACGGACGTCACTGAAACCCGACACCGCGAGCTCTGAAGGACGTACGGACGTCACTGAAACCCGACACCACGAGCTCTGAAGGACGTACGGACGTCGCTGAAACCCGACACCGCGAGCTCTGAAGGACGTACGGACGTCACTGAAACCCGACACCGCGAGCTCTGAAGGACGTACGGACGTCACTGAAACCCGACACCACGAGCTCTGAAGGACGTACGGACGTCGCTGAAACCCGACACCGCGAGCTCTGAAGGACGTACGGACGTCGCTGAAACCCGACACCGCGAGCTCTGAAGGACGTACGGACGTCGCTGAAACCCGACACCGCGAGCTCTGAAGGACGTACGGGCGTCACTGAACCCGACGCCGCGAACTTCTGAAGGACGTACGGACGTCACTGAAACCCGACACCGCGTGCTGTGAATATGAAAACTCGCCATGTGCTTCGAACTCTACCGACCCTCAAAATGCTAGAACTGTCAATGATACTTGTCTTCCTCGATGGATTGGTGAGATATGACGGTCGCAAGGTCGTCTACTGATCTCCAGATGTCACTCAGTACTTACACACGCCAAGCGGTTTAGCCCTGAGAGATCCATCAGAAAGTATTGATTCCCCTGGAGACGCACGAACAGGCTATAATAGGCCAGCGTGCTGCTGTTGTGAAATGGAGCCGGTAGTTTAAAGATGGCTAGAAAGCAAGCGTCAATAATTTGATTGATTACTCATCAGACTTTGACGTCGGGTGCTGCTCCTTCATTTAACTAGTTCGCTACAAAATGGAAAGGTGGCCCAAACTATTAGGGATTGCTCTTTTATGATAATACATTTTGTAATAAATGAGTTTAATACTAAAGTTCTTATCACTCTTTTTGTGACTCATATATTATTAGAATCAAAACGTATTGCCCTTCTCCCATTGTTTTCTCCATTGTGAAACTTCGCGTATTCCTATAATACGGATACAGAATAAGCACACGTAAATTTGTGTCGCTCCGCTGACTAACATCCATTGACATTCAGTTCAGTGAAATGGTGGTGACTCCAAAACGTCCCCCCACCCCTTCCGCCCCACCTCAACCCCCATTCTGCCCCGCCGCTGACACGGAGGGCGTTGTATATAGTATTATATAATATAAATACACACCTCACCGCCCCTCCCCCCCCCTCATCATCAGGGAAACCCCTGCCCCCCAGCTATGCCCCCCAGCTATGCCCCCAGCTATGCCCCCCAGCTATGTCCCCCAGCTGTGATCTGCATTGCGCAGACACCGGCCACACTAGGAACTCATGCAACCCCGGTCCTCCATCATGCACGACCTCACTCCCTCCTACCCTTTACCCCCTCCCCCCACCCCCGCCCACGTCATCCGTCGCGACGACACCCCTCAACTCGACCATTCACGCCCGCGCCCATCCCTCTGCCGTTCACGACCGCACCCCTATCCCTCCACCATTCACGACAACACCCCAATCCCTCTACCCTTCACGACCACCGCCCCCCTCCCCCCTTCTCTCTTCCGCCCATGGCTCCCACCCCTCTATCCTTCACGACTGCACCCCTTCTCCTCCATGCCGCACGACCGCCCCCCCCCCACCCCCCACCCCACACACCTCTCTCCGCCTCCGTACTTCCTTCCGCCAATGGTCCATTGATTACCTGACCCGCCTCCACTCAGGCGGAAAATCTGGCGCCGGCACCTCGTTGGCTATACCTGTCCGCAGCTCCATGCATCACACGAGGCCTGTCTAAACACCGAAACACAGGACATCCCCCTTCTTACACCTTATACAAGTCCCGCCACAAAGACCGGAAATCCAATCACACACGAAATGATCCCGTCACAAGCGCTAATAACGAAAGCAGTTTTGCATAACCATTTGATACCATAATGCATTGGGATATATATATTGGTACAATAGCCATCTATATACAACCATTTGATACCATAATACATTGGGATATCTATATTGGTACAATAGCCATCTATATACAACCATTTGATACCATAATACATTGGGATATATATATTGGTACAATAGCCATCTATATACAACCATTTTATATCATAATGCATTGGGATATATATATTGGTACAATAGCCATCTGTACACAACCATTTGATACCATAATGCATTGGGATATAACTATTGGTACAATAGCCATCTGTATACAACCATTTGATATCATAATGCATCGGGATATATATATTGGTACAATAGCCATCTATATACAACAATTTGATACCATAATGCATTGGGGTATAAATATTGGTACAATAGCCATCTGTGTACAACCATTTGACAACCATAATGCATCGGGACATATATAATGATACGATAATGCAATTGTATTCAACCACTGAACCCATACTGATAATGCCAATGGAAATGATCTTAAGACATCTTGCATTAAAGTAGGTGGACATGATATTGGCATCTCGATTGATTGATGGGTTTATTTATTAATGTACCACGTATGAACATATTTGAATCCTTCACACTTTTTATGTTAACATGAATATAACATGAGATTAATGCGATAAATCATCGACTTCCGGCAAAGTAATCCCAGTGGTAGTCAGTGCAGTTAGAGCACATGAAACATGCAAGCTCGGCAAAATGCCATATAGGAAGACCAAAGACCAAAAAAAGTAGCCGTTCAACAGTACTGATATTTGCACAATTGGGCGCTGGTACTCTTTAGAAAATGGCTACAGTTTTGTTTTTATTAAAAAAACCTTATGTAAAAAAATTATAACACAGTTGGCAACAACACAACTCGCACATTAAGTCCTGAAGGCAGCGGCGAAGGCTTCAACTAATATTGTGATAAAGATTCTCGGTGGACATGCCACATAAAAAGCCTTCACGACTGCACCCCTTCTCCTCCATGCCGCACGACCGCCCCCCCCCCCCACCCCACACACCTTTCTCCGCCTCCGTACTTCCTTCCGCCAGTGGTCCATTGATTACCTGACCCGCCTCCACTCAGGCGGAAAATCTGGCGCCGGCACCTCGTTGGCTATACCTGTCCGCAGCCCCATTCATCACACGAGGCCTGTCTAAACACCGAAACACAGGACATCCCCCTTCTTACACCTTATACAAGTCCCGCCACAAAGACCGGAAATCCAATCACACACGAAATGATCCCGTCACAAGCGCTAATAACGAAAGCAGTTTTGCATAACCATTTGATACCATAATGCATTGGGATATATATATTGGTACAATAGCCATCTATATACAACCATTTGATACCATAATACATTGGGATATCTATATTGGTACAATAGCCATCTATATACAACCATTTGATACCATAATACATTGGGATATATATATTGGTACAATAGCCATCTATATACAACCATTTTATATCATAATGCATTGGGATATATATATTGGTAAAATAGCCATCTGTACACAACCATTTGATACCATAATGCATTGGGATATAACTATTGGTACAATAGCCATCTGTATACAACCATTTGATATCATAATGCATCGGGATATATATATTGGTACAATAGCCATCTATATACAACAATTTGATACCATAATGCATTGGGATATAAATATTGGTACAATAGCCATCTGTGTACAACCATTTGACAACCATAATGCATCGGGACATATATAATGATACGATAATGCAATTGTATTCAACCACTGAACCCATACTGATAATGCCAATGGAAATGATCTTAAGACATCTTGCATTAAAGTAGGTGGACATGATATTGGCATCTCGATTGATTGATGGGTTTATTTATTAATGTACCACGTATGAATATAACATGAAATTTTTGCGATAAATCATCGACCTCCGGCAAAGTAATCCCAGTGGTAGCCAGTGCAGTTAGAGCACATGAAACATGCAAGCTCGGCAAAATGCCATATAGGAAGACCAAAGACCAAAAAAAAGTAGCCGTTCAACAGTACTGATATTTGCACAATTGGGCGCTGGTACTCTTTAGAAAATGGCTACAGTTTTGTTTTTATTAAAAAACCCTTATGTAAAAAAATTATAACACAGTTGGCAACAACACAACTCGCACATTAAGTCCTGAAGGCAGCGGCGAAGGCTTCAACTAATATTGTGATAAAGATTCTCGGTGGACATGCCACATAAAAAGCCGACAAGGAGTGACAGGCTTGGTGGGATTAGGGGGAGGGGGGAGGCTGACAAGGGATGCGCTATTTCCCACCCACCCCTTTACCCTGCCCCCCCCCCCCCTCCCGCTACCCCGCCTTCCTCACCCACCCCACCCCTAGCACCCACCGCCCTGCCCGCCCATCCCATTGGGTACACGATGGCTCTTCCTCCCCCATCCCCGCCTTCCCCGCACCATTGATGGATGTCCTTGCTGGCCCGACAAAGAGCTATTGCCATTCCGCGTCCCTCGCCATTCCGCCATTTGCCATAATTGAATCGGCCACGATGCGTTACAACGGCTTTACCCGACCCGTGGGTAAGATGAAAATTTGATAAAGTTCCCTGGAATTTATGTCCCGGCGCTAAAAGCTTGCGTCGGGAGAACATTAAAGGGTCCCACCCCACCTTCATGGGGAGGGGGGAGGGGGAGGGGGGCGTGGGGTCTTCCCTGACCTTTCGACCTTCACCTAGGGGGTAAAGGGAAGCCGGGAGAGGGGTGACGCGTTGTCATCGCTAGGCATCGGTAACTATGCCAGCAGCGACGGTGATGTAAAAGTCAAACTGATGAAAGTATGATCGATTCACGATGAAAGAGCGTCCTCAGTGTTCCCCAGCATTGGTTGAATAATGATTGATGATGTGACCCACCCGTAGCGCCTGGAATGCCAGGAATGTTCTGCACTAAAGACGACACGTTTAGCTTGATTGTACAGAGTACATTATTGATTGTCGCAGGGGTAAACAAGACCATTATGTGGAAGATGAACAAGAGATGTCTTTAGATGAAAAACTTCATGTGGTACCAGTGATCTAATAACATAAGTTAGTAGATGTCTTGATAATGACACAGTTGGAGACGAAAACCGATATCAAGATATTTTCTGACACGTTTTTAACAACCCGAACTATTATCGAATCAATCAGCTAAGAATAGTCTAAGAGGCTTAATAACGGTAGTGAGTTTGAACCTGCTGGCACCACGTGTTTAATGGAATGGGCCAGTTGGGTTCTGTCGCCACGGCTTGGCGACGTTCTAAAACGTTCATGATTCTCGGTCTCACAAAGAGAAATCAAAAACAACTTTAAGCCACATGGGCCGTAGCAATGTGGGCATGTAATTGTCACGTTTGTCGAACCCTGTTTTGTGATAGTTTGCTTCGTGTCTTGCTTTGCGAATCCAAATCCTCAGCGCCATTCTTGAGATCACGCCGAGTGTTTCGTATTTGTAGTCAGATTTACAGATTGTTGATTATACGCCCAGTACTCTGTATCCCCCACGCCCATACACGTGCACACTCATCCTCACTCGGCATCAAACATCGCATCCCACCCCACTCCACCCCACCCCGCATATCCGCACCCCACTCCACACATCCATACGCCCACCCCATAAATCCCCACCCCACCCGACACATCCGCATTCGATAGCATACACCCCCACCCCACCCCACCCCATCTTACCCCACCACAACCTACACCACCCCACCACACCCCACCCGACCCGATACTTCCGCACCACACCCCACCCCACCACACCCCACCCGACACTTCCGCACTCCACCCCACCCCACCACACCCCACCCGACACTTCCGCACCCCACCCCACCACACCACACCCCACCCGACACTTCCGCACCCCACTCACCCTACCACACCCCTCTCCACCCTACACAACCTCACCACACCCCACACCACCCCACCCATCCCCACCCCACCCCACCCCACCCCACCCATCCCCACCCCACCCCACCCCACCCCACCCATCCCCCACCCCACTCCACTCCCGGCCATAACACCAGTTTCCCGCCTCGCACAGGACATCCAGGTGACTGGTTCAACGTGACACGCGCGACGGCTCTTACCTGAGTGTCATTCCACGACATATCCAAGACATAGTCACGCATGACGTCACGGTCTTTGTTGACGTCATCAATAGCCAGTTGGACGGCGGGAAGTACGCCGGGTCCGGCCGCGGCACCGCCACTAGCCTCGTTATCCGTCCGCAGGGGAAATAGTCCCGCCAAGTAAAGCCGTCTGTCAGGTGAGGCGGGTTCACCACCGAGAACACTGACCACCAGCAAGACCTGTACACAAGTCGTCCGCAGCAGCCGCCACGTAGCGGGCGACTCTAAACCATGTGTACCAGCCATTGTAATGTACGTGCTTTCCCTAGGGTAAGTCTCGGCAAGGTCGCCCTCAGGTATCCTTTAAATTATGCGTATCATTGTCATCATCAATATCCTTTGTCATTGCAGTTATATAAAACACAGTCATCATAGCGAAGAGATCAGGTTTGCGGTTTTATGGCATCACCAATATCATTCTCCAAACCGCTCTAAAAAAAATCAAAATACGGTCAATGATTTTAGATTTTAACCGCGATGAAGCTGAGAAATCGAAAGCGAAACTTGTATACCACGGGATGTGTGTTATATACACAGTAGGCGGTGATCCTCTCCGGGTTTCCGCAGTTAGCCAGCGGTCGCCATGGCGGACTGCGGTCGAGTGCCACCAGCGCCCGGGGAAAGCGGCCGCTAAGGACGTCTGAGGGAATGGCTGAGCGTGAGGAGGATGCCGTGACCGATGGCGCCGCCTTCAGGGAGAGTGGTCGCGCGACTGTGCAGGAGGAGGAGGAGAGCTTCGTCCAGTGTCCACCTACGCCGCTTGGTGGCGACAGTGTCGAGGAGAGCCTTTCAGTTCAGGAGCGGGTGGTGTGGCGGAGTTGCACAGTCCCCAGGCTAGCTAATAAATGACAGATTTTGATTCTGATTCTAGCCTAGGTTCTAGTGCGGTCTGGATTGCCGTGCCTTGGCGGGCGAGCAGGGCTGGGCTATGGCTACGGCCAGGCCAGGCTAGCATGCAGGCTATCGCTGTCCCCCCTAAGCACCCGGGTCTGTCCGCGGCGTGGTGGTGGTGGGCAGCGGTTGACGGCGGTCCACCGCCCGCCGACCGCCGTTCCTCGGACCCCCCACCGAACCCGGGAAGGGGACCCTGGACACCCCCGTCTCCAACCTTCTCTGGGAGGGAAGGAAGGAGAGAGGGAGAGAGGAGAGAGGGAGAGAGGAGGGTGGGAGGGACATGGTCCGATGGCACGACTGTTGCTCCGGCAGGGAGGACGCAGGTTACGGGGGATGGGGCCTGCAGGGGGGTCGTGCACTGGCGAGGGAGGTGGAGGGCGTGGGATGGTTGAGGGCCGGAAGCAGGAGAGGGAGGGGGTGGTGGTGGTGCGGCGGGGGGGAGTATATCTCCGCAGGAGCTGCGGGGTATTGGACGAGACGGAGTTCAGCGAATGGCGTCGGTTGCGGCCAGAAGGGGAGAGTGTGCGAGTCGGTGGGGAGGCTGGGCGGGCGGGAGGCGGGGGAGGGAGAGGTGGGGGGGGGGGGGGTGATGGGTGTTTATCGGAGGTGCGACTTTTTCTGTCCATTCTTCTCTGACAGCCTCTGGTGATACTTCCCCCCTCCACCCCCCCACCCCTCCTCTACACGCGTCGTGCCGGAGGTAGGAGCCACCCCCTGATAGTCCAAGACAGCCGTGCAATGTACACAGCGTGGTGGCCCCCGAGCCAGCGTGCTCGTGGGAGTAGTCGACCGGCTCATCGAGAAGGGGAGGCGGAGGGGAGGATGGGGCGGGGGGGGGGGCGGATGGAGGGTGACGCGGGGGGGGGGGGGAGGGGCAGGGCAAGAGAGACCCAGCCGGCGAAGTGTTGCATGTCCAACGGGAATGGAAGAATTCCGCAGCCTCCAGGTAAGGGGACGCAGCTGTTACTTCCGGTATGTCACTTGGCGGGTTTTCGCGCGGCGTCTGAAGACTTATGGTAACGTGGCACCCACAGGGAAGGAAAGAGTGTACAGGGTGGTGGGAGACCTGACCTGCCGGAGGGCTCGGTCCATTGGAGGGCTCGTTCTTTCGGAGGGCTCGATCTATTGGAGGGTTCGGTTTATTGGAGGGCTGGGTCTATTGGAGGGCTAGGTCTATTTGAGGGGTCGGTTTATTGGAGGGTTCGTTCTATTGGAGGGCTCGGTCTATTGGAGGGGCTCGGTCTTTCGAAGGGCTCGGTCTATTTTAAGGGTTCTGTCTATTAGAGGGCTCGGTCTATTGGAGGGGCTCGGTCTTTGGGAGGGTTCTGTCTATTGGAGGGCTCGGTCTGTTGGAGGGCTCGGTCTGTTGGAGGGCTCGGTCTGTTGGAGGGTTTGGTCTGTTGGAGGGCTCGGTCTGTTGGAGTGTCCGGTCTATTGTAGGGCATGGTCTATTGGAGGGGCTCGGTCTTTGGGAGGGTTCTGTCTATTGGAGGGCTCGGTCTGTTGGAGGGGCTCGGTCTGTTGGAGGGGCTCGGTCTGTTGGAGGGCATGGTCTATTGGAGGGCTCGGTCTGTTGGAGGGCTCGGTCTGTTGGAGGGGCTCGGTCTGTTGGAGGGCTCGGTCTATTGGAGGGCTCGGTCTGTTGGAGGGTTCGGTCTGTTGGAGGGCTCGGTCTGTTGGAGGGGCTCGGTCTGTTGGAGGGCTCGGTCTGTTAGAGGGCTCGGTCTGTTGGAGGGCTCGGTCTGTTGGAGGGGCTCGGTCTGTTGGAGGGGCTCGGTCTGTTGGAGGGCTCGGTCTGTTGGAGGGCTCGGTCTGTTGGAGGGCTCGGTCTGTTGGAGGGGCTCGGTCTGTTGGAGGGGCTCGGTCTGTTGGAGGGCTCGGTCTGTTGGAGGGCTCGGCCTGTTGGAGGGTTCGGTCTGTTGGAGGGCTCGGTCTGTTGGAGGGGCTCGGTCTGTTGGAGGGGCTCGGTCTGTTGGAGGGCATGGTCTATTGGAGGGCTCGGTCTGTTGGAGGGCTCGGTCTGTTGGAGGGGCTCGGTCTGTTGGAGGGCTCGGTCTATTGGAGGGCTCGGTCTGTTGGAGGGTTCGGTCTGTTGGAGGGCTCGGTCTGTTGGAGGGGCTCGGTCTGTTGGAGGGCTCGGTCTGTTGGAGGGCTCGGTCTATTGGAGGGGCTCGGTCTATAGGAGGGGCTCGGTCTTTTGGAGGGCTCGGTCTATTGGAGGGCTCGGTCTGTTGGAGGGCTCGGTCTATTGGAGGGGCTCGGCCTATTGGAGGGTTCGGTCTATTGGAGGGCTCGGTCTATTGGAGGGCTCGGTCTGTTGGAGGGCTCGGTCTGTTGGAGGGCGCGGTCTATTGGAGGGCTCGGTCTGTTGGAGGGCTCGGTCTATTGGAGGGGCTCGGTCTATTGGAGGGTTCGGTCTATTGGAGGGCTCGGTCTATTGGAGGGGCTCGGTCTATTGGAGGGCTCGGTCTATTGGAGGGCTCGGTCTATTGGAGGGCTCGGTCTATTGGAGGGCTCGGCCTGTTGGAGGGGCTCGGTCTATTGGAGGGCTCGGTCTATTGGAGGGCTCGGTCTGTTGGAGGGCTCGGTCTGTTGGAGGGCTCGGTCTGTTGGAGGGGCTCGGTCTGTTGGAGGGCTCGGTCTATTGGAGGGCTCGGTCTGTTGGAGGGCTCGGTCTGTTGGAGGGCTCGGTCTGTTGGAGGGTTCGGTCTGTTGGAGCGCTCGGTCTGTTGGAGGGGCTCGGTCTGTTGGAGGGCTCGGTCTATTGGAGGGCTCGTTCTGTTGGAGGGCTCGGTCTATTGAAGGGCCTGGCCTAATTGAGGGGTCGTTCTATTGGAGGGTTCGGTCTATTGGAGGGCTCGGTCTGTTGGAGGGCTCGGTCTGTTGGAGGGCTCGGTCTGTTGGAGGGGCTCGGTCTGTTGGAGGGCTCGGTCTATTGGAGGGCTCGGTCTGTTGGAGGGCTCGGTCTGTTGGAGGGCTCGGTCTGTTGGAGGGTTCGGTCTGTTGGAGCGCTCGGTCTGTTGGAGGGGCTCGGTCTGTTGGAGGGCTCGGTCTATTGGAGGGCTCGGTCTGTTGGAGGGCTCGGTCTATTGAAGGGCCTGGCCTAATTGAGGGGTCGTTCTATTGGAGGGTTCGGCCTATTGGTGGGCTCGTTTTTTCTGAGGGTTCGGTCAATTGGGAGGTTTGGTCTTGTGGAGGGTTCGATCTATTGGAGCGCTCAGTCTGTTGGAGGGTTCGGTCTGTTGGAGGGCTCGGTCTTTGGGAGGGCTCGGTCTATTGGAGGGCCTGGCCTAATTGAGGGGTCGTTCTATTGGAGGGTTCGGCCTATTGGTGGACTCGTTTTTTCTGAGGGTTCGGTCAATTGGGAGGTTTGGTTTTGTGGAGGGTTCGATCTATTGGAGCGCTCGGTCTGTTGGAGGGTTCGGTCTGTTGGAGGGCTCGGTCTGTTGGAGGGCTTGGTCTATTGGAGGGTTTGGTCTATTAGAGGGGCTCGGTCTATTGGAGGGCTCGGTCTGTTGGAGGGCTCGGTCTATTGGAGGGCCCGGTCTGTTGGAGGGCTCGGTCTGTACGAGGGCTCGGTCTGTTGGAGGGCCCGGTCTGTTGGAGGGTTCGGTCTGTTGGAGGGGCTCGGTCTGTTGGAGGGCTCGGTCTATTGGAGGGCTCGGTCTGTTGGAGGGGCTCGGTCTGTTGGAGGGGCTCGGTCTGTTGGAGGGCATGGTCTATTGGAGGGCTCGGCCTGTTGGAGGGTTCGGTCTGTTGGAGGGCTCGGTCTGTTGGAGGGGCTCGGTCTGTTGGAGGGGCTCGGTCTGTTGGAGGGCATGGTCTATTGGAGGGCTCGGTCTGTTGGAGGGCTCGGTCTGTTGGAGGGGCTCGGTCTGTTGGAGGGCTCGGTCTATTGGAGGGCTCGGTCTGTTGGAGGGTTCGGTCTGTTGGAGGGCTCGGTCTGTTGGAGGGGCTCGGTCTGTTGGAGGGCTCGGTCTGTTAGAGGGCTCGGTCTGTTGGAGGGCTCGGTCTGTTGGAGGGGCTCGGTCTGTTGGAGGGGCTCGGTCTGTTGGAGGGCTCGGTCTGTTGGAGGGCTCGGTCTGTTGGAGGGCTCGGTCTGTTGGAGGGGCTCGGTCTGTTGGAGGGGCTCGGTCTGTTGGAGGGCTCGGTCTGTTGGAGGGCTCGGCCTGTTGGAGGGTTCGGTCTGTTGGAGGGCTCGGTCTGTTGGAGGGGCTCGGTCTGTTGGAGGGGCTCGGTCTGTTGGAGGGCATGGTCTATTGGAAGGCTCGGTCTATTGGAGGGCTCGGTCTGTTGGAGGGGCTCGGTCTGTTGGAGGGCTCGGTCTATTGGAGGGCTCGGTCTGTTGGAGGGTTCGGTCTGTTGGAGGGCTCGGTCTGTTGGAGGGGCTCGGTCTGTTGGAGGGCTCGGTCTGTTGGAGGGCTCGGTCTATTGGAGGGGCTCGGTCTATAGGAGGGGCTCGGTCTTTTGGAGGGCTCGGTCTGTTGGAGGGCTCGGTCTGTTGGAGGGCTCGGTCTATTGGAGAGGCTCGGCCTATTGGAGGGTTCGGTCTATTGGAGGGCTCGGTCTATTGGAGGGCTCGGTCTGTTGGAGGGCTCGGTCTGTTGGAGGGCTCGGTCTATTGGAGGGCTCGGTCTGTTGGAGGGCTCGGTCTATTGGAGGGGCTCGGTCTATTGGAGGGTTCGGTCTATTGGAGGGCTCGGTCTATTGGAGGGGCTCGGTCTATTGGAGGGCTCGGTCTATTGGAGGGCTCGGTCTATTGGAGGGCTCGGTCTATTGGAGGGCTCGGTCTGTTGGAGGGGCTCGGTCTATTGGAGGGCTCGGTCTATTGGAGGGCTCGGTCTGTTGGAGGGCTCGGTCTGTTGGAGGGCTCGGTCTGTTGGAGGGGCTCGGTCTGTTGGAGGGCTCGGTCTATTGGAGGGCTCGGTCTGTTGGAGGGCTCGGTCTGTTGGAGGGCTCGGTCTGTTGGAGGGTTCGGTCTGTTGGAGCGCTCGGTCTGTTGGAGGGGCTCGGTCTGTTGGAGGGCTCGGTCTATTGGAGGGCTCGTTCTGTTGGAGGGCTCGGTCTATTGAAGGGCCTGGCCTAATTGAGGGGTCGTTCTATTGGAGGGTTCGGTCTATTGGAGGGCTCGGTCTGTTGGAGGGCTCGGTCTATTGAAGGGCCTGGCCTAATTGAGGGGTCGTTCTATTGGAGGGTTCGGCCTATTGGTGGGCTCGTTTTTTCTGAGGGTTCGGTCAATTGGGAGGTTTGGTCTTGTGGAGGGTTCGATCTATTGGAGCGCTCAGTCTGTTGGAGGGTTCGGTCTGTTGGAGGGCTCGGTCTTTGGGAGGGCTCGGTCTATTGGAGGGCCTGGCCTAATTGAGGGGTCGTTCTATTGGAGGGTTCGGCCTATTGGTGGACTCGTTTTTTCTGAGGGTTCGGTCAATTGGGAGGTTTGGTTTTGTGGAGGGTTCGATCTATTGGAGCGCTCGGTCTGTTGGAGGGTTCGGTCTGTTGGAGGGCTCGGTCTGTTGGAGGGCTTGGTCTATTGGAGGGTTCGGTCTATTAGAGGGGCTCGGTCTATTGGAGGGCTCGGTCTGTTGGAGGGCTCGGTGTATTGGAGGGCCCGGTCTGTTGGAGGGCTCGGTCTGTACGAGGGCTCGGTCTGTTGGAGGGCCCGGTCTGTTGGAGGGTTCGGTCTGTTGGAGGGGCTCGGTCTGTTGGACGGCTCGGTCTATTGGAGGGCTCGGTCTGTTGGAGGGTTCGGTCTGTTGGAGGGCTCGGTCTGTTGGAGGGGCTCGGTCTGTTGGAGGGCTCGGTCTATTGGAGGGCTCGGTCTGTTGGAATGCTCGGTCTGTTGGAGGGCTCAGTCTATTGGAGGGGCTCGGTCTATTGGAGGGTTCGGTCTATTGGAAGGCTCGGTCTATTGGAGGGGCTCGGTCTATTGGAGGGCTCGGTCTATTGGAGGGCTCGGTCTATTGAAGGGCTCGGTCTATTGGAAGGGCTCGGTCTATAAGAGGGGCTCGGTCTTTTGGAGAGCTCGGTCTAATGGAGGGCTCGGTCGATTGGAGGGCGAGGCCTATGGGACGACCTGTGTCTATAGACCGTTCCAGATACCCCTGGTGACATCTATTGTAAAATCTATTGGAGGGTTCGGTCTATTAGAGGGGCTCGGTCTATTGGAGATCTCGGTCTGTTGGAGGGCTCGGTCTATTGGAGGGCTCGGTCTGTTGGAGGGCTCGGTCTGTTGGAGGGCTCGGGCTGTTGGAGGGCCCGGTCTGTTGGAGGGCTCGGTCTATTGGAGGGCTCGGTCTGTTGGAGGGCTCGGTCTGTTGGAGGGTTCGGTCTGTTGGAGGGCTCGGTCTGTTGGAGGGGCTCGGTCTGTTGGAGGGCTCGGTCTATTGGAGGGGCTCGGTCTGTTGGAGGGCTCGGTCTATTGGAGGGCTCGGTCTGTTGGAGGGTTCGGTCTGTTGGAGGGTTCGGTCTGTTGGAGGGGCTCGGTCTGTTGGAGGGCTCGGTCTGTTGGAGGGCTCGGTCTATTGGAGGGCTCGGTCTGTTGGAGGGTTCGGTCTGTTGGAGGGTTCGGTCTGTTGGAGGGGCTCGGTCTGTTGGAGGGCTCGGTCTGTTGGAGGGCTCGGTCTGTTGGAGGGGCCCGGTCTGTTGGAGGGTTCGGTCTGTTGGAGGGGCTCGGTCTGTTGGAGGGCTCGGTCTATTGGAGGGCTCGGTCTGTTGGAGGGTTCGGTCTGTTGGAGGGTTCGGTCTGTTGGAGGGGCTCGGTCTGTTGGAGGGCTCGGTCTGTTGGAGGGCTCGGTCTATTGGAGGGCTCGGTCTGTTGGAGGGTTCGGTCTGTTGGAGGGTTCGGTCTGTTGGAGGGGCTCGGTCTGTTGGAGGGCTCGGTCTATTGGAGGGCTCGGTCTGTTGGAGGGCTCGGTCTATTGGAGGGCTCGGTCTGTTGGAGGGTTCGGTCTGTTGGAGGGTTCGGTCTGTTGGAGGGGCCCGGTCTGTTGGAGGGTTCGGTCTGTTGGAGGGGCTCGGTCTGTTGGAGGGCTCGGTCTATTGGAGGGCTCGGTCTGTTGGAGGGTTCGGTCTGTTGGAGGGTTCGGTCTGTTGGAGGGGCTCGGTCTGTTGGAGGGCTCGGTCTGTTGGAGGGCTCGGTCTATTGGAGGGCTCGGTCTGTTGGAGGGTTCGGTCTGTTGGAGGGGCTCGGTCTGTTGGAGGGCTCGGTCTATTGGAGGGCTCGGTCTGTTGGAGGGCTCGGTCTGTTGGAGGGGCTCGGTCTGTTGGAGGGTTCGGTCTGTTGGAGGGCTCGGTCTGTTGGAGGGCTCGGTCTATTGGAGGGCTCGGTCTGTTGGAGGGGCTCGGTCTGTTGGAGGGCTCGGTCTATTGGAGGGGCTCGGTCTATTGGAGGGTTCGGTCTGTTGGAGGGCTCGGTCTGTTGGAGGGTTCGGTCTGTTGGAGGGGCTCGGTCTGTTGGAGGGGCTCGGTCTGTTGGAGGGCTCGGTCTGTTGGAGGACTCGGTCTATTGGAGGGGCTCGGTCTATTGGAGGGCTCGGTCTATTGGAGGGCACGGTCTATTGGAGGGCTCGGTCTGTTGGAGGGCTCGGTCTGTTGGAGGGGCTCGGTCTGTTGGAGAGCTCGGTCTGTTGGAGGGTTCGGTCTGTTGGAGGGGCTCGGTCTGTTGGAGGGCTCGGTCTGTTGGAGGGCTCGGTCTGTTGGAGGGTTCGGTCTGTTGGAGGGGCTCGGTCTGTTGGAGGGCTCGGTCTGTTGGAGGGCTCGGTCTGTTGGAGGACTCGGTCTATTGGAGGGGCTCGGTCTATTGGAGGGCTCGGTCTATTGGAGGGCTCGGTCTATTGGAGGGCTCGGTCTATTGGAAGGGCTCGGTGTATAAGAGGGGCTCGGTCTTTTGGAGAGCTCGGTCTAATGGAGGGCTCGGTCGATTGGAGGGCGAGGCCTATGGGACGACCTGTGTCTATAGACCGTTCCAGATACCCCTGGTGACATCTATTGTAAAAACTAAACACCACGTGTTTCGGGTCCCAAAACTGATTCCGGCATGAGTCTACCGCTATGTTTGCGTATGGAGTTGGTTCAGGTGCCAGGTTTCAACGTTTCTTTTGTCAGAATTTCAGGCGAGTGCTATCCGACTCGCATTGAAAAGGACAACGTATATCGGCTAATAATCATCGCTTCGTGACAAGTTCTATCGGGTACAGATGTTGTGTATTCTGTAAAATATATTCCTGCATTAGATTTGTAATATATCCAGACAAAATAAGTTCCAGAAAGATCAATATTTCGGCACTGAATAACATCAACAAACCGGGAAAATATCCGTTTTTCTGTTACGCACAGTCCAGAGAAATGACATTTGCCGGTTCTTAAAAAACACACCGATAGCATGTCACCAACACCATGTCACCAACACCATGTCATCAACGCCCTGTCACCAACACCATGTCACCAACACCATGTCACCAACACCATGTCACCAACACCATGTCATCAACGCCCTGTCATCAACACCATGTCATCAACGCCCCGTCATAATCATGTCATCAACACCCTGTTATAATCATGTCATCAACACCCTGTCATAATCATGTCATCAACACCCTGTCATCAACACCATGTCATCAACACCCTGTCATGATCATGCCATCAACACCCTGTCATAATCATGTCATCAACACCCTGTCATGATCATGTCATCAACACCGTCATCAACACCATGTCATCAACACCCTGTCATAATCATGCCATCAACACCCTGTCATAATCATGTCATCAACACCCTGTCATAATCATGTCATCAACACCCTGTCATAATCATGTCATCAACACCCTGTCATCAACACCATGTCATCAACACCAAGTGATAAACACCATGCCATCTACATATGAATGTGTTCCACCCGAATGTGTTCAGCCCGATGTGCTCCGCCCGAATGTGTTCAGCATGAATGTGTTGAGCTCGAATGTGTTCAGCCCGACATGAGAGGAGAAACTCGGTCAGAACTTCGAATACAGGAGGCAACGTCAAGAAAGACAGAAGAGGTCATTGGCCCTCGTACTGAAGGCAAGGATCGAAAGCGGACCATATGAGTGCCAGCATAGAGGCAACGAACATTTGGAAATACACAGATGGATGGGTAGATGGCAGAAAAAAAAAGAGAACCGGCAAGAAAAGCGGAAAAGGGGGGGGGGGTGGGGGAGGTGGCAGAGAAAGAAAAATGGGGCAGAGCCATATATACCAAGCCGAAGCGACGCGGTCAATAGAAACGTCAGCCAAACAACAACGCCGGGCGGAATAAAACTTAATATAATATTACACGGACCACTAGGAACCGCGCGAGAAAGCGTTCAGGACTCGACGCTATCCCATCCTCGCGTCCTGATTTACACGGCCATAACCTGTTCCTTATGAAGGCACCAAGCAGGGGGAGATTTTCCCCCGCGACCCCCAGCCGGTCTGGGCCATGGCGTCGACCGCATACCCTTATGAGGAGGGAGGAGGGAGGGTTTGAGCGGGGAGGGGTGGAGCAGGGGAGGTAGGGGGGGGGGGGTTGATAGTGTGCCTGTTGTAGTATAAGGACTATACACCCCTTTATGGCGGCCATCCACCCCGGATATAGCCAGACCGCTCCAGAGGGGGAAACAGCCAGAGCAGGAAGGAAATGAGGTGTGGTACAAGATAAAGACTTTATGAGCAAGCCCGTAGCAGCCGCTGGAATAGTCCTTGTGTGAGCCGGCCTTCCTGTCTAGCTATCCTCGCTAGCTGTGTGTATGCCTTCCTCTCGTCTAGATCTGTGTCACCCTTCCTGTCTAGCTGTCCTCGCTAGTTGTGTGTCTGCCTTTCTCTCTAGATCTGTGTCACCCTTCCTGTCTAGCTGTGTGTCAGCCTATCTCTCTAGATGTGTTTCTGCCTTTCTGTCTGACTTCTTGTCTTGCTGTGTCTGCCTTCCTGTCTGCATTTCTGTCTGCCTTCCTGTCTGTAGTGTGTCAGCCTATCTCTCTAGATGTGTGTCTGCATTCCTGTCAAGCTGTGTGTCTGCCTTCCTGTCGATAGTGTGTCAGCCTATTTCTCCAGATGTTTGTCTACATTCCTGTCTGCCTTTCTCTCTGGCTGAGTGTGTGTCTGCCGTCCTGTCAGCCTTTTTCTCTGGCTGAGTGTGTGTGTGCCGTCCTGTCTAGCTGTGTATCCGTATCCGTCTAGATGTGTGTCTACCTTCCTATCTGGCTTCTTATATAAGTGCCTAGCCCTATATGTACAAGCAGAGCATGTAACATCCACATATCCTTTCGTGAAATATGATGGTTTATGCATGCCTATGTTTATTTTCATCATAAAACACTATGACCTTACTGAGGTTCTGACATCTAAGCTGCAGTGCAAAAAGCGAAACCGACATATACCTTCCACGCACACCTCCCGCCCAATCTGACTTTTAGTGTAATAAGTGTAATAGTGTAATAAGTGAAAACACATCTACCCCACCCCCACCTTTCTTCACACACACACACCTAGCCATACATATATATGACCTCTGACATCTACTCATTAACTGGCATTTACTCCTTTCTGGTTGCTAAGCCGCATTATTGGCAAGTAGTCCCACTAATGGCCCAGTGAGTGGTCATGCATACTGACAGGTCGGCCGCACGCAAACAACGAAATATCTCACTTGTTCATTGGTGAACACGCGCTCTTGTGTAACGCCAGACATCGCCACAACACACCGAGAACAGGACCGCGGCAAATATCACATAGGGACCACGTGTGCCTATCCATAGAGAACTGAATGACCTTCGTGGAAGTAGTAAAAAACAAGGCTTTAGCAGTAACTGGTGAAATGCCAATATGCGTTTATCTTGTAATATAATTTGTATTTTTATTTATATATAAATATTATTTGTATTTATATTTATGTATTAATATTATTTGTATTTATATATAAATATTATTGGTTTAAACATAACTTATTTTCTGAGGTTGCAACATCGAATTCACATGTAAATGCTCGCCTCATAAATATTATTTGTATTTATATTACTATTATGTGTGTGTGCCTGTATTACAGCCATTGAGTCATGTGATCCGCATCGTCTGGAGAACATAACTCCAAAACATAACATAACTACAAAAGTACAAAGCATCATTCCGAACGTCAACACTTTTGTGTTTCTTTTTGTTCCTGTCATTAGTTTAAAGACCAGATGAAAAGCACATAAACGCCCGCTCACCTCTTTAAAAGAAGCTGCATATGTATAATGCCGTACAATAAATAGAATTAATTAATTCTCGCAACACATATATCATTTCCATTGTCCCCTTGCCATCGCCCATCATTCCATCTGTATTTTCTTTGTGTTCCATCGTCTACTATTCCTTCGGCCATGCCACCCCCCCCCCTCACTCCATTCCATACCCCCCCACCCCCCCCCTTACACCGACCATTGACTCCTTTATATATTACAAGAATACTCATCGGAGAGTTCGCCGCCCGCCCACTGTCTCACACCTCGCACTGTCTGCCTCCCACTTTCCATTCAACAGGACGACCTGGCGCCCCCCACCCCCCACACCGCCTCTCCCATCCTTTTCCCTGCCCCCCTCCCCCGCCCGTCCTCCAATAAGGAGGACCGTTAGATGAATTAGACGGGGACTAACCAGGTGAACTCCATCGTCGTCCATATTCTTATTTAACACAGCGGGAAGCCGAGTCAATACGCAACAGCAGAGTTCACAACGCCTAGCCCTATACACACCCCTGGCCCACACCCCTCGTCCACTCCCCTGGCCTACACCCCTGGCCCACACCCCTCGTCCACTCCCCTGGCCCACACCCCTGGCCCACACCCCTCGTCCACTCCCCTGGCCCACACCCCTGGCCCACACCCCTCGTCCACACCACACCACACCCAGCGATATTACATTACACTGCCCCTTACCCCATTCATCCGAGCACCCCCCCCCGCCACCCGCCCTCCTCCCATACACTTCGACCACCTACCTACCTAACCCTCTGACCCCCCCCCCCTAGCATACCCTGTGAGTACCCCAGCACCCTTGGCTAGCATACCCATCCGAACCACCTATCTATCTGCACCCCCTCCCCGACCCTGTCCCTACCCAAAACCCCCAACACATCCAATCCCCTGCCCTCTCCTGCCCCTCGGACACCCCCTATCCACCACCACCGTCCCTGATCCAGACCGCCCGACACACCTCCTCCTTCTTCGCCCCCCCCCCATTCCCCCGCCTTCTCACTGGCCCACAACTACAAAGCCAATATACAGTTTGTCCGCTACATATGAAGACCATACCCATCCACACCCGGTCGCCTGTAATATTATATTAGATATCATATTGTGATAATAACTCCCTCCCACTTCGTACTTGACATAAAGAAAAGAATAAACTCTCCATACACCATCCGTTGCAAGGCCCACTCCTCCACCACCCCACCACTCGACTGGCCACCTCATTCTTGGGACCCTACCACCCGTTGCTACCATCCACTACCCCCCCCCCGCCCCTTGTACCGCACCAGCGTTGCTATGCCCCCTCCCTCCCTTCTCCTAGCCAGCCCACACTTTCCAATACTCTCCCTCTACCCTCCCCCTCGTCAACCCCCCCCCCCCACACCACTCATCCTCACCAACACATCACTGGCTGGCCCCCGCACGCCCATCCCCAACTCTTACTGCCTACCCACCCTCGCACCCTACCACCAGCTGCTACCCCCCACCCTCAACTCATCCTCCAGCCCCCGCCCCATCCTCCATCGCCACCCCCAACCCACTCTCCATCGCCCTCCCCCATTGCACCCCACCCCAACCCGACCACCTCCTTGCACCCCACCCCACCCCGCCCACCCCCCTTGCACCCAACCCCACCCCGGCCACCCCCTTGCACCCCACCCCACCCCGCCCTCCCTCTACCTCAGTGCCGCGTCGATATTCCGGACGATGAAATGCGGCCGAGACCGAGCGACCCCTGGTGTCAAGGACCCGCGATGTCGTGTCACATTTGTCCCGGACGGCGGCAAGCCACGGAAGGGGTTAGGGGGGGGGGGCGAGGGGAGGAGGAGGGGGCAGACAGCCAGTCAGTCAGGCACCCAGGCATACAGGGAACAAGGCGGCATGCGGCAGTCTTCCCCATCGAACGCCGGCCGCCAGACAGAAATCCCGTGATCACGCCCCTGCATCACGTGACAACGAGATCCGAGACTGGCGGAACATTACCCGTATGCGTTACTTCATATGGCGCTATTGTGATTAAAGATGTATATATCGTATGTTTCATGGATAGCGGGGAGGGAGGGGGGTGGGGGGGGGTGAGGCGTGCGTGGCTATCAATACAGGAAGGCTGTACCGCTGTATCATTGTCTATCGTTCCTATTATACACATGCAGCTATCGCCATGTGCCATTGTTTCCTTAGCGTGGATATATTGCCCGGCACACCCATGTGAATGGAAGCTTCCGTTTGTGTTATGTTCTGGGTTTACATAATGTAGTGCGATTTACCGCTGGGGGGGGGGGGGGGTGGGGGGGCGTTGTCGTCCAAGTCGTTGTCGTATTCCGGGATACGAGGAAAAACTGTAAATTGCTGTGGAGGTTTTTACAGCATGCACATAACAATGACAACAGACGGCGGAACCTAAACAAAGGGGGGAAATGTATCTCATATATACACATACAGATCAGCCAAAGACCAGGAACTTCAGCCCAGAGTCACGTACATCGGGGGCTTAGCACATATATAACAGAGAGATATAACAGAGAGATATAACAGAGAGATGTAACAGAGAGATATAACAGAGAGATATAACAGAGAGATATAACAGAGATATATAACAGAGAGATATAATAGAGAGATATAACAGAGAGATATAACAGAGATATAACAGAGATATAACAGAGAGATATAACAGAGAGATATAACAGAGATATAACAGAGAGATATAACAGAGATATAACAGAGAGATATAACAGAGATATAACAGAGATATAACAGAGATATAACAGAGAGATATAACAGAGATATAACAGAGAGATATAACAGAGAGATATAACAGAGAGATATAACAGAGAGATATAACAGAGAGATATAACAGAGAGATATAACAGAGATATAACACAGAGATATAACACAGAGATATAACACAGAGATATAACAGAGAGATATAACAGAGAGATGTAACAGAGAGATGTAACAGAGAGATATAACACAGAGATATATCACAGAGATATAACACAGATATATAACACAGAGATATAACACAGAGATATAACAGAGATATAACACAGAGATATAACAGAGATATAACAGAGAGATATAACAGAGAGATATAACAGAGAGATATAACAGAGAGATATAACAGAGAGATGTGAGATTGAGAATTCACAGACGCAAGGGAAGCAGCATAGCAGATGTACAGATAACAGACTCAGGTACTTGAAGCTAGAAGTGCCTCAATCAAGCCCAACCCCCAGCTAGCACGCCACGTGGCCGCAAGGAGATCAAACAGAGACATAAATAAACAGGAAGAGACTAACGAGAAGCTATCAAAGACATAGGAGCGATCCAGAGAGATACCAGAGACCGGATAGGCTTAACGGCGATTCAGAGCAGCTAGTCAGCCCAAGCAAAACTAGTACCGTGTTGAAACATGGCACGAGGTGTCAACCATTTTGTTGTGTGTTTGGATTATCTTATGGTAAATCTTGATATATCTGATGAGGATCGGTTGTGGTATTTCGCCCCGGGCGCAGACTGAATGCTCGTTACAGTATAAGTTGGAGACATACTTGTTCAGCTAAAAAGTAAGATAAAGTACCCGGGAACCAGATTAAAGTGCTGAGCAGATGAGGCAAAGCCAATAACAAGGGGAATTGGGGGATTGAAGTGAGGGCGTGTGTTAAACCCCAGGACGTCATAATGACGAAAACGTCATATAGTTGTGGAATGAAATATCCATTTTTCACTTGGTTGACTTCAACCATTCTGATTATCGCCCTCACTACCCTGCGTAACGGTTCTGAAGGAGACTGGGTGGGGCCACTTGGGATTAAAGAAGTGATTGATTGAAAATTAGGGATCTTTTGCAGGCCCAAATTCACGAATAATGCGCAGGAAAATAAGGAAATCTAAGGTTTGTTAGTGTAGACGGTTCCAATGGGACAGACCCGGGGGGTTACCCCATATTCAATCGTTTATTATTGCACTTATATACATCGGAAATTGAAAAGTTACTGCCTCATATCTTCATAGATCCCCGTCAATAGCGATCGAGGCACAGTGTGAAACTGTACATTTTCTCCCAGATGGCGCAGGCCGCGTGGTATGACGTTTTCGGCACGATGACGTTTTGGTTCCAGGCGTCACAGGCGTGAAGCGGCGAAACCTTCTTGTTTTATTAGTAGGCGGTGCGGACCCTCCCGGCCCCTCACCCCCCTCTCTGTGTCAGTCGATTTACTGTGATTGTACCTATGTCATATTGGAGCATATTGCCGTTAACCTACTCGTATCATAATCTCGTTAGTATGAATAATTATACTCCAAGCAACAAGAAACATCGCGATATTCAGTCATTGTTTGCGATATTCAGTCATTGATTGCGACTTTCAGTCATTAAATGCGACATTCAGTCATTAAGTGCGACATTGAGCGGGTGGCTGACAATGGCCTTCTATGACGTCACGTCAAACTATGTTTATAGCTCACAAGCCGTTGATGATCAATGAACCGGATGTGGTAATGGCATAGACCAATATTCAACCCCACCCTCCACCCACCCACTAAGGATCATCGATTGCATATGTGTGGTAATTGGGCCGAGGAGTGTTTGCTCATAAAAAAATGTGGCCTACATAACACAAAAGTTTTTAGTGTTGGCCAAGACAGGAAAGAAGTCAAGAAAGGAGTATCACGACACACAAAGACCTCGTGAACATCTCCTGCCGCCGGGCATGAAACCTCAGATCAAAAGATGAACCCCGGCAAAAAATCCACCACCCTCCAGACGGTTCTTTCTCTGACGACGCCTTCAAGGCCATAGCACTTAACGAGAGATTAGTGAAGGTCGTACCAGCCCTTGCCCCTGAGTGGGACCCAACCGGGCCATATCATCCCACCGCTGTTACTCTACCTTCTCTTTAGCGAAGGATCTGCTTTCCTTTTGACAGATAATTGGAGCCAAGTTGTCACTCTTGTAAACTCCGTTCTGTATAATCACGCACTTGATGTATACTTGATGACTTTCGACTCGCGGTAGCTTCACCTCACGCCCCGCAGGTGGCGACACCAATCAAGGAAGACCGACCGTGACCGAACTACTTTTTCAGTAGCGCTACTTGCCATCTCCAACGCCTTAACATTACCACACCCCGGATCCTTCGGACGAGCGCACTAAATAAACCAGATATTTAGCATAATTTCTATGAGGCAGCTGTCCAGGTTGATGCTTATAAACGCACATTATCTTCATCAGATTCTATAAGGCATTTATTTTTATCAACTGGGTTACCTGAGCGCTTACTAGGAGAACCCATGTATCTCCATTGTCTTCAAATTAGAAACGACCCCAACAAAGCATTCATCGGTCAATATGTCACCATTACAACAAAGAGCGCAGAGTATACAATGAAACAGCCCATGTGGCAGAAGAGACGATTAGCATTCAAACGGTAGAAAGTTTTTAGTTTAACAGATCGCTGTGCAATTGTACAAGAAACGTTGTAGAAACGTCGCAGAACGACAATGCCTGATCTCACCAACACGTCTTACAGTAACCCCGTAGCTCAGTTGGTATAGCGGCCCATGGGTCGGTAAACCACACTTAGGCAACAAAGATCTAAGTAGAACATTTGTCGAGCGTTTATCTGGTCAAAAGAAAACTATTCAACCTGGAGGTGTTTTTTGCTGAATTAGGCAGGATCAAAATATTTCTATTAAATACACTGTCTGGACTATGAATCCTACCCCTAAGGACTCTACGACGAGGAGGTTAGGATGGGAAAGCACATTTAGTGCGTAAGCTACGTGTGGTTTGTGAATACGGCCCTAGGGCTGGTACTCATCAACTCATACTCTACCGACCCACGCATTGGGGTGTTCTACGGGTCATGCCAATTAGATAAGATATTATTTGCGATAATATATATGGCAGATCCAATAGTCAATTTCATGCGTAAAGGGTGAAATTGACCACGTGGGGTTTATGAATACCGCCCCATGCCAAACTTTAGACCAATATATGGACGAGTGTTCGACACGCCAACATGTCAGACATCTCCCTCCGTATGTACGGGATTGTTCTATGAATATCGCCTCTCATTATCCTGTAAGTATTCCTATTTGAGCTTTGTGTGCACCGACGTGGCATAAAACACTAATTAATTCAATATTGTTGTGAGGAATTAAATTGACACCACGCGCTTGGATGTCGGGTCTGACAAGGACATAACATCTTGAATTCTACGTGAGTTTGAGCCTGTTACGCCAGATATTCCGCCTCCATTTAGCATAGATATTCATCCATCCCATACTTAACCATTGACTTCCAAGGTTAGCATATTTACTGTTACTTGGCTTCGTGCGCATGCCTTCTACCTTATTCTTCTAGCCTACTGGTAACAATAGCGGAGACCCCGTCTTGTCCAAAAAAAAGTCTGCTGTTTATACACCAGAGCCTCCGCAACGCTAAACTTATCCCTTACGGCAGGCCAGAAACCAATACAGAGGGGCCAAAAAATGTAGTTCGTAGTTCTGCCAAATACCGCCGGGGGAGCGTCAGTGCAGTTGATAAAGATATCCGCGAACAAACCACGAACATTACATGGCCTCGAGAATGTATCGGGGACCCGACACTCCAGCCAGCGCTGCCAGACACCCACCCACCCGTCCGAGATCAGAGGATCCGGTGGTTACAGAGCTGTTTGTGTGCGTAATCACATAATCACACCATGTTTTCGTTGTAAATAAACTGCACGCGAGTCGCAGATAGAGTAAGCAGTCCTGCTGGGTTCCGGAGCAGTGCCACGTTAAGTTCATCATACACTGTCAGGTATATCCAGGGGGATTTTTGGCCATCGAGACGTGTTATTTTCGACACTTCCTCCGCACAAGACATATGACATTCACGCTTTATTCACCAAAGTCTTCAAATTCCTCTATTGTGTTTATTGGTTTCTATTGCGGCAAACCTTGTATTGTTGTTATGGATTGATTGTAGGTTAGGACGTCCCATTTTCAATGCTGGCTGCGAGTGGCAAGTGATGGTTACAGCATATATTCATAATCATATTTTTCCATGTATGGTATATAACATGGTTACAAGTCTGTGCTATATAAGTATGTAGATCTATGTACGTTTTGCATGACACTGCATTAAAAGAAAAAGGAATATATATTTACAAATTCATAAGCTGGTACAATTTGCTTATAATTCGCAACGCCATAGGCCTAAAGTAGTCCTAGTAAGTAGCATTCGAACACCTCAACAGGACGCATGATTACACGAAGGTAAATTGTTTATTCTGTGAACGACATCCGCCATCTTGTTTGTGTCTTAATTGTTAAACCAATAAACGGTCCTCCAGTATATGTCAGCGCGAAGTCACGGAGCGCCACCTGGCGAATAACAAAGCTCGGATTTAGAACCTGGTGTAATTGCTATACATTGCGGTATCGCGATATCGATACCAGAGCCCAAAGGGGGTGTTCTGCCGAGCTTTATCGCCACTTAATGGGCCAGTAATAGCCCCGCTAGGCACCCTTAACGCACGTCATCAGGCCTTAATTACGGGATAGAAGCCTCAGGCTCCACCACAGATCGACGTCAACACATAGATGGATCGGTGCTTTCCAGGCCGGGTTTGTGAGCACATAGGTTAAAGCGGGCAATGGAGTGTCTGGCTTGAGGTAATGACATTACTACTGTATGAAACAATTCCCAAGGCGTTGGTGAAGCCGGCTAATGGCTCCACCCTGACGAGTGTTGCTGCCCCGCCCTGATCTCTATTTAACGCCACTCGAATTTTGTCAGTAGAAAAACTTTGAAACCGTTTTCACGGCCAAAAACGGACGGTGTTGACTAAAAAATATTGCATCTCTCAAAGGACGTTAGCACTATGGTGGACAGGCTCTTTGTGGGCGTAATTTACGAGCTCAAGCCGGAACCTATACAGTTTATGTCGTATATAATAAACAATATTCGCCATTTGTGTGCGTAAGTTACGACAGTTCCAACATATCCAGCACTTTAAGCTGAAATCGTCTACAGTTTATTATAATAAGTCAGATTTTTTTTAATTTCTAAAGGAGCCTGAATAATTTTTTGGATCCATTCTAGTAATAATCGATGCCAGCTAATTAATTGCCGGCTGAGGACGAGGCGAGATTATAGTAAGTGCAGATGGAGTGCGACACGAAAGTGCAATTTCACGGCGAGGGTGATTTCGCGACCACCTGGGCACATAACAATGATTTGAATAATTGAGCACAACCCAAAGGGGGACGGGTCACAGCTTGCGCAAGTCCCTCCGCCCATTGGCGGCGCACTTATCTCAACCAAGTGATCAGGCTCCGACACATGCCACGTGGCCCCCAGAGGGCGCTTGCAAGTGCGACGCCATGGTTACCATTCATTGCGACAGGGGGTGAGAGGAAAATGGTTCACAATGGTCTTAGCTGAAAAGATTTTTGAAAAAAAAAATAGGTCGTATAACTGTTTATTACTTGAGACTTTTACGCGTACGTTTCAGACGGGCAATCCAGTACCTCGACCAACGATATAGTTAACACGCCCAGTGCGATTGGGTTGTATCCAAGTTTGCATTAAAGTTACTCCCGCAGTACATTGTTGCATGTAAATGATCTGGAAGCATTGTTTCTTCTGTTTCTGTGTTAACTCTATAACGTATTTACACATTATAATATACGCCTTGAGTTGATCTAATATTCAGTAGCACAAAGGGTTGACAGTGTTGTCTAATGACGTAGTACACAGGATTAACGAGGCTCGTCAGCGTACCTCTCCAGGGGCGGATCCTGAGGGAGAGGGGCCATCTGATGCGCGGACTCCCCCCCCCCCCACCCCCCGCCAATCATTGTGTTTTTTTGGCGCCCCCCGCCCCTGGTCACAACTCCCTGGTCGAGGAGACCACCATTATGACCGAGTCGCTGGCATGGTGGCCACCTTAACAGAACAACAGAGAACAAGACAATATAATGATAAATTGAGTAAATAATTGCCCGAGAGACACCATGGCGATGCCAAAGTGCAATTTTGTTTATACGTATAACAGCTTCGGAGATTTAAATAAAACGTAAGGATATCTTAATAATTATAAAGATTGGAAACTGATCAATAATAGAACTTGAGATCCTGCGGATTAAATTTGTTGCATTAATTTTACGGGAAAGACGTGTGGCTAGAAGCGACAACATTTGCCGTATGGCGGTTCATCAGTGTAGGGCCCCATACGGGCTTTTTCGACACCGCGACACGGCGATTTTTAATATCGACAACGCGACATTGGGGTTGTCTTAGAATCGACATGCGACATAAGATTTAGCGACACGCGACATGGAACTTTTCTTAAAATCGACACGCGACATGGACCTTTTCTTAAAATCGACACGCGACATGGACCTTTTCTTAAAATCGACACGCGACATAGACCTTTTTCTTAAAATCGACACGCGACATAGCTACCCCCCCTCAGGGGCCCTCAGTGTGACCCTCCAATATTAATTAGCCGGCTATGGCTTCCCGGCGTGATGAAGGTTGGCGGGTGAGCGGAGACAATCTCCATAGCATCCCCATGCGCCATCTGTCTGTATTGCGTAGAACTGCTAATCTTCTTCCCGCCACGGACACAATGTACCATTAAACCGGTCGGACGAAATGACATCTCACCAGGGTTTCTCCTCCATCAGGAATCCACTTTGGTCCCCGACCGGGGGAAGCCCAGCAAACAGCCACGTGCTAAAGCCAGGTCAGATCCCATCAAGCTGGTTCCCTGGCCATATCAAACGAGAGGTGTTGGACATACAAGGCTGATGATTTGTTGCCTGATGGGAAAGATTTTCCATCTGTCGGGATTTGGATCAGAATCGCCGAGCATAGGGCTAATGAATGGTGGGGGCTGGGTGACAGGCACTTTAAATGCTTACGGCAAGAGGAGTTATTTTTAGCGGTGTTGCGCTAATTTTGAGGAAATCTTACCACAACCTGGTCAGGATATATACTGTGCGATGATGCTATGAATTGCCGCGTATGACCATAGCTATCAAGGTTAAATTGTACAGACATAGACATGTTGGTGTTCAGGCGACTGGTTGGGTGGTACATCATGGCTAAGTTGGGCAAAGAAACCTCCCAGCGACTTGATGGTCTATCGAACCACAGCCTTCTGATTAACCGAGCTAGGCTCCTGTTTGTGACTTGAGGTCGAGAGCGGGTGGGGCGTCCAAAAATGTCCTCGGCAGAATTTATTCTTATTTTCTCATAATAAACGTCATAACAAAAATATATTGTTTGATTAAAAAAAGAGTTCTGACCATTTTTGTCAAATTGGCTTTAACATGGCGAACAACAGAAAAATGCTTTAGTTATATGTAGTTTTTTCAAGATTTTGAAGCCCCCCCCCCCCCCCCAAACTGGTAGACCGACTTCCCAAGAAATCCACCTGCAAACGCTTAGCGTCATGGTGAATACATAAATAGCAAAATACAAACTGCCCTTAGTGGTCATGGTTATCTAAAAGTATCATTAATCATATTGCCATTATTGGTCATCGTTATCTAAAAGTATCAGTAATCATATTGCCATTATTGGTCATCGTTATCTAAAAGTATCATCAATCATAGTGCCTCTATTGGTCATGGTTATCTAAAAGTATCATTAATCATATTGCCATTATTGGTCATCGTTATCTAAAAGTATCATTAATCATATTGCCATTATTGGTCATCGTTATGTAAAAGTATCATTAATCATATTGCCCTTATTGGTCATCGCTATCTAAAAGTATCATTAATCATATTGCCCTTATTGGTCATCGCTATCTAAAAGTATCATTAATCATATTGCCATTATTGGTCATCGTTATCTAAAAGTATCATTAATCATATTGCCATTATTGGTCATCGTTATCTAAAAGTATCATTAATCATATTGCCATTATTGGTCATCGTTATCTAAAAGTATCATTAATCATATTGCCATTATTGGTCATCGTTATCTAAAAGGATCATTAATCATATTGCCCTTATTGGTCATCGCTACCTAAAAGTATCATTAATCATATTGCCATTATTGGTCATCGTTATCTAAAAGTATCATTAATCATATTGTGCTTATTGGTAATGGTTATCTAAAAGAATCATTAATCACATTGCCCTTATTGGTCATCGCTATCTAAAAGTATCATTAATCATATTGCCATTATTGGTCATCGTTATCTAAAAGTATCATTAATCATATTGCCCTTATTGGTCATCGCTATCTAAAAGTATCATTAATCATATTGCCATTATTGGTCATCGTTATCTAAAAGTATCATTAATCATATTGCCCTTATTGGTCATCGCTATCTAAAAGTATCATTAATCATATTGGGCTTATTGGTCATGGTTATCTAAAAGTATCATTTATCACATTGCCATTATTGATCATCGCTATCTAAAAGTATCATTAATCATATTGCCCTTATTGGTCATCGCTATCTAAAAGTATCATTAATCATATTGTGCTTATTGGTCATGGTTATCTAAAAGTATCATTAATCATATTGCCCTTATTGGTCATCGCTATCTAAAAGTATCATTAATCATATTGTGCTTAATGGTCATGGTTATCTAAAAGTATCATTAATCATATTGCCCTTATTGGTCATCGCTATCTAAAAGTATCATTAATCATATTGTGCTTATTGGTCATGGTTATCTAAAAGTATCATTAATCATATTGCCCTTATTGGTCATCGCTATCTAAAAGTATAATTAATCATATTGTGCTTATTGGTCATCGTTATCTAAAAGTATCATTTATCATATTGCCATTATTGGTCATCGTTATCTAAAAGTATCATTAATCATATTGACCTTATTGGTCATCGTTATCTAAAAGTATCATTAATCATATTGCCATTATTGGTCATCGTTATCTAAAAGTATCATTAATCATATTGCCATTATTGGTCATCGTTATCTAATAGTATCATTAATCATATTGCCATTATTGGTCATGGTTATCTAAAAGTATCATTAATCATATTGCCCTTATTGGTCATCGCTATCTAAAAGTATCATTAATCATATTGTGCTTATTGGTCATGGTTATCTAAAAGTATCATTAATCATATTGCCCTTATTGGTCATCGCTATCTAAAAGTATCATTAATCATATTGTGCTTATTGGTCATGGTTATCTAAAAGTATCATTAATCATATTGCCCTTATTGGTCATCGCTATCTAAAAGTATAATTAATCATATTGTGCTTATTGGTCATCGTTATCTAAAAGTATCATTTATCATATTGCCATTATTGGTCATCGTTATCTAAAAGTATCATTAATCATATTGACCTTATTGGTCATCGTTATCTAAAAGTATCATTAATCATATTGCCATTATTGGTCATCGTTATCTAAAAGTATCATTAATCATATTGCCATTATTGGTCATCGTTATCTAATAGTATCATTAATCATATTGCCATTATTGGTCATGGTTATCTAAAAGTATCATTAATCATATTGCCCTTATTGGTCATCGCTATCTAAAAGTATCATTAATCATATTGTGCTTATTGGTCATGGTTATCTAAAAGTATCATTAATCATATTGCCCTTATTGGTCATCGCTATCTAAAAGTATCATTAATCATATTGTGCTTATTGGTCATGGTTATCTAAAAGTATCATTAATCATATTGCCCTTATTGGTCATCGCTATCTAAAAGTATAATTAATCATATTGTGCTTATTGGTCATCGTTATCTAAAAGTATCATTTATCATATTGCCATTATTGGTCATCGTTATCTAAAAGTATCATTAATCATATTGACCTTATTGGTCATCGTTATCTAAAAGTATCATTAATCATATTGCCATTATTGGTCATCGTTATCTAAAAGTATCATTAATCATATTGCCATTATTGGTCATCGTTATCTAATAGTATCATTAATCATATTGCCATTATTGGTCATGGTTATCTAAAAGTATCATTAATCACATTGCCATTATTGGTCATCGCTATCTAAAAGTATCATTAATCATATTGCCATTTTTGGTCATCGTTGTCTAAAAGTATCATTTATCATATTGCCATTATTGGTCATCGTTATCTAAAAGTATCATTAATCACATTGCCATTTTTGGTCATCGTTATCTAAAAGTATCATTAATCATATTGCCCTTATTGGTCATCGTTATCTAAAAGTATCATTAATCATATTGCCATTATTGGTCATCGTTATCTAAAAGTATCATTAATCATATTGCCTTTATTGGTCATCGCTATCTAAAAGTATCATTAATCATATTGTGCTTATTGGTCATCGCTATCTAAAAGTATCATTAATCACATTGCCATTATTGGTCATCGTTATCTAAAAGTATCATTAATCATATTGCCCTTATTGGTCATCGTTATCTAAAAGTATCATTAATCATATTGTGCTTATTGGTAATGGTTATCTAAAAGTATCATTAATCATATTGCCCTTATTGGTCATCGCTATCTAAAAGCATCATTAATCATATTGTGCTTATTGGTCATGGTTATCTAAAAGTATCATTAATCATATTGCCCTTATTGGTCATCGCTATCTAAAAGTATCATTAATCATATTGTGCTTATTGGTAATGGTTATCTAAAAGTATCATTAATCATATTGGCCTTATTGGTCATCGTATCTAAAAGTGTCAATAATCATATTGTCCTTATTGATAATATTTATCTAATGGTATCATTAACCATATGGACCTTATTGGTCATTTTGGCCTTATTGGTCATATTGGCCTTATTGGTCATATTGGCCTTATTGGTCATATTGGCCTTATTGGTTTAATTGATCATATTTTATTGAAGTTGGCCGCACGACTGACTTTATGCAGCATACCTGAATGGGGTTGGGTAGGGTTGAGGGCAAGCATGGAGCGGATACATCTCTCCTGGTGATATACTGGTATTTGAAATGACTGGTTCATTAATCTGCAAACTAAGCAAGAACTTGTGGTGAGGTTGCATCAGCCCCCGGGCCCGCCGTCACCCTGAAGCTGGGGCAGCCGGCAGCGGCGGACGTGTAGGCTGGCGCGGCGTGTTGTGAACAACAAGAAATCAACTCTCCCGGGGTTGGAAGTATTTATACGTATCGACTACAAGAAACCTCACTATATGTATAGGGAAAACAGCCCACGCTGGCTTCTAAAAGATTATGGATTGCTTTCACCGTTCGTGACACCGCATAGCGCATTATACCAAACGCCCAAAAAAGCACGTCCTTACAGGGAAACTGAACACCGAAAAGAAATTTCCAATGGCGTAAAGGATAATTTGATGAACTTGAGTGACACTGAATAATTTCCCCGAACTGTCGACACGCCCCATGTCTTAGTTTTACCAGAAGCAATGGCGTCAGTTCTTATCTGTGAAGTTATTTTTTGACACCTGGGACAGACGGACGGACAGACAGCCAGCCACAGTTAAAATAGAGGATGGTTACATTTATAGCAGGACATGACTCAGTGGGAAGATTTGTTTTATTTCCGTTCGTTATCAAGTAAACTGGTCCCAAGCGGCACGGTGCGTCGTTTGAACCTGGCCTCTGTTCCAATTCCGAAATAAAAATATGTTTAAACCAACTTTCGTTGTTTATACTATCTTCTAGTTGTTTTATCCTTGGTGTGGCGATATCATGATTAATATGTATCGCCGTTTGCAAATGTCAATGGCCAGTGTTCTTCTTTGTCGAAGTTGGGAATCTGTAGAACGCGTTTAAACCTTCTGAGAACATATAAGTAAATACTAGAACGCTGTGAGAATTAATAGGAAAATATTAGAAAGACGTGGGAAGTAAAAGGCAAATATTAGAAAGACGTGAGAAGTAAAAGGTAAATATTAAGCAGACATAGGAATTAATAGAAAAACATTAAGCAGATATAGGAATTAATAGAAAAACATTAAAAAGCCGTGGGAACTAATAGAGAAATATTAGAAAACTCCAGAAACTAATAGGAACATATTAAAAAGCCGTGGAAGCCAATGGGAATCAGGGGAACTCTTTGACTCTGGCTAACTAGGAACCAGAAACAAATTGGAAAATATTGGAATCGTTGGCTGTGTGAAGGAACCATTTAGACGTGAAGGGCAGGGCAGGGCAGGGCAGGGCAAGGCAGGGCAGGGCAGGGCAGGGCAGGGCAGGGCAGGGCAGGGCAGGGCAGGGCAGGGAAGGGCAGGGCAGGGCAGGGCAGGGGGTCTTCCCCCGTGATGGTTAATGCCAACCAGATCGGGCACCATGCGGCTGTTCAAAGCGATTCCACGTGGTGGAGTAGTGGAGGGGTGGAGGGGGATGGTGGTGGAGGGGGCTGGTTGGGAGGGGCTGGTGGTGGAGGGGCGGAGGGGTGGAAGGGGGTGGTGGTGGAGGGGTGGCTGGTGGCTGGTGGATGGTGGCTGGTGGGGATCGTTATGTTGATTCCCGGGCAGGCAGCACGGTATTCCGGTCACGATTCCTAAGTTCCTGTCGACGGATGTGACCTCTGGCCTCTCAGCGGTCCCCTCCGTAATAGGAAGTCTTAATGAGGGTGTGAATGAACTAAGGACGCACGTGGCTGTTGTGTGAGTAGGGGACCAGGTAAGGGGGAGGCCGGGCGGGCAGAGCCGGGGGGGGGGGGGGGAAGGAAAGCAAGGGGTGATTTGGAAGGCAGGGGCGGATGGTGGACGGCAGTGAGGGTGATGGTGAGGGTGAGGGTGGTTCACGAATTTATTAGGAGGTCCAGTCTACTACTGTGCGACAGATCCGTCCATAACGCACATTTAAACGAGGCCATAGTTTAAAAATCGGGGGGGGGGGCGGTTTAGGATGAGAGTGAGGGTGAGGGTGAGGGTGAGGGTGAGGGTGGTTCACAGATTTACATCCAGTGTATTACTATTCGACAGATCCGCCCACAACGCGGAAATCGCACGTTTAAACGAGGCCGTAGTTTAAAAATCGGTGGAGGTGGGGGTGGGGGTGAGGGTGAGAGAGGGTGAGAGAGGGTGAGGGTGAGGGTGAGGGTGAGGGTGAGGGTGAGGCTGAGGCTGAGAGTGAGAGTGAGAGTGAGCTTGGTTCACAGAATTATTAAAACATCCAGTGTAGTATTCCCGTACAAAAATATCATACAGAAATTCTATTAAAAAAAAAGTGTCTATCGATTGTTCTAAACGTTTTTCCATAGTTTTCATAGCATTTCCATCGAACTTCTATAGAGTTTCCATCGAACTTTTATAGAGTTTCCACAGCATTTCCATATAATTTACATAAAATTTCTATAGAGTTCCATGGAATTTCCATAGAATTTCTATAGATTTTCCATAGAATTTCCATAGAGTTTCCATAGAATTTCAATAGAGTTTTCATAGCATTTCCATAGAGTTTTCATAGCATTTCCATAGAATTTCTATAGCTTCCATAGAATTTCTATAGAGTTTCCACAGCATTTCCATAGAATTTCTATAGATTTTCCATAGAATTTCCATAGAGTTTCCATAGAATTTCAATAGAGTTTTCATAGCATTTCCATAGAGTTTCCACAGCATTTCCATAGAATTTACATAAAATTTCTATAGAGTTCTATGGAATTTCCATAGAATTTCTATAGATTTTCCATAGAATTTCCATAGAGTTTCCATAGAATTTCAATATAGTTTCCATAGAATTTTCATAGAGTTTTCATAGCATTTCCATAGAGTTTTCATAGCATTTCCATAAAATTTTATAGTTTCCATAGAATTTCTATAGAGTTTCCACAGCATTTCCATAGAATTTCTATAGATTTTCCATAGAATTTCCATAGAGTTTCCATAGAATTTCAATAGAGTTTTCATAGCATTTCCATAGAGTTTCCACAGCATTTCCATAGAATTTACATAAAATTTCTATAGAGTTCTATGGAATTTCCATAGAATTTCTATAGATTTTCCATAGAATTTCCATAGAGTTTCCATAGAATTTCAATATAGTTTCCATAGAATTTTCATAGAGTTTTCATAGCATTTCCATAGAGTTTTCATAGCATTTCCATAAAATTTTATAGTTTCCATAGAATTTCTATAGTTTCCACAGCATTTCCATAGAATTTACATAAAATTTCCATAGAGTTTCTATAGAATTTACATAGAGTTTTCATAGAATTTACATAGAATTTCCAAAGAGTTTTCATAGAATTTCCAAAGAATTTCCATAGAGTTTCCATAGAGTTTCTATGGAATTTCCATAGAGTTTCCATAGAGCTTCCGGGGGACCTCCCTATTGTAGTGATTAGCGCACTCGACCGCAGATCAGTAGGCCCTGGGTTCGAATGCAGGCTTGGCCACATAATCTGGGGCATGTTTCATCGTTTCATCCTTCATCGTCCCGAAGGTTCCATGGCCCGATTTAGCTTTCATGTGCACAAAAGTGGCCTAAACTACCAACATTTCATGTCGCGGCAGTGCATGGTACACACTTCAAGGTCGCCCTGGGTGAGTCCAACATCAGCTCCGTCTCGGCTGAACGGGCACGGCCGTTGGGCAGACCTTCACGTCTCATGCTGCTGATATTATTGTTCAAAGGATTGGCTTCGCCGCTGCTCGATTACTTCACGATTACTACTTCGCAGCAGGCAACCGGTGCGAAAGTCAATATGCCGGCAAGGCTTCCAAAGTTCCTTAAATGTGAAGATTTAAATCTGCGAATATCAACTTATATAGTGCCGTGCCTTCGGTATATATTCCTATATCGCTTGCAGGAGTCTTTTTACACAATATAGTCCAGAATTCGTATCTTCATATTACCTTCATATGTATCCTTTCACATAAAGAGTACTTCTACAAACCTGCAAACGTACCTGATCATAACCGGCTACGAGAAGAAAAAAAATGGCTCTGTCGAAATATTATCTCTATATACGTTCTATAGAAACCAGTTGCTCTATAGAGGTATCCCTACATCTTCAACAGAAATAATGTTTTTTTATCGAGGAATCGGGAATGGCTGGGGTCATGTGCAGGAGTTGGTGGCAGCTAGATATACACAGTTCAGGTTCGAACCCCCCGCATAGAGAGAGACAGAGAAACATGCTTCACCAGCCATGAACAGAGCGATTCCCGGACGTTGAGAACGTTGGGTTTGAAGGGGAGGGGGTGGGGTGAGGGGGATCGCATTTTGGGTGTCTTGCCTTCGCTGGTATATAATTGCAGCATCGAATCTCATCAGGTCAGTTAACACATTAAACACCTGCCATTCTGGGTGTCTGGGGGAAGGTGAGGGAGGACGGGATTGCTGAGAACAACTGGAAGCATTGGACAGTTTGGCGCAAGTGGAATCTGATTCAACCAATGACACCGAAGATGTTTTTACCATCCGGATGCCTTAATCAACCCACTATAAAACAACTGTGTTTCGGATTGTTTAATTTTGTTCACAACAACCCAAGGCGCAAAAATATGTTTATTTGATATGTACAAAAAGCAACAACGCCGTAATCCGTAACAGAAAGAGCAGCTAGAGACTAGAGTTGTAGCTAGTTCTGTCTGCCACCTTTGTCTTCCTACCCCGGTCCCGCTCAGCACCCTCACAGTAAAAACTCACTTGATGTGGCGAATACCGTTGGAGACAGAAATCAAATTATAGAGATTGAACGAGTCGGGTGGAGTTCACTAAAAGACAGCAAGGACGTCGACTGTGTTACAATGCCGGGAAAGCCGGCCTCCAGTCGCCGGGTTGCAACCGCCACGTTTTGTACGACGACCACATGTGACAAATGAAGACAATGTTTTATCATAGCAGCGTCACGTGACTGTGCCAAATCTCGCGAGAACTGGCTGCGACTCCACTTCGCGGGGAATATCGTAACTAAGCACTGCCGCTAAGGATGGTTAAAACATATTTTTTTTGAGTAACCAGGCAACCAAGAACGCACGCTGAGAAAGCTCTAATAATTTAGAAGGGTGAATAAAATTCGCTACATGGTTGGAAGCAAGGAGTTCCGGCAGTAACACGACAGGAAGCGGGCCGAGATGGAAACCTTGTGACTGGGGAGAAATCCAGGCTGGTTAACGGTACAATGGAAGGAACTTCTTTCGGCCGTCCGAGTGGTGAGCAGGGCACCGGGGAAAGAAGGGAGTAGGGCATAAGGGAAGAGAGAAACATGGCATAATGGGTAAGGATGGGTGCGGCCTAAGGGAAGGGAAGAACATGGCATAACAGGAAGAGGAGGGTGCGGCATAAGGGAAGGGAGGAACATGGCATAATGGGGAGAGAAGGGTGAGACATAAGGGAAGGGACGAACATGGCATAATGGGGAGAGAAGGGTGCAGCATAAGGGAAGGGAGGAACATGGCATAATGGGGAGAGAAGTGTGCGGCATAAAAGGAAGGGAGGAACATGGCATAATGGGGAGTGAAGGGTGCGGCATAAGGGGAGGTAAGAACATGGCATAATGGGGAGAGAAGGGTGAGACATAATGGAAGGGAGGAACATGGCATAATGGGGAGAGAAGGGTGAGACATAATGGAAGGGAGGAACATGGCATAATGGGGAGAGAAGGGTGAGACATAAGGGAAGGGAGGAACATGGCATAATGGGGAGAGAAGGGTGAGACATAAGGGAAGGGAGGAACATGGCATAATGGGGAGAGAAGGGTGAGACATAAGGGAAGTGAGGAACATGGCATAACGGGGAGAGAAGGGTGCGGCATAAGGGAAGGGAGGAACATGGCATAACGGAGAGAGAAGGGTGCGGCATAAGGGAAGGGAGGAACATGGCATAATGGGGAGAGAAGGGTGCGGCATAAGGGAAGGGAGGAACATGGCATAATGGGGAGAGAAGGGTGCGGCATAAGGGAAGGGAGGAACATGGCATAATGGGGAGAGAAGGGTGCGGCATAAGAGAAGGGAGGAACATGGCATAATGGGGAGAGAAGGGTGCGGCATAAGGGAAGGGAGGAACATGGCATAATGGGGAGAGAAGGGTGAGACATAAGGGAAGGGAGGAACATGGCATAATGGAGAGAGAAGGGTGCGGCATAAGGGAAGGGAGGAACATGGCATAACGGGGAGAGAAGGGTGCGGCATAAGGGACGGGAAGAACATGGAATAATGGGGAGAAAAGGGTGAGACATAAGGGAAGGGAGGAACATGGCATAATGGGGAGAGAAGGGTGCGGCATAAGGGTAAAGAGGAACATGGCATAATGGGGAGAGAAGGGTGCGGCATAATGGAAGGGAGGAAAATGGCATAATGGGGAGAGAAGGGTGCGGCATAAGGGAAGGGAGGAACATGGCATAATGGGGAGAGAAGGGTGAGACATAAGGGAAGTGAGGAACATGGCATAACGGGGAGAGAAGGGTGCGGCATAAGGGAAGGGAGGAACATGGCATAACGGAGAGAGAAGGGTGCGGCATAAGGGAAGGGAGGAACATGGCATAATGGGGAGAGAAGGGTGCGGCATAAGGGAAGGGAGGAACATGGCATAATGGGGAGAGAAGGGTGCGGCATAAGGGAAGGGAGGAACATGGCATAATGGGGAGAGAAGGGTGCGGCATAAGAGAAGGGAGGAACATGGCATAATGGGGAGAGAAGGGTGCGGCATAAGGGAAGGGAGGAACATGGCATAATGGGGAGAGAAGGGTGAGACATAAGGGAAGGGAGGAACATGGCATAATGGAGAGAGAAGGGTGCGGCATAAGGGAAGGGAGGAACATGGCATAACGGGGAGAGAAGGGTGCGGCATAAGGGACGGGGAGAACATGGAATAATGGGGAGAAAAGGGTGAGACATAAGGGAAGGGAGGAACATGGCATAATGGGGAGAGAAGGGTGCGGCATAAGGGTAAGGAGGAACATGGCATAATGGGGAGAGAAGTGTGAGACATAAGGGAAGGGAGGAACATGGCATAACGGGGAGAGAAGGGTGCGGCATAATGGAAGGGAGGAAAATGGCATAATGGGGAGAGAAGGGTGCGGCATAAGGGAAGGGAGGAACATGGCATAACGGGGAGAGAAGGGTGCGGCATAAGGGAAGGGTGAAACATGGCATAATGGGGAGAGAAGGGTAGGGCATAAGGGAAGGAAAGAACATGGCATAACGGGGAGAGATAAGTGCGGCATAAGGGAAGGGGGAACATGGCATAATGGGGAGAGAAGGGTGCGGCATAAAGGAAGGGACGAACATGGCATAATGGGGAGAGAAGGGTGCGGCATAAGGGAAGGGGGGAACATGGCATAATGGGGAGAGAAGGGTAGGGCATAAGGGAAGGAAAGAACATGGCATAACGGGGAGAGATAAGTGCGGCATAAGGGAAGGGGGAACATGGCATAATGGGGAGAGAAGGGTGCGGCATAAAGGAAGGGACGAACATGGCATAATGGGGAGAGAAGGGTGCGGCATAAGGGAAGGGAGGAACATGGCATAATGGGGAGAGAAGGGTAGGGCATAAGGGAAGGAAAGAACATGGCATAACGGGGAGAGATAAGTGCGGCATAAGGGAAGGGGGAACATGGCATAATGGGGAGAGAAGGGTGCGGCATAAAGGAAGGGACGAACATGGCATAATGGGGAGAGAAGGGTGCGGCATAAGGGAAGGGGGGAACATGGCATAATGGGGAGAGGAGAGTGCGGCATAAGGGAAGAGAGGAACATGGCATAATGGGGAGAGAAGGGTGCGGCATAAGGGAAGGGAGGAACATGGCATAACAGGGAGAGAAGGGTGCGGCATAAGGGAAGGGAGGAACATGGCATAATGGGGAGAGAAGGGTAGGGCATAAGGGAAGGGAAGGACATGGCGTAACGGGGAGAGAAGGGTGCGGCATAAGGGAAGGGGGGAACATGGCATAATGTGGAGAGAAGGGTGCGGCACAAGGGAAGGGAAGAACATGGCATAACGGAGAGAGAAGGGTGCGGCATAAGGGAAGGGAGGAACATGGCATAATGGGGAGAGAAGGGTAGGGCATAAGGGAAGGGAGGAACATGGCATAACGGGGAGAGAAGGGTGCGGCATAAGGGAAGGGGGGAACATGGGATAATGGGGAGAGAAGGGTGCGGCATTAGGGAAGGGAGGAACATGGCATAACGGAGAGAGAAGGGTGCGGCATAAGGGAAGGGAGGAACATGGCATAATGGGGAGAGAAGGGTGCGGCATAAGGGAAGGGAGGAACATGGCATAACGGGGAGAGAAGGGTGCGGCATAAGGGAAGGGAGGAACATGGCATAATGGGGAGAGAAGGGTGCGGCATAAGGGAAGGGAGGAACATGGCATAATGGGGAGAGAAGGGTGCGGCATAAGGGAAGGGAGGAGCATGGCATAATGGGGAGAGAAGGGTAGGGCATAAGGGAAGGGGGGAACATGGGATAATGGGGAGAGAAGGGTGCGGCATAAGGGAAGGGAGGAACATGGCATAATGGGGAGAGAAGGGTGCGGCATAAGGGAAGGGGGGAACATGGGATAATGGGGAGAGAAGGGTGCGGCATTAGGGAAGAGAGGAACATGGCATAATGGGGAGAGAAGGGTGCGGCAAAAGGGAAGGGAGGAACATGGCATAATGGGGAGAGAAGGGTGCGGCATAAGGGAAGGGAGGAACATGGCATAATGGGGAGAGAAGGGTGCGGCAAAAGGGAAGGGAGGAACATGGCATAATGGGGAGAGAAGGGTGCGGCATAAGGGAAGGGAGGAACATGGCATAATGGGGAGAGAAGGGTGCGGCATAAGGGAAGAGAGGAACATGGCATAATGGGGAGAGAAGGGTGCGGCATAAGGGAAGGGAGGAACATGGCATAATGGGGAGAGAAGGGTGCGGCATAAGGGAAGGGAAGAACATGGCATAATGGGGAGAGAAGGGTGCGGCATAAGGGAAGGGAGGAACATGGCATAATGGGGAGAGGAGGGTGCGGCATAAGGGAAGGAAGGAACATGGCATAATGGGGAGAGAAGGGTGCGGCATAAGGGAAGGGAGGAACATGGCATAACGGAGAGAGATGGGTGCGGCATAAAGGAAGGGAGGAACATGCCATAATGGGGAGAAAAGGGTGCGGCATAAGGGAAGGGAGGAACATGGCATAACGGGGAGAGAAGGGTGCGGCATAAGGGAAGGGGGGAACATGGCATAATGGGGAGAGGAGGGTGCGGCATAAGGGAAGGGAGGAACATGGAATAATGGGGAGAGGAGGGTGCGGCATAAGGGAAGGGACGAACATGGCATAATGGGGAGAGAAGGGTGCGGCATAAGGGAAGGGAGGAGCATGGCATAATGGGGAGAGAAGGGTGCGGCATAAGGGAAGGGAGGAACATGGCATAATGGGGAGAGAAGGGTGCGGCATAAGGGAAGGGAGGAACATGGCATAATGGGGAGAGAAGGCTGCGGCAAAAGGGAAGGGAGGAACATGGCATAATGGGGAGAGAAGGGTGCGGCATAAGGGAAGGGAGGAACATGGCATAATATGGAGAGCAGGGTATGGCGAGTGAAAGGGGGTACAGTAAAAGGGATAGGGGAGAATAGGGTAACAAAAGAAAGGGGAGATTAGGGTAACAAAAAAAAGGCGAGAGCAGAGACAGAAACGAATGGAAGCGTATGGGATAAAGAGAATAGCAATGGGGTATGAAAGAAGGGAAGAGACTTGCATGTAAGGAAAGAGGGAGAATGGTATGACAGGAAGAGCAAACCAATGCACATGTGTTAGAGAAAAGGGAGAGCAGCGTACAAAGGGAAGGGGAAACAAAGCACACTCACGAGGGAAAGGGGAGAGGAACATACAAAAGGACGGGGAGACCATGGTGTGAAGGTAAGTGGCGAAGCTGATAGCACAAAACAGGCGACGCTTGTATTACAGAGCGCCGCAGCGGTATAAAGGGACAGCTGGGCGTGGTGCAGCATGCAGAGTTAGCTTGATATGATGCCATGTAGGAAGGTTAATTATCCGAGGGGCTTTCAGGTCCCCCCGACCCCCCCACCCCCACCCCCTCCACTCCCCACCACAATGTCCACCGTTGGATTATAACATGTGTTAATGAAATCAGCGAGCAGCAATCTTGACGTAGGAGGCGCTGAGATATCGCTTCCCCGAGATAATTCCTCCCAGAATTCATCATCAACGGCCGACCACAGCTGAAGGCGTTACGTGATCGTCGGGTGCAGAACGCCCTCTGGTGGCGGCGGCTCGACTCTCTCTGTGTGACTGCAGCGTTATTCGTTCCCCTGGTAACGCCCCCTACGCGAAAAGCGATTTCCGGCTTCAGCATGACTCCATGATACCGGTTTGACCTCATGACACCGGTGTTACCCCCATGACACCAGTGACCCCATGACAGCGTGACCCCATGACACCGGTTTGACCTCATGACACCGGTGGTACCCCCATGACACCAGTGTCAGACGCATGGCACCAGTGTCAGACGCATGACACCAGTGTGACCCCCATGACACCAGTGCAAACCCATGACACCAATGTGATCCCATGACACCAGTGTGATCCCATGACACCAGTGTGATCCCATGACACCAGTGTGACCCCCATGACACCAGTGTGACCCCCATGACACCAGTGTGACACCCACAACACCAGTGTGACCCCATGACACCAATGTGACCCCATGACACCAATGTGACCCCCATGACACCAGTGTGATCCCATGACACCAGTGTGATTCCATGACACCAGTGTGATCCCATGACACCAGTGTGACCCCCATGACACCAGTGTGATCCCATGACACCAGTGTGATTCCATGACACCAGTGTGATCCCATGACACCAGTGTGACCCCCATGACACCAGTGTGACCCCCATGACACCAGTGTGACACCCACAACACCAGTGTGACCCCATGACACCAATGTGACCCCATGACACCAGTGTGACCCCCATGACAGATGTGTGACGCCATGACACCAATGTGACGCCATGACACCAATGTGACCCCCATGACACCAATATGACCCCATGACACCAATGTGACCCCCATGACACCAGTGTGACCCCCATGACAGATGTGTGACGCCATGACACCAATGTGATCCCCATGACACCAGTGTGACCCCCATGACAGATGTGTGACGCCATGACACCAATGTGACGCCATGACACCAATGTGACCCCCATGACACCAATATGACCCCATGACACCAATGTGACCCCCATGACACCAGTGTGACCCCATGACACCAGTGTGACCCCATGACACCAGTGTGACCCCCATGACACCAGTGTGACCCCCATAACACCAGTGTAACCCCATGACACCAATATGACCCCATGACACCAATGTGACCCCCATGACACCAGTGTGACCCCATGACACCAGTGTGACCCCCATGACACCAGTGTGACCCCCATGACACCAGTGTGACCCCCATGACACCAGTGTGACCCCCATAACACCAGTGTAACCCCATGACACCAATATGACCCCATGACACCAATGTGACCCCCATGACACCAGTGTGACCCCATGACACCAATGTGACCCCCATGACACCAGTGTGACCCCCATGACACCAGTGTGACCCTCATGACACCAGTGCGAACCCATGACACCAATGTGATCCCATGACACCAGTGTGATCCCATGACACTAGTATGACCTCCATGGCATCAGTGTGTCTTCAAACGACCTACCTCCAACCAGACCTTTGTACATAAGATCTCCCATTGCTTAGCGCTACCTCTGGGATCGCTCAACATAACCTTGAAACCGTACCTAAGGTCACGGGGCTGTAAGGGTAGAATGACAGCATGCAGAAGGGATCGCCGTATAGATGTGCATCTGCTTTCAGGGGGGAGGTTATTGTCCCCAGACTGCAGCTCTCTTACTATAGGTCTCGGCCAGACGGATACCATATTGAATTAGGCCATGAATTAGGGCGAGGCGGGATGGTTGAGGGTAGGAACCCTAGGAGGGGGGGTGTAATTACCCAAATTAAGCGTCTGCTCCTCGGGGAACAAGTCCCTGAAGGTAAACCCTCGCCCCCACCCCCCCCCCCCGCGCCTCTCATGGGCTACTATCGTTACCCTGCCTTTGCACCACATTTCATAATTCTCTCCCCTCTATCCCCTTCACCATCACCCGTCCTCGCCTGCCCGTCCGGTTATCGACACGGGTCATTCTCCTATTTACACCCCCTATCCCCTAACACCCCCCCCCTCCTCACCCTTCACCCGTCTATCACCACCCCCAGCCCCCTTAACAACCCGGGTCCCCTAGAGTCATCTTATGGAACTGTAACCGACAATACGTCACGACTGTCTTATCGATAGCGCCCCACCCACACCCACCCCTTACCGCACCGCACACCCACCCTCCTCATGCAACACCGCACCTCTACCCACCCCATACCGCACCCCACCGGCACCCACCCCGCCCCTTACCACCCACCCCATATCGCACGGCACACCTACCATACCCTGCCCCTACCTACCCATTCCATACCACCCCATGCCCCCACCCACCCACCCACCTGATACCATACCCTGCCCCTACCTACGCATTCCATACCACCCCGTGCCCCTACCCACCCACCCACCCGATACCATACCCTGCCCCTACCTACCCATTCCATACCACCCCATGCCCCCACCCACCCACCCACCCGATACCATACCCTGCCCCTACCTACCCATTCCATACCACCCCATGCCCCTACCCACCCACCCACCTGATACCATACCCTGCCCCTACCTACCCATTCCATACCACCCCGTGCCCCTACCCACCCACCCACCCGATACCATACCCTGCCCCTACCTACCCTAATTACCACTTTTAATTGTATCCGCCCGGTCTTCCCAGGAATGTTGATACACAGCCCCAACGCGGGGGGTCGTGGGTGGGGAGGCTGGGGAAGGCGGGGGAGGGGCAGTTTATCCAGGGCCAAAGATGGACTTTATAGCAATGCTAATTGGAGCGCAACGCTCTCAATTAGTGATGATAAGCTTAATATAAGAAAACTATGGCAATCTGGCATCAATTTCCACACTAAGACGACGCAGCATTAACATTGAACCCATGAACTCTGATGAACATTTGATCTTCGCGGTTTGGTTTAATACAGTGAAGGGCGCAATTTGACGGTCTTCCATAAAATAAATGGCAGAAAAGGGTCAGCTGAAATAATAATTAATATGACATAAATTATAGGAATCCTTCTTGCCAATCTATCGTAAAGTCCATGAGCATGGCCACCACAGACAATGGAGATGAGTTCTATAACTATCGATGCTAGTCATCAGCATGGATACCATAGAGAATGGAAATAAGTATTAATTATTTAATAATAATTAGCAATAATTAGTATTATAGCTAGTAATAATTAGTATTATAGCTAGTAATAATTAGTATTATAGCTAGTAATAATTAGTATTATAGCTCGTAATAATTAGTATTATATCTAGTAATAATTAGTATTATAACTAAGACAAATCATTTGGCTGAGGAAGCCTCTCTAGCTCGGTTGGCAGGCAAGCTAAAGTGCGGATCAGCAGGTCGTGGGTTAGCGTCCTGCCCGTAACCACCTGCATCTGGCGCGTTGCATCCAACCGCATTTCGTTGTCCAGTGGAGCTTATTGGCCCAATTCAGCCTTCATGTGCACAAAAGAGGCCTAAAACTAAATATTGTACCGCAAGCAACACCAAAAATCTTCCATTCATTTATTTCCTATTTCCACGGAGCAGAATTTGGTTCGAAGTTTTGTTTTTCCTTTCTGCCTCAAACATATCAGAGCCGGAGTCCAAATACAATACAGCGGGCCCGTCATATTTAATATACGACAAAACAGAAGGTATTTATTTTATTCATATTGAGTTCCTTTGACGACTGCCAAATAATATCAAACCTCAATATATCGATCAATCAAAAGATGAAAAACAGTCCAGTCCAGTACTGACCGGGGCCCCACTGCACCAGCTGTCACAGCAATGACGGATCCCCGAGGGCAGCAAGCAGCAACCTGGCCACTTTTTGTCATTTTTCTTTACCCAGAATGCCTACTTCCGCTTCCCCTCTCCCTCTCGGCCATAACAAGTGAAATGTGACAGTCTTGTCTGGTGCACAATACAGCGAGCGGCCACCCCAGGTCGCGTTCACTGATCCATCAATCAACTGTTTTGTGTGGGAATCAGAAACTTTCCAAGTGAACTGTTTGCTTTGCCTAAGACCGACCGACGTCTGTGGGTGTGGAGGGTGGGGAGTAACGAGGGACTGTTGCTGTGATTGACCAGGGTGGCGGGTGGGGGGCCAGGGGGGAGGGGGGGGGGGGGGGGGGTTTGGGGGGGGGGGTCTCCCGTGGGGCGTGAAAGGGGGTGTCGGGCCAGGGAAGGACGGGGTGTGATGTGGGGCGCTGGGGGATTATTGCATGAAGGTGTCCCATTAAAGACGCTGTTAGATCTTACAAAATTAAGAATCGGTTTTGTTTTGTCGTGTTATCCTTTTTTTAATGGATCGGCATCAGTCATGAGAGTGATTTTCATGTGCTTGAAAGTCTCTGTTGGATATTCCAGGACGACAATGAAATCAGAGCCACAACTAACCGTGTCACTTTTTGGCTAGAAGCAGTGTCGTTTTTCAAAAATCTGTGTCCATGTCGCTTTTTCAGATCCTCAATGTCGGAATTTGGGGGTCAATGTCGAATGTCGATTTTTTTCAGTATGCCTGTGTCACGTGTCGCCATTTATCTCTTGCAGATTCCTGATATTTAAAAACATTTGTTGTGTACATACTACGGAACCAAGAAGTAGCTCAGACCCAAATTAGCTCATATGCGATTGGGTCCTGTCCTGTAAACCCGGAGCGAAAGCCAGATTTCTCCATCTGAGGTACAACAAATGAAGCTTTTTTATCCCATAATATTATAAACAGCCGAATTCATGTCATATCTTTAGCGTCCCGCCCCTCCACTCCAACCCTCAATCTATTTTCACCCGATATGCATACCTATATATCTCCTTCACCACCCTTGATTTCAAACGACGACAGATCTCTAGATCCAGGCGTCTAAAACGTGGGACAGATATTTGCAAATGGGGCCACATGGGATATTTTGATGTTTTCATCATGTGTCTGGCGCGCGTCCTTCCAGGGTCGTACTTCTCGGAGCAGAAATCAGCGATTTCTCTTCATGTGCCCATCTGAGACTGAATCGATTTTACAATTGCAGCTCTTGATTATATATTTGATCGATATCGAAAGTGTTCAAATAATTAACCTTTATTTAAGCCTGCTCTGCCATCCTGGGTGTTTTTTTTCAATCAAAAATCTCTCCATGACCAAGCTCTCGCTCTCCATATGCGGCACATCCACCACTGTAGTGATGTAATGCCCGCCCCCCCCCCCCCCCACCCCGTCAAAAGGAAGCTGAGAACGATCACCGCTTACGGTTGCCATCACAACGCTCAAGATTTACACCCCCCTACTGGTGAAAACTATGGTGCCTTACAGATACCCCCTCCCCCCCCCCCTCCCCCGCCTCCGTCTGATTTGGAAAGTAGTATACATGCAGTATCTGATCCCCCACTCTAGATCACATCCCCCCTGTCCATCTTTAAAAGCACTAATATTATTTTTAAAAAGTCTTCCGTCTTACGGACGTGTCGCGGCTAGGGTATCGGGAAATCAGCACCGGGATTGAGTCCATCAGAGAAATATGAAGCATTCTCCTTCTATAACCGTCAGCGATAAGCGGTGGCGGAGACAGGGTTGGGGCCTGGGGGGGGGGGGGTTTGTGGGTCGAGTACGGACGGGGGAAGGGTTATGGCGCTTAGACCTGGAGCCTGTGAGGGGAGCGGGGAGGGGGGGGGGGGGGGCGGGGGCGGAGGAGAGGGGCGGGGGAGGGTTATGACTTTTAGACCTGGAGCCCGTGAGGGGAGAGGGGACTGGGGGAGGGTTATGGCGTTTAGACCGGGAGTCTCTGGAGGGAGCGGGGCGGGGGGCCCGGGGTTTGGGGAGGGTACATCGCTCAGACCTGGAGTATCCTCAAAGCGAGATGTCGGCTGGCCGCGTCCCCACGTCACTTCCGCTCGGAGTCATTCTGGGAATCTTAAAACATGCCGAATGGAGGGATCCATTTCAAGCGGTAACCATTGGAAACGGCAGGCGGAAGACTGGAGATGGATTGATAACGTTGTGGTTGGCTCCTCTATAAGGCTGTGGCTGGGGTGTTTTTACCGGGTGCCGTGTCCGAGAGGTTAACTTTGCTCTGCACGGGTACATCTGAATGGGCAGGACGGACGCTTGCCGTTTTGCTGTGAGCTACGCTAAGTTAATGGTTCTTTTCCCATCTTGAGATGTAGATAATGGAGTGCGGTATAAACCTAGTTAAAACCCCGACAGCCATGTCACGTGACCACTAACCTGGTAACTGAAGGCGGTTGGCGGCGGTACGACGAAACGTATTATTCACAGTAAAATTGGTTATTTTGTCAAGTGAAAATGGATCTGGTGTACAGACACTGGGCCTATGATCACTGGCTCTGTGAGGCCATATTTACGAAACTCCGTCCAGCTATAGTCTACGCTGATGAACCCGGGCAAATCTGAGGCAAGAAATTGCCATTTTGATACATCGCTCTTGAGCGAAGTCAAGACTGAATCAATATAGATAATCGTTACCCAGGACAAATGAAACAAAAAAATATCCCCAAATTAATTGTCGGCATCAACTATTATTACTTCATCACGTGACCCAGAGCGCTGAGAACTCACATGAGACTCACGCATAGGCGTGACACAAGGAGATGGAGTTACGGAAGACAAAAACAACTAATATTATCGTTTTGAGGCACGGACCAGTTGAGTTGGGAAAAAAAAGAAGGGGACATAGAAATATAGAATCCTGGCGCTAGACTGTGTAAGGCGAAGCGGAGGAGATGAAGTCCGCACGGAGAGGGGAAGATAAGCCTTCCGTCAGCCTGTCTGGCTGCTCGTCTGGCTTACTAATGAGGGATTAAAGGGTCCTACACCCCTGGGCGGGGCCTTTTGTTGTCCGTGAAGTGGGGCTCGAGTTTGAGGCGTTCAACAAGCGAAGACACCGCTTCGGGACCCCCCGACGGATTTGTAAAACAAAACAGAAGAAGGTGGAAGGGCGAGTGGGGACCCCCGCACGCCATGGCACATCCATCAAGGTCTTCTTTGTTCTGCAGGCAGGACAGCCGTGCCGCTGAAGGAGGGTGTCCAGTCAGGCCTGCTCCTCGGGGCTCTGTCTCTGCCTGTGGCTCTGTGTGTGCCCCCACGCCCGGTGTCTGTGTGTGCGTGTCTGTGTGTGCCCGCACCCCCGGGCCCTCTCTGTGTGCCCTCTCCCCGACTCCGGGTTCTATCCGCGTGCACCCCCCACCCGCTAATCCCCAACCCCACAGCTCTTTCTACAGCTCTTTCACCGAACCCCCGATCTCTCGGTGCGCCCCTCCCCCTCCACTAATCCCCGGGCGCTCTCTTCTTGCTGTCTTGCCCCCCCCACACATCCACTCCTACCTTCGCCTCACATCAACCCGCCCCCCCCCCCCCCGACGAGTGACCACGGGAAAGGTTCAACAGGGGTGTAGCGAGATAGGTGGGCTGGGGGTAGGGGAAGCGATCAAATGAGGGCCAGGGCAGTTGAATTTCGCAGCCGGAAGAAGAAAGAAAAAGCAGTCACGTTTCACTTGATGGATTGTTGTAACTCCAACTTTGTTCCAAACTTTTCTTTCACCGCTGGAAGTTTATCCCAACTTTGTTTCTGATTGTCATCCGCTTGACAACTTTGTCTTAATTTTTGTTGTCTCAACCGCTGCGCGCAATGTCACCTCTAACATTGTCCTCAACGTTGGCCCAACTTTGTCCACAGTTTTTAACTGCAGCCCACAATGTTATCTCGGACTTTGTAACATAAGAGTTGAGGCACACTGACGTCAGCCTGATGATTGCGTCAGATAGTAACGCAACCGTAGAGGTTATATCGTTTCACCCGCCGATCATCTGTCAATATTGTGCCTATTTAGATGTCGACGCTTAATTTGGAGGCCAAAGAAGTGTGTTGGAAGTCGTCATGACGTATTCAGAGACACGAGCCAGGGCCACTCATGTTTATATTCCAACACAGGGCACTCAGGCACTAGGTGGCGCCACCAGCTAGCAGTCAGGCTATCTAGGTTACGCCATTAGCTAGCAGTCAGCCCACCTAGGTGTCGCCACCAGCTAGTAGTCAGGCTATCTAGGTGTCGCCACCAGCTAGCAGTCAGGCTATCTAGGTGTCGCCACCAGCTAGTAGTCAGCCCACCTAGGTGACGCCACCAGCTAGTAGTCAGGCTATCTAGGGGTCGCCACCAGCTAGCAGTCAGCCCACCTAGGTGTCGCCAGCAACTAGCAGTCAGCCCAACTAGGTGTCGCCACCAGCTAGCAGTCAGGCTATCTAGGTGTCGCCCCCAGCTAGTAGTCAGGCTTTCTAGGTGTCGCCACCAGCTAGTAGTCAGCCCACCTTCAGAATTTAACTTATTTTAACTGTCAGATTATGACGCCATCTGCCGGTCAAATTGCGCTGAACGGTCCACGACGGGGCAATATTGTGACGTCATGAGCGACAGCCAATCAGCGGCGAGTGCCGGTAAAATAGCGCCACACAATCGGTGGCCGGTCACAGTCAAATATCCACTGCTTAAAAGTAAACATACCAGTGCCATAAAAGCGTGCACACGCAGCCGACAAGGACAAGCGACTTTATACGTCGGCCAGGAGAAATATCCTGATTTTTGTATTCATATAATGTCTGACAACACTCGAGTGGCTGACGGCATGGAGCAGTGACCTATCGAGCGATGGCCGCACACAGCGTATGATATTAATCCGCCGATCCCCGTGCCGGCCTAGTCAGCCCACGACGACAACGACTCGCACCCTCAGGTTTTGATTAATTTCGCGATCGAGTCACCCCGGAATCCTTGTTCCCAGGCTGTTGTATCCCATCAGGGGGACTTCCGGGGTGTGTGTGTGTCGGGGGGGAGGGGGAGAGGGGGGGGGGGGGTACGGGGTGTGAGGTGGGGTGCTCCGATGGCAGTGCTAGCTGGGAAAACAAGCTGCTGCCAACCCCAGCCCCCCCTCTTACTTGATCATCCACACCCCAATCTTCAGCACCCCTATAGTCCATACTTCCCAATCACCCTATCACCCCTTTTACCCCATCACACCCCACAACCCCTCACATACCCCATGTTTCACCCCCCACACACACACCCATCGTCCACACCCCCATCTTCCACACAACAAAACACCCAAAAACCTATTTCCCACTCCTCTCAGCCCCCCCCCCCCCAGCCACATCCA
>OZ025261.1:13509792-13547641 GCA_964019135.1 Arenicola marina | reverse complement strand
CTTACTGTTCGTTCATTCTAAAAGCCCGTGGTAATTAATTGTCCCGAAACAACACTGGCGGGTAGGCTGACGGGATAAAAATAATCGAGACCTAGAAAAGTATTGAGAGGATGTCGGTTCACTCAGTGCTCGGTAGCTTAGGGAGATGGCTCCATGCGTGATAATATAATACATGATATCGAATTACCCTACGACAGTGTCAAGTACTATGAGGCAAGTGACACGGAAATACCCGTATAGGAGTAAATAATGAAGTATTGATATCACCGTGCATGTCGTTGTTTGTCGGTGAAGTACCCAGCAGCGAGGTACCATAGCCCACTCCACCTTACATCATCCCTATTAACCGGCATATCACGCTTCATTCTTACATTAAGCCCACAATGCGACATTTTTTGCCTTATCTACGCAGCTGTCCGCGGAATACAACAAGCAAGTTGTCATGCATTCAGGACGGGATGGCGTGAATGATAAATGACTTGCAAGCAGAATATGTGGCAAGGAAAAAACCCACAGAAGGCTTTATTACCAGACGTCGGGACGAATCGATGGTGCTTAGATAATATCTCCAATCATCCAAAGGAAAAGCTGAATACCTTTTCAATATTTTCCTCCAGATGTTTCACTAGACCCCCCCCCCCCCCCCACCCCGCGCTAGTCTGAGCCGTACCGTAGGGTTAGGCTGCAGCCAGATATGCCATCTTTGAACCTAATTTACGGGTTCACGGCAAGGTGATAGGTGAGAAGAGATAATTTCAGCCGATGTCGTTCCTTTTACAAGTCATGCGTCCATGCGATATTAGGAGAAGCTTAATATCACATGGATATAATGCAGCTTTCTTAGTGTGCAAAAGTCTGGCAGAAGTTTTAATGGAATGACGTAAAACTAATAAGTGGAGTCAATAGTAACGTAATCCACTCATTATGTACGTCGATAAATTACGTAATTATTCAGCTTATTCCAATTGCATGACGGGTAAAAGTAACGGGCTGGTAAGTATAGAGGCAACCCGTCACGTAACCACGTGTGTACTAAGGCAGCAACGACACTCCACCCATTTATGCCCGCGCCTCTGCACTTGACTCTCGAGGCCAGGGACCAGTTGTCGTACTAAAAACCGGAATGCGATATTTCCCTATCACCAACAACAATCCTGGCTGAATATGGGAAGCAGTGGGGGCTGGGAGGGGCGGGGTTAGGGGGGAGGGGGGATGGATAGGGTAAGTGATGAGGCAGCCAACGACCGGTCATAACTACCGAACCGCCACTTTGTCATCTCCATCCACGCCGTCATCATTGCTCACCCCCCTCCCCCAGTCCCCTCCGCAACCCCCACACCCACAAATGCCCCGTCCACAACAGAGTCGGTGTGGTGCTCCTGTCCCGGCCGCCGGCAATTTCTCATAATTGAATCGCAGGCCACCCCGTACGCCGGCTCTCCCCTTGTCTGGAGGGCGAGATGAAAATGCGATAAAGTACCTTACCGTTTTATGCACCCCCCCCCCCCAATTCCTCCCCCCCCTCCTCTTCCCCCTCCCCCACCGCCACCCCGGGGCCGAAACGAAATGGTCGCTGACGGAGATTAGGAGGTCATCCCGCCCGCCCTGCAGCCAAGGTGACCCCAGTGACCCAAAAAAAAAGATGGGCAGCCAAAGGAAGACAAGAATGAGACAGGACGACCCCTGTGCCCGCAGCTAATGCCTCTCCATCTCTCTGGCGAAAGAAGCTTTAAATTCACAATAAATGCCCATTGGCAAAATGTGTTTGCTGGAATGTCGTTATAAGTTGCAGATACACTATTGCGTGTCTGGCCGACATATATGACCCTCTCCTGCCCATATATCTTGGTTCATTTCAGGACACAGTTTATATATCATGGCGTATTGTCTTATTACTAATAAACATATATTGTTATCTACACTTCCGCCACGATAATAAACAGGGATTTTAATGCGCTAAATCGAGCTTTCGGTCTCTATTGTAATCCATTATAGGGGTATAATTAACTCCGCCCCGCTCCCCCACCTCCCCACGTGCTTCTGTTGGAGATCGTTTCGGAGGGGATGGCACACAGCATCCGTAGTTCAGTCGGTAGCTCGCAGATCTTTAGATAAACAGGAATGGATTTTTTCCCCGTCCTCAGTATCACAAACAAACAAACATCAAAAGTCACTTAAACTTTTTTCACCTCACTTGTCTTCCACATAAGCAGTATCCTAAGACACCATATCCCAAATATATCAAGGTATATCCATAATATTTATAGATATTGTAACAAACTATTCGGTGAACCTGAAAACACCTCATGGACTGCGAGTGGTCATTCCGCCTTATCAGCCAATTTCTCAGAATCGCTCACGTCTTACTCAAATATTCGCTAATTGATTTCTCGTACCCTAACATGGGATATATATTTTCCTAGCTTTGTGTTTTAGGCCACCATTGTGAACGCAATGTTATAAACCTGGCCAAACTAACACCTGGGACAACGGGATGAAACGGCCCCAGACACGAGAGGGGTTTGAACCAGTTACCTGTTGGTTTTACTACCTCTCGACCACGGCGGCTACACAGGTAACACAGGTAACACATGCAACACAGGTAACACAGGTAACATTCCATACATTTCATACATTCCATACAGACAACGGATACCGCGTATGGTGTACACGTCACCTAAGCGTTTATTTAAAATGGTTTTATCGACTTTTAGTAAATTATTTTTATTAGTTGCGTCCAGGTGACATTTTCTCTGCCACTAATTGGTGTCAGGTTTGACGTGTATGGCCGCGGAATTTATCGCCCGGCGAACTGTTAAGGGGCCATTATGCCTAAATGCCGAATGCAATGTCATTTATCTAAGCACCAGCTGACACTTCCATATGTCTTTATAGCACTCACTGTTCAAAGCTATTTATAAAGTTGGGCATGATAGTGTGAGGACTTGGTCGCATATTAAACTGTACGTCTGATACGTATATCAATATGTCGGATTCTAATGCCGTGCACAGCTGTCTGAAAGGGGCAGTCTATAAAGACACGTATATTGTAATCATATAGTAGAGAGGTTTTGAGGTTTCTTGAAGATTACTAAGATATATTATCGGTCTTTTTGGACGTATAAGGGCTCAACTGAAGTCCCTTAATTAGATGTATAAAACGCCTTGACTGTCGGGCTTTTGTACAGTGCTCGCCTTGACTGTCTGGCTATTGTACAGTGCTCGCCTTGACTGTCTGGCTATTGTACAGTGCTCGCCTTGACTGTCTGGCTATTGTACAATGCTCGCCTTGACTGTCGGGCTATTGTACAGTGCTCACCTTGACTGTCTGGCTATTGTACAGCGTTCGCCTTGACTGTCTTGCTGTTGTACAGTGCTCGCCTTGACTGTCCGGCTATTGTACAGTGTTCGCCTTGACTGTCTGACTATTGTACAGTGTTCAACTTGACTGTCTGGCTATTGTACAGCGTTCGCCTTGACTGTCTGGCTGTTGTACAGTGCTCGCCTTGACTGTCTGGCTATTGTACAGTGCACGCCTTGACTGTCTGGCTATTGTACAGTGCACGCCTTGACTGTCTTGCTGTTGTACAGTGCTCGCCTTGACTGTCTGACTATTGTACAGTGTTCGCCTTGACTGTCTGGCTATTGTACAGTGCTGGCCTTGACTGTCCGGCTATTGTACAGTGTTCCCCTTGACTGTCTGACTATTGTACAGTGTTCGCCTTGACTGTCTGACTATTGTACAGTGTTCGCATTGACTGTCTGGCTGTTGTACAGTGCTGGCCTTGACTGTCCGGCTATTGTACAGTGTTCCCCTTGACTGTCTGACTATTGTACAGTGTTCGCCTTGACTGTCTGACTATTGTACAGTGCTCGCCTTGACTGTCTGGCTGTTGTACAGTGCTCGCCTTGACTGTTTGGCTATTGCACAGTGCTCGCCTTGACTGTCCGGCTATTGTACAGTGTCAGCCTTGACTGCCTGGCTAATGTACAGTGCTCGCCTTGACTGTCTGGCTATTGTACAGTGCTCGCCTTGACTGTCTGGCTATTGTACAGTGCTCGCCTTGACTGTCTGGCTATTGTACAGTGCTCGCCTTGACTGTCTGGCTATTGTACAGTGCTCGCCTTGACTGTCTGGCTATTGTACAGTGCTCGCCTTGACTGTCTGGCTATTGTACAGTGCTCGCCTTGACTGTCTGACTATTGCACAGTGCTCGCCTTGACTGTCTGGCTATTGTACAGTGCTCGCCTTGACTGTCTGGCTATTGTACAGTGCTCGCCTTGACTGTCTGGCTATTGTACAGTGCTCGCCTTGACTGTCTGGCTATTGTACAGTGCTCGCCTTGACTGTCTGACTATTGCACAGTGCTCGCCTTGACTGTCTGGCTATTGTACAGTGCTCACCTTGACTGTCTGGCTATTGTACAGTGCTCGCCTTGGCTGTCTGGCTATTGTACAGTGCTCGCCTTTACTGTCCGGCTATTGCACAGTGCTCACCTTGACTGTCTGTCTATTCTACAGTGCTCGCCTTGACTGTCTGGCTATTGTACAGTGTTCGCCTTGTCTGTCCGGCTATTGTACAGTGTTCGCCATGACTGTCTGGCTATTGTACAGTGCTCGCCTTGACTGTCTGGCTATTGTACAGTGTTCGCATTGACTGTCAGGCTATTGTACAGTGCTCGCCTTGACTGTCTGGCTATTGTACAGTGTTCGCATTGACTGTCCGGCTATTGTACAGTGTTCGCATTGACTGTCTGGCTATTGTACAGTGCTCGCCTTGACTGTCCGGCTATTGTACAGTGCTCAGCTTGACTGCCTGGCTATTGTACGGTGCTCGCCTTGACTGTCTGGCTATTGTACAGTGCTCGCCTTGACTGTCTGGCTATTGTACAGTGCTCGCCTTGACTGTCTGGCTATTGTACAGTGCTCGCCTTGACTGCCTGGCTATTGTACAGTGCTCACCTTGACTGTCTGGCTATTGTACAGTGCTCGCCTTGAATGTCTGACTATTGCACAGTGCTCGCCTTGACTGTCTGGCTATTGTACAGTGCTCGCCTTGACTGTCTGACTATTGCACAGTGCTCGCCTTGACTGTCTGGCTATTGTACAGTGCTCGCCTTGACTGTCTGGCTATTGTACAGTGCTCGCCTTGACTGCCTGGCTATTGTACAGTGCTCGCCTTGACTGTCTGGCTATTGCACAGTGCTCGCCTTGACTGCCTGGCTATTGTACAGTGCTCACCTTGACTGTCTGGCTATTCTACATTGCTCGCCTTGACTGTCCGGCTATTGTACAGTGTTCGCCTTGACTGCCTGGCTATTGTAGAGTGATCGCCTTGACTGTCTAGCTATTGTACAGTGCTCGCCTTGACTGTCCAGCTATTGTACAGTGTTCGCCTTGACTGTCTGGCTATTGTACAGTGCTCGCCTTGACTGTCTGGCTATTGTACAGTGCTCGCCTTGACTGTCCGGCTATTGTGCAGTGTTCGCCTTGACTGTCTGGCTATTGTACAGTGCTCGCCTTGACTGCCTGGCTATTGTACAGTGATCGCCTTGACTGTCTGGCTATTGTACAGTGCTCGCCTTGACTGTCTGGCTTTTGCACAGTGCTCGCCTTGACTGTCTGGCTATTGTACAGTGCTCGCCTTGACTGTCTGGCTATTGTACAGTGCTCGCCTTGACTGTCTGACTATTGCACATTGCTCGCCTTGACTGTCTGACTATTGTACAGTGCTCGCCTTGACTGTCTGGCTATTGTACAGTGCTCGCCTTGACTGCCTGGCTATTGTACAGTGCTCGCCTTGACTGTCTGGCTATTGTACAGTGCTCGCCTTGACTGCCTGGCTATTGTACAGTGCTCACCTTGACTGTCTGGCTATTGCACATTGCTCGCCTTGACTCTCCGGCTATTGTACAGTGATCGCCTTGACTGTCTGGCTATTGTAGAGTGCTCGCCTTGACTGTCCAGCTATTGTACAGTGTTCGCCTTGACTGTCTGGCTATTGTACAGTGCTCGCCTTGACTGTCTGTCTATTGTACAGTGCTCGCCTTGACTGTCCGGCTATTGTGCAGTGTTCGCATTGACTGTCTGGCTATTGTACGATGCTCGCCTTGACTGTCTGGCTATTGTACAGTGTTCGCATTGACTGTCTGGCTATTGTACAGTGTTCGCATTGACTGTCTGGCTATTGTACAGTGCTCGCCTTGACTGTCTGGCTATTGTACAGTGCTCGCCTTGACTGTCCGGCTATTGTGCAGTGTTCGCATTGACTGTCTGGCTATTGTACGGTGCTCGCCTTGACTGTCCGGCTATTGTACAGTGTTCGCCTTGACTGTCTGGCTATTGTACAGTGCTCGCCTTGACTGTCCGGCTATTGTGCAGTGTTCGCATTGACTGTCTGGCTATTGTACAGTGATCGCCTTGACTGTTTGGCTATTGTACAGTGCTCGCCTTGACTGTCCAGCTATTGTACATTGTTCGCCTTGACTGTCTGGCTATTGTACAGTGCTCGCCTTGACTGTCCGGCTATTGTGCAGTGCTCGCATTGACTGTCTGGCTATTGTACGGTGCTCGCCTTGACTGTCCGGCTGTTGTACAGTGTTCGCATTGACTGTCTGGCTATTGTACAGTGTTCGCCTTGACTGTCTGGCTATTGTACAGTGCTCGCTCTGACTGTCTGGCTATTGTTCAGTGCTCGCCTTGACTGTCCGGCTATTGTACAGTGTTCGCCTTGACTGTCTGGCTATTGTACAGTGCTCACCTTGACTGTCTGGCTATTGTACAGTGCTCGCCTTGACTGTCTGGCTATTGTACAGTGCTCGCCTTGACTGTCCGGCTATTGTACAGTGCTCGCCTTGACTGTCTGGCTGTTGTACAGTGCTCGCCTTGACTGTCCGGATATTGTACAGTGCTCGCCTTGACTGCCTGGCTATTGTACAGTGCTCGCCTTGACTGTCCAGCTATTGTACAGTGTTCGCCTTGACTGTCTGGCTATTGTACGGTGCTCGCCTTGACTGTCTGGCTATTGTACAGTGCTCGCCTTGACTGTCCGGCTATTGCACAGTGCTCGCCTTGACTCTCTCGCTATTGTACAGTGTCCGCCTTGACTGCCTGGCTATTGTACAGTGCTTGCCTTGACTGTCTGGCTATTGTACAGTGGTCGCCTTGACTGTCCGGCTATTGTACAGTGCTCGCCTTGACTGTCTGGCTATTGTACAGTGTTCGCCTTGACTGTCTGGCTATTGTGCAGTGTTCGCATTGACTGTCTGGCTATTGTACGGTGCTCGCCTTGACTGTCCGGCTATTGTACAGTGTTCGCCTTGACTGTCTGGCTATTGTACAGTGCTCGCCTTGACTGTCCGGCTATTGTACAGTGTTCGCATTGACTGGCTATTGTACAGTGCTCGCCTTGACTGTCCGGCTATTGTACAGTGTTCGCATTGACTGTCTGGCTATTGTACAGTGCTCGCCTTGACTGTCTGGCTATTGTACAGTGCTCGCCTTGAGTGTCTGGCTATTGTACAGTGTTCGCCTTGACTGTCTGGCTATTGTACAGTGCTCGCCTTGACTGTCTGGCTATTGTACAGTGCTCGCCTTGACTGCCTGGCTATTGTACGGTGCTCGACTTGACTGTCTGGCTTTTGCACAGTGCTCGCCTTGACTGTCCGGCTATTGTACAGTGATCGCCTTGACTGTCTGGTTGTTGTACAGTGCTCGCCTTGACTGTCTGGCTATTGTACAGTGCTTGCCTTGACTGTCTGGCTATTGTACAGTGTTCGCCTTGGCTGTCTGGCTATTGTAGAGTGCTCGCCTTGACTGTCCGGCTATTGTAAAGTGCTCGCCTTGACTGTCCGGCTATTGTACAGTGCTCGCCTTGACTGTCTGGCTATTGTACAGTGCTCGCCTTGACTCTCCGGCTATTGTACAGTGCTCGCCTTGACTGTCTGGCTATTGTACAGTGTTCGCCTTGACTGTCTGGCTATTGTACAGTGATCGCCTTGACTGCCTGGCTATTGCACAGTGCTCGCCTTGACTGTCTGGCTATTGTACAGTGCTCGCCTTGACTGTCCGGCTATTGTACAGTGTTCGCCTTGAGTGTCTGGCTATTGTACAGTGATCGCCTTGACTGTGCGGCTATTGTACAGTGTTCGCCTTGACTGTCTGGCCATTGTACAGTGTTCGCCTTAACTCTCCGGCTATTGTACAGTGTTCGCCTTGACTGCCTGGCTATTGTACAGTGCTCGCCTTGACTGTCTGGCTATTGTACAGTGCTCACCTAGACTGTCTGGCTATTGTACATTGGTCGCATTGACTGTCCGGCTATTGTACGGTGCTCGCCTTGACTGTCTGGCTATTGTATAGTGTTCGCCTTGACTGTCCGGGTGTTGTACAGTGCTCGTCTTGACTGTCTGGCTTTTGTACAGTGCTCGCCTTGACTGTCTGGCTATTGTACAGTGGTCGCATTGACTGTCCGGCTATTGTACAGTGTTCGCCTTGACTGTCCGGCTATTGTACAGTGCTAGCCTTGACTGTCTGGCTATTGTGTAGTGCTCGCCTTGACTGTCTGGCTATTGTACAGTGGTCGCATTGACCGTCCGGCTATTGTACAGTGTTCGCCTTGACTGTCCGGCTATTGTACAGTGCTCGCCTTGACTGTCTGGCTATTGTGTAGTGCTCGCCTTGACTGTCTGGCTATTGCACAGTGCTCTCCTTGGCTGCCTGGCTATTGTACAGTGCTCGCCTTGACTGTCTGGCTATTGTACAGTGCTCGCCTTTACTGTCTGGCTATTGTACAGTGCTCGCCTTGACTATCCGGCTACTGTACAGTGTTCGCCTTGACTGTCCGGCTATTGTACAGTGTTCGCCTTGACTGTCTGGCTATTGTACAGTGCTCGCCTTGACTGTCTGGCTATTGTACAGTGTTCGCCTTGAATGTCTGGCTATTGTACAGTGCTCGCCTTGACTGTCTGGCTATTTTACAGTGCTCGCCTTGACTATCCGGCTATTGTACAGTGCTCGCCTTGACTGTCTGGCTATTGTACAGTGCTCGCCTTGACTGTCTGGCTATTGTACAGTGCTCGCCTTGACTGTCCAGCTATTGTACAGTGTTCGCCTTGACTGTCTGGCTATTGTACAGTGCTCGCCTTGACTGTCTGGCTATTGTACAGTGCTCGCCTTGACTGTCTGGCTATTGTACAGTGTTCGCCTTGAATGTCTGGCTATTGTACAGTGCTCGCATTGACTGTCTGGCTATTGTACAGTGATCGCCTTGACTGTCTGGCTATTTTACAGTGTTCGCCTTGACTGTCTGGCTATTGCACAGTGCCCGCCTTGACTGTCTGGCTATTGTACAGTGCTCGCCTTGACTGTCCGGCTATTGTACAGTGCTCGCCTTGACTGTCTGGCTATTGTACAGTGTTCGCCTTGACTGTCTGGCTATTGTGCAGTGTTCGCATTGACTGTCTGGCTATTGTACGGTGCTCGCCTTGACTGTCCGGCTATTGTACAGTGTTCGCCTTGACTGTCTGGCTATTGTACAGTGCTCGCCTTGACTGTCCGGCTATTGTACAGTGTTCGCATTGACTGGCTATTGTACAGTGCTCGCCTTGACTGTCCGGCTATTGTACAGTGTTCGCATTGACTGTCTGGCTATTGTACAGTGCTCGCCTTGACTGTCTGGCTATTGTACAGTGCTCGCCTTGAGTGTCTGGCTATTGTACAGTGTTCGCCTTGACTGTCTGGCTATTGTACAGTGCTCGCCTTGACTGTCTGGCTATTGTACAGTGCTCGCCTTGACTGCCTGGCTATTGTACAGTGAACGCCTTGACTGTCTGGCTGTTGTACAATGCTCGCCTTGACTGTCTGGCTATTGTACACTGCTCGCCTTGACTGTCTGGCTATTGTACAGTGTTCGCCTTGGCTGTCTGGCTATTGTAGAGTGCTCGCCTTGACTGTCCGGCTATTGTAAAGTGCTCGCCTTGACTGTCCGGCTATTGTACAGTGCTCGCCTTGACTGTCTGGCTATTGTACAGTGCTCGCCTTGACTCTCCGGCTATTGTACAGTGCTCGCCTTGACTGTCTGGCTATTGTACAGTGTTCGCCTTGACTGTCTGGCTATTGTACAGTGATCGCCTTGACTGCCTGGCTATTGCACAGTGCTCGCCTTGACTGTCTGGCTATTGTACAGTGCTCGCCTTGACTGTCCGGCTATTGTACAGTGTTCGCCTTGACTGTCTGGCTATTGTACAGTGCTCGCCTTGACTGTGCGGCTATTGTACAGTGTTCGCCTTGACTGTCTGGCCATTGTACAGTGTTCGCCTTGACTCTCCGGCTATTGTACAGTGTTCGCCTTGACTGCCTGGCTATTGTACAGTGCTCGCCTTGACTGTCTGGCTATTGTACAGTGCTCACCTAGACTGTCTGGCTATTGTACATTGGTCGCATTGACTGTCCGGCTATTGTACGGTGCTCGCCTTGACTGTCTGGCTATTGTATAGTGTTCGCCTTGACTGTCCGGCTGTTGTACAGTGCTCGTCTTGACTGTCTGGCTTTTGTACAGTGCTCGCCTTGACTGTCTGGCTATTGTACAGTGGTCGCATTGACTGTCCGGCTATTGTACAGTGTTCGCCTTGACTGTCCGGCTATTGTACAGTGCTAGCCTTGACTGTCTGGCTATTGTGTGGTGCTCGCCTTGACTGTCTGGCTATTGTACAGTGGTCGCATTGACTGTCCGGCTATTGTACAGTGTTCGCCTTGACTGTCCGGCTATTGTACAGTGCTCGACTTGACTGTCTGGCTATTGTGTAGTGCTCGCCTTGACTGTCTGGCTATTGTACAGTGCTCTCCTTGGCTGCCTGGCTATTGTACAGTGCTCGCCTTGACTGTCTGGCTATTGTACAGTGCTCGCCTTTACTGTCTGGCTATTGTACAGTGCTCGCCTTGACTATCCGGCTATTGTACAGTGTTCGCCTTGACTGTCCGGCTATTGTACAGTGTTCGCCTTGACTGTCTGGCTATTGTACAGTGCTCGCCTTGACTGTCTGGCTATTGTACAGTGTTCGCCTTGAATGTCTGGCTATTGTACAGTGCTCGCCTTGACTGTCTGGCTATTTTACAGTGCTCGCCTTGACTATCCGGCTATTGTACAGTGCTCGTCTTGACTGTCTGGCTTTTGTACAGTGCTCGCCTTGACTGTCTGGCTATTGTACAGTGGTCGCATTGACTGTCCGGCTATTGTACAGTGTTCGCCTTGACTGTCCGGCTATTGTACAGTGCTAGCCTTGACTGTCTGGCTATTGTGTAGTGCTCGCCTTGACTGTCTGGCTATTGTACAGTGGTCGCATTGACTGTCCGGCTATTGTACAGTGTTCGCCTTGACTGTCCGGCTATTGTACAGTGCTCGCCTTGACTGTCTGGCTATTGTGTAGTGCTCGCCTTGACTGTCTGGCTATTGTACAGTGCTCTCCTTGGCTGCCTGGCTATTGTACAGTGCTCGCCTTGACTGTCTGGCTATTGTACAGTGCTCGCCTTTACTGTCTGGCTATTGTACAGTGCTCGCCTTGACTATCCGGCTATTGTACAGTGTTCGCCTTGACTGTCCGGCTATTGTACAGTGTTCGCCTTGACTGTCTGGCTATTGTACAGTGCTCGCCTTGACTGTCTGGCTATTGTACAGTGTTCGCCTTGAATGTCTGGCTATTGTACAGTGCTCGCCTTGACTGTCTGGCTATTTTACAGTGCTCGCCTTGACTATCCGGCTATTGTACAGTGCTCGCCTTGACTGTCTGGCTATTGTACAGTGCTCGCCTTGACTGTCTGGCTATTGTACAGTGCTCGCCTTGACTGTCCAGCTATTGTACAGTGTTCGCCTTGACTGTCTGGCTATTGTACAGTGCTCGCCTTGACTGTCTGGCTATTGTACAGTGCTCGCCTTGACTGTCTGGCTATTGTACAGTGTTCGCCTTGAATGTCTGGCTATTGTACAGTGCTCGCATTGACTGTCTGGCTATTGTACAGTGATCGCCTTGACTGTCTGGCTATTTTACAGTGTTCGCCTTGACTGTCTGGCTATTGCACAGTGCCCGCCTTGACTGTCTGGCTATTGTACAGTGCTCGCCTTGACTGTCCGGCTATTGTACAGTGCTCACCTTGACTGCCTGGCTATTGTACAGTGCTCGCCTTGACAGTCAATGCGAACATTGTACAGTGCACGACCTGACTACAGCATAGGACTGGGTCTGCCGTTTGCTGTGGATACACTGATGTGCCCGTCGATACCGATTGGTCGTAAAGTTTCTTATCAATGCGATATGCAAAGCGTCAGTCAGAATGATCGCTTGAATGTAATATTCGCCGTAGAGCGATTTTCCATAAACAACAATGGCGCAATTTTGCTAACGGGACATCTTTATGATTGCCATTATATTGTATTAACATTTGGTGAATGATCATAGCCAACAATTGACATTTAAGCGCTTTTCGGTTTCATAATGAACCAGTCGCTGCTCATACCACGACAGCCAAAGTACTAGACATTCTGCACGGACATGATGCGATCTCGTACAGAAAAATACAAATGAAACGCACGTAAATACCACGGGTTTTTACGTACTTAGTTAGGTTCTCAGGGATTCGCTGAAGCTCATATGAGGCACAAAAGTGGCCCAAAACGCTAATTCTTACAGAAACCTCGTCTCTTGTGTGGCTCCTCCTTGCAAAGTTCCCGATCGGATCCGAACAAAAGTCTAATGCCGTATTAAATAAAATCATTTTCGGTTATGTTGGAGATAAACAATTGGACATAATTGGACATAATTGCAGATAACTCGAGATAATTGGAGATAATATGAGATACACGAAGTGGATAGCGCATGTTGATTGGTCTCCATGGTATCTGCCAAGTCTTTATCCCCGTGACTAATTCCCAGAACGAACCGGACAATGATATGTCTATTGATACCCCCAACGCATTCTGTGTCCGCATTCTGGGATACAGCCGATGGGTGAGCCACCGAAATTCAATTTGCGAATCTAGAAACGGTTGCTCGTCATCATGCCATCATCATGTCATTCATTTTTACTGATTCAATAAAGGGGGAAAATTGCACATAGGGAGAGGAGGGGGGGGGGGTCTCTCTAGCTGAGCAGGCAGCCGGGAAGTGTTGTATGAATATGCATCAATGTATTCGAAATAGAGGAAACTAGTAAGAAAAATAGACATCAACAGGTGATGGGTTCGAACCCTGGAACCTACATCGGGGGTATCCCACCCCATAGCATTGTCCCCGGGATGTTATATATGGAGTTTAGCTCCCATGTGAACACCATGGACTAAAGCATAGCATGTCATTTGGGAAGGGCCTGATTATTCCGTCCCTCGATGCCGAGGTCTCTACATGATCTCACTATAAGCGCACTATGGAATTAACACTGCACTTCATTTCGTTGCCGAATTCCGTATTGTACAAGGCCGCCCTCTACTGGAAGATCCATGAAAATGCGGAGAGGCCAATCGTTGGTATTTATTACGCATGGGAGATTCCTTCGTCACATCGAACCATTATTCCATGTGGTTTCTACGGAATTCAGCGCCGATTTGAATATTCCCCCATTAACAACCCATGTGAGGTGTGGTATGTAACAGAATGAACGTTATGGTATCGTACGAAACCGAAAGTCGTTACTTAATTACCTGCGTATCATTCCAGGTTAGACTGAGTGCGTATCCAGGTAGGAGGTTCAAGTCCCCGTTGACATGGTCCAGGGCCAGCCGGACGGCGGGCAGCACCCCTTCGCCGGCCAGGACACCCCCGGCCCTGCCCCGGACCGGCAAGAGGCCGGCCACGTGCAGAATGTGCCTGTCGTCGTCCCCACCCCCCTCCACCATTCCTAGAGCTCCCCCGAGAGCCGACAGCAGCGCCACCTGTATCAGAGTGAGGACTCCGGTGGGTGCTGGGAAGGGTCTGCTATCCTTGGACATCATCGGAACACGTAGATCCCAGTTGTTGAGAGATTTCAAAAGGGATGTAAGGGAGGGTGGCAAGTCTCACCCACGTGACCCGAAGTATATCCACGAAGCCGGAAGTTATCCAGGGGACAGGGAGTGTAGCCACGTAACCGGAAGTGTATCAACGTAACCGGCCGTGTATCCACGTGACGGGACGTGTATCCACGTGACCGGAAGTGTATCCACGCGGCCGAAAGTTATCCAGGGTACCGGAAGTGTATCCACGTGACCGGAAGTGCGTACACGTGACAGGAAGTGTATCCACGTCACCGGAAGTATATCCACGTCACCGGAAATGTATCCACGTGACATGCACAGGTAATTGACAAAAAAGGCAAATTTGTATCTACTTTCCAATTTCTCAGTTAACGTCGGATGAAGGTATGTTCTTACTTATAAAGTTATCATGAATAATCCTAATTAATTAACATGATTTAAATTAGTGTTAGTAATTCACCACAGGTTGTGTCACAGCGTAGTCCTTTTATATCCGTTTTCTATTCGTGTGGAATGAAAGTTGTCCATCAATGTGGAATTTCAAGATGGAAATTCCGACTATGCTATAAAGTTAGATTTGCAGTTGGCGTTAACTCCAGCCAGGTACCCGGAGTCTGTGAAGCATTCTTGTGACATCTGTTTCCTTTTGAAGATCTATTAACCGGCGCTCGCATCCTTCCGGACGGTGACGGTGACGGTGTCCTCTCGGACAGTTTCACTTGCACTTCAAGTTCAAGCAATCATAGGATCTCCCCGCCACGCCCCCATGGCAAGTCAACTTATAATGGCATCGCAATTATCACCGTCGCAAAGATAATAGCGATAATAGTAGCAGTGGTAGTAGTGATAGTAGTAGCATTAGTAGTAGTAGTTGTAGCGGAACAGTTGTGACAGCCCTGCCATCAGCATAACGGCTGACCATAAGTCCCCGGCCGGGCACGCCGACGGGTTTGAGTCAGGAAGTCGGCAAAACAAACGATGGCGGTCCCCGGGCGGCGAGGTATGTGAAGTGGCCGCCACTGTTACGTGCGGAGTGTGGGGCCAAGTGGGAGGGACTCAATGTATTAATCCCTTCCAGGCGATCAATGGGCCCGTATCGGACGAGCAAGCGCCGACCAAATCGGGCCGCAACACGCTATGGCCTGCTCACCCAAAGGCGGAGGGGGTGGGGGATTGCGGTGTGGAGGGTGGGGGGCGGGGCGGGGCGGGGCGGGGCGGGCGGGGCGGGACCGGCGGGGGGTCCTAACTTTATTGGGACGTTGTTTACCTTGCCACCACGACCCGACCATCACGCCCCACCCACTCGGCTTTTCCTCCCTCTCCTCCTCCACCACCCAACCATCCCCTCCCCATCCGTCAGTTTTTCTGCTACAATGCAAGCAACACCAAGACCCCCGTCCTGGCCGGCCACAACCCCCGCCAGTATGGTCCTATCCCCATCACCATCACCATCACCACCCGCCTGGCCAGCCCGCCCACCACCTCTCCCCATCTGCCTCAGCGTTTTTAGTCTGGCCATCGCTTAATATGCATCACCCCCGCCCCCCGCCTAAGCCCCCGCCCCCGCACCCTGCCCCCACCCTCGCATCTCCTCCCCTTCCTTCTGCCTTCCTCCCTCCCTATTCCTCACACACGTCCAGCCCTCCACACAGCCCCCCACCCACACCCCCATTCCCCAGACCCGCCACCGTACTTCCTTGGCCATGTCACCGCCGCGCTGCTGCCCTTGCTGCTGCTGCTGCTGCTGCTGCTGCTGTTACAGATATGACCATGATCTCCCGGGCCTGATGGAATGTTCCCCTGCCTGGACCACTCTAGCAGGTGGTTATGTTCAGCTGCTCACCTAGTCAGACGCAGCAAAGGTGTGCGGAAAGGGTGACGGAAGAGGTGGAAGAGAATAATGAGGATAAAGAGGAGGATGAGGCAGAAAATAAGGATAGGATGAGAAGCAGGAAGATGAAGACAATCAGGAGCTGATGGAAGAGCAGAGAACATGAGAAAGAAGAGGTTGGGTGCAGAAGAACGTACAGGAATAGAATAAGAGAAAAGAGAGAAGAAAGAGAAAGAGAGAGAGAGAGAGAGAGAGGGGGGGGGAGGCATAATTGCAAGTGAGCACAGACGCGGCGAGGGATGGAAGAGAGAAGAAACGAGATGGAGATGGAATAGCAGGAGGGGGGCGAGGGGGGAGGGGAGAAAGGAGGAGAAAAGCAGGGCAAGGCGCAAGGTTGTGACCAGACAAACAAAGGAGTGAAGATTAATTGGTTGTAGGCGTGAGACGGCGAGTGAGTGGATAGCGTGCCAGTCCGTGAATCCGCCTAGTAAGTCCCAGATAAAAGTGACTAGTTGGTCCCCGTCCAATGGCCAATTGTTAAGAGAGGGGCAAGGGCAAGGGAATCGAGGAGTGTGTCCATTATCCCAAAACTCGATGGTTATCATTAAAGACACACGCAAACAATATACGCGTTAGTTAGTATGACTAGCAGAGGCATTTCAATCAGACATGACGATCTGATCATATAATCATGAAAAAGGAGAGAACGCGTTTCAAATTTCAAGCCGACGGAGAGACGGTACAAGTGGCAATGAGGATATTGGCCGGCGCGGTTTTGAGAAGTGTCACTTCATCACAGTGAACTCATCCATATGGAAAACGCCCCCTGGGGGGTGAAACAGGTGTTTCAAGGGCTGGCCTCGCAGCTTCCTCCCTCTCGCCTTCCTACTCCGACAACCCTCGGACCAGTCGTAGGCTGCTCTTAATCGAATCATCCCCTCAGTCATTGAACCCCTGAGACACCGGTTCGATAATGTCAACACCTCGGTCTCTGACTATCACCCCCCCCCCCCACACCTCCCTCCACCCCGCACCACTCCCTCTGACTCTCTCGCTCTTTCGCCCTCGCTTCCTTTCTTACATTCTTAGGGTTCTCCAGCGCTTTGTCACCCTCTCGTTGTCGTTGTCACCCTGTCACCCTCTGTCTCGTTGTCACCCTGTCACCCTCTGTCTCGTTGTCACCCTGTCACCCTCTGTCTCGTTGTCACCCTGTCACCCTCTGTCTCGTTGTCACCCTGTCACCCTGTCTTGTTGTCACCCTGTCGCCCTCTGTCTCGTTGTCACCCTGTCACCCTCTGTCTCGTTGTCACCCTGTCACCCTCTGTCTTGTTGTCACCCTATCACCCTCTGTCTCATTGTCACCCTGTCACCGTCTGTCTCGTTGTCACCCTGTCACCCTCTGTATAGCCCCCTCTTTTCTCTCTTTCGCTATCTCTTTCTTTTTCTCACGCTCTCACACGCTCTCTCTCTATTTCTATCTCTTTATTCCTCTGGTCTATGACAAGCCCCTCCCCCCCCCCCCCGATCTTTCTCGCCGTCTTTATCTTACTATGTTACTCTTCATCTGTGCCTACCTGTTTCTCTCCCTCTGTATCAACATCTATCTCCCCCCCCCCCCCTCCCCTTTTTCTTTGTCTCTCCCACTGCATCACACTGTCCCTCTGCCTCCCCCCCACCCTTTATCGTCCTCTCTAGCCCACTCCGTTGGCATTCTATGCATGTGTAAATACCTTTCTGAATAATTGAGAGGTTGACTTCCGCCCTCCCACGCCGCTACCGCTGACCACGTGACGTGAAGGTCACGTGAGGTCAATAATCCATGCTTGACATAAGTCAACCTTATGATGTTTTGAGTTATTGGAACCTAAATTAGGTGCGACATTCATCTTTTCATTAGACAAGTCACCCATGGGATTGACATTTTATTGAACTCTTCCTATTATTCAGTTTAGATTGATTGATTGGCGTGGAATAGTCAAGCCGTTTTTTATGCATACAAAATAAGAGATTACTTTCTGCGCTAACGATACCCGACGGACTAATCACATTAATACCTCTCTTGATCCCCCACCCCACCCCATCCCAGGCATAGTTACTGCTTTATATTATGAATCCGTCATAAACATGTAACCGAATCCAAAGCAATTTTGTAAACTGATATTTCTGGCATCGGCATAATTAAACTGAATTGACTCGAGAACGATTTCGCATGGGACATCTACGGCAGTAATATTAGCTGGCCTTCCTGATTGGGAGGAGAGCTTGATATAGAACTAGAATAATTGGAACTCTACATTAATAAATATTTCTATATGTTATATATGTTGAACGCTACATTAATAAATAGTTCGATATTTATAAATGTCTCGTAACGACTTAGTTAGTTTTTGATTCCAAACAAAAGCTCACATGGATGGCTGCATGCAGGTTCATGTATATATAGCTACGCTAGGCGATAGATTGTGAATCCATCATGCTCAAAATCCATCAAGTGATATTGCGAGGCAGTAGGAGGGGGCGAGTTGTGCGGGTGGGGTTGGTGTGGTGGGGTTGCGGGGGGGGGGGGTTGTTGGACTGTTGGATAATATGACTGATGCGACAATCCTCGCAATACAGAAAGGGGGAGGACACTTCATCTTAAATGCATCTAGATTTTCAGTTAGGTTTCCCCGAATGATATTACATTCCTTTCGCGTGACAAATGTGTTTGCGGAAACAAAAATACCTTACCTATATACATATATATATATATAAAAAATGTATTTTTGACCATAACACTATGCACACTCCGTACTTGATTCGACAGCCGACCGTCGGGTCATTTCAACCGTTGTATCCATTCTTCCCGGTTAGAAACAATCCCCCCCCCCCCTCCAACACCAATCCCACCTCCTGCCTTCAGACCCGAATATGGCATTCAAACGCCTGTGAGAGACCGAGTTATCAATGAAGAATGACCCAATATGAGAGGGACTTATCGACGTTTCGGGTCCGGCGCCGAAAGAGGCTATTGTCCCGGCAATGGAGCCCAGCGGAAACGAGACAATGCGAGAACTGACGCCGCCACGAATAAGTCTTACACTACGGGTATTGATGTAAGCCTGGTGGTCCGATGTCCGACCATTGTGGAATTGATGGATATACATTACCAGTTTGGGTTTGATCTCACTGGCTCTTGCGATCAGCAGGGGTTAGAGACGGCATGGCCAAGCCCCCTCTCTCTCTCTCTCAATGATGGAAATACCCCACTCGTCTGACCATTTTTGTCCCCGTTGGTCTTTATGCGACTGGAACCTTGCACTCTACGGCCCGGGCGAGACCTTTTATGGTCCCCTTTTTTGGAGGACGTAATGTCCCGGGCGCATTTAGGGGACTACTTTCAGGGGACTACGTTATCATTGTTGCTGTATTGCACCGAAAAGGCATATGTCGTCAGGCTTTTATAACAGAACACACAGAGTAACGAGGTATTTTTGTTGCTACATTTTACATCTCAGAGGCGATATCTCATATAGTCATATCTGAAGCCATTGCGGTTCATATCTGACATGTAGTTTTTATGTTATCCAATTGAATATACTTTTTACATATATTGTAGCAATGTTATTCGTGGTAAGGATATGGAGACACTGCCAGGAGATACCAACGGGCAATAGACAGACACACCAAGATGGCGAACCTTAGGTATTGCATGCAGATATACTTAAAGTATGAATTTTATATCATAATTTTATATTTTGATGAGAATGCTACTCGACGCAACTGAGTCGATTTTATTTCTATTTATTTTTTTATTTTTTATTTAAGTCTTTCTATGTAAATATTCTGATCAGACGTACGCAGCGAAGGTGCGAGAAGGATGTGACGGAGGAACCGGAAGCGGATGTGGAGGTGGAAGAGGAATAGGAGGACGAAGAGGAGGAGTAGGAAGAGAAGGAAAAAATGGGGATGTCTCGCCCTCTCTTTCCCTTCTTTCCTTCTTCTCCTCCCGTACCCTCCTTCTCTCTTGCTCTCTCTATCCCCCCTCTCTCTTTCTATCTCTACGTGTCGCTTCTTCTTCTCGCTTCTAATCTCGATCCCTCGTCTAATCTATGTCAATATTGCGCTCTTTTCACCTTTCATTTACACAATCACTGAGATGGAGCATTTATCTTGTCGTCGACCGAGCCACAATCTCATTTAGATAAATTATTACTTACCGGAGTCCATCAAGATGGATCAGTGCGGGGCAAATCCCTCCAGGTGTGTCCAATATAACGACAACACCCCCAGCCCCTTCCCCCCACCCCCTCATCCACACTCAGCCCCTTCTCCCCACCCCCTTATCCACCCCATCCCTCCCCTCACCCCCTCCCTGGGTCGTCCTGATCCACATAACGCGTCAAGCAGTACAACCTTGATGAGAATAACCCCATAACCCTTAGGCCCCAGACCTCTAAGGCAAGTCTAGTTCATACCCCGACATAGCGCAACCTACCCGCCCCCCCCCCCCCCCCCCGCATCAACTACCCTACCCGTCCCCCTCCCTCCACTCTCTCCCCCTCTCCTTCACAGTAGTACCCCCTCCCGGAGCCACATAATCCCCTCATCTTACACCCCTCATCCACCCACCTCACTCCTCCAGCAACCCACCCCATGCCACCTCTCCCTACGACCCTCCCATCCTCCCACCCAGCCCTCCAATCCTCTTACCCTCCCACCCTCCCACCCTGCGCCCCAATCCTCCTACCCTCACACCCTCCCACCGTGATAGCCAATTTAACCCCGTGGCTCGTGGCTAGGGCATCGGGACCCAAGATACCCTAGGGCGCAAGTCATTTCAACCCGAGCTTGACACCAACTGTCGCCTCTCTTGGCTGCGGAGTCTGGACACTTAAGATTAACCCGTGTCCTGCGGGAGGCATTCATCGCCGCGGTCTACAGCACCATTACACAAGCCCTTCTTTTTCCGCACCAAGCATTCCTTCCTTGTCGACAAGATCGATTCTCTTGCTTGCTTGCTTTTTTCTCTCTCTTTTTCATCCATTCCCTTCCCTCGGTGGGGGAGTGAGCCAGAGTAACGGAGCGAGACTATCCAAAATAGGTTTCCGTCTATTTCACCGGAAAGCGCCGTCTTCTATCAGATGTAGGTTTGTTGGTATTAGATAATTACATGAAAGGGACATATCACATAAGGGGCGGGGGAAGATGTGTACCTTAGGGAAGGAGGGGAGGGGCGGGGTAGGGGGCAGGGGGGGGGGGAGGGATGTCAGCAAGCTTGGCCAAGACTCGTCCAAAATTGACCACCAGGGATGGGTGGGGGCGGGGGGGGGCATTGAAAAAGAAAAATATGATGTGGGGTTTACCAATGATTGGGGGGGAGGGAGGGGTAAAAGATACTTATTTATGCCTCCGGTTCCTCCGAAATTGAAATTAGCGTACTTGTCCCATAACCTGGGGGCCTCAGATGGTACAATCTCCAAAGTAATGGCTTCGAATCCTTCGAATTCCCGGAGGAAGAAAAGGTGAACTACCCGCAAAAGGTGCCAGTTCAGCCCTTTTTATGACATTGTCATCAGCCAAGTTCATATCCTTCAGTATCAAACCAATGTGTGTACATCTGTAGCCTAAAACACTGAACCCAAACGCCGGCGTTCTGGCCAAGTCGTAAAATACTACGTCATGAAACATCTGGTTTGAACAGTAACCGCCTTATTTGTACAAAGATAGACATATTAACATTATAAACAAACATCATTTAGATAAATTAATAATCATTTGTATCTGCAAGAATTATTTGAAACACCTGTTTCACCCCCAGGGGGCGTTTTCCATATGGATAAGTTCAATGTGATCAAGTGACATTTCTCAAAACCGCGTCGGCCAATATCCTCAGTACCACTTGTACCGTCTCTCCTTCCGCTTGAAATAAGACATTGTTTTATCTTACATTGGATTGTGTTTACGTTCGATAATTGAATATCTTGCAGCACCTCTTAAACGGAACGTTTGCGAGGCAAACCAAACGTCAGACAAAAAGGACAAGCAATGGACCCCATGCCAGGCACGTTCGGGGGAGTCCTTGATGGGTTTGCCATTTTCATTCGCTAGATGGCGCCAGGGGTCCCGTGCTTAAATTGATGCATGAGACAAACCGCGGAGCGAGCTATAGAAAGCCAGTGGGGGTGAATCCAATCTGGCTATTCACACACTCAAGTCGGGCATAAGCCCCTGTAAAAAGTAGTTCCCTAATCACCATTACGTACAAAGACGAACGTCTTTCTATGAGCATTTCTCAGTCGGTAACTAAGCACTAAGCATCAGTGTAACAAAGCTGTGTTTGGTCCCTGAGCTTGAAATCTGAATATCAGGATTGCTGTGCCCCGCCCCCCCCCCCTCCCCCCCCTCCGCCTTTCGTCCATGTTTGCACAAAAGCGTCTCCAAATAACGTCTGTTGTATCATCGATACACGCATTATATCTTACTCAAGAGACATTGGTTATTGGGAGCCAAATATACACGTTCAGTGCTTCTCTCGCGCACCTTTATCTACCAGCTCTATCTCGCACCTTTATCTGTCAGCTCTATCTCGCACCTTCATCTGTCAGCTCTACCTCGCACCTTTATCTGTCAGCTGTACCTAGCACTTTTATCTGTCAGCTCTACCTAGCACTTTTATCTGTCAGCTCTATCTCGCACCTTTATCTGTCAGCTCTATCTCGCACCTTCATCTGTCAGCTCTATCTCGCCCCTTTATCTGTCAGCTCTACCTAGCACTTTTATCTGTTAGCTCTACCTCGCACCTTTATCTACCAGCTCTACCTCGCACCTTTATCTGTCAGCTCTACCTCGAACCATTATCTACCAGCTCTACCTCGCACCTTTATCTGTTAGCTCTACCTAGCACTTTTATCTGTTAGCTCTACCTCGCACCTTGATCTGTCAGCTCTACCTCGAACCTTTATCTACCAGCTCTACCTCGCACCTTTATCTGTCAGCTCTACCTCGAACCTTTATCTGTCAGGTCTACCTCGCACCTTTATCTGTCAGCTCTACCTCGCACCTTTATCTGTTAGCTCTACCTAGCACTTTTATCTGTTAGCTCTACCTCGCACCTTGATCTGTCAGTTCTACCTCGAACCTTTATCTACCAGCTCTACCTCGCACCTTTATCTGTCAGTTCTACCTCGAACCTTTATCTACCAGCTCTACCTCGCACCTTTATCTGTTAGCTCTACCTAGCACTTTTATCTGTTAGCTCTACCTCGCACCTTGATCTGTCAGCTCTACCTCGAACCTTTATCTACCAGCTCTACCTCGCACCTTTATCTGTCAGCTCTACCTCGAACCTTTATCTGTCAGGTCTACCTCGCACCTTTATCTGTCAGCTCTACCTCGCACCTTTATCGCTCAGCTCTACCTCGCACCTTTATCTGTCAGCTCTACCTCGCAACTTTATCTGTTAGCTCTACCTAGCACATGTATCTGTTGGCTCTATCTCGAACCTTTATCTGCCAGCTCTACCTCGCACATTTATCTGTCAGCTCTACCTGGCACCTTTATCTGTCAGCTCTACCTCGTACCTTTATCTGTCAGCTCTACCTCGTACCTTTATCTGTCAGCTCTATCTCGCACCTTTATCTGTCAGCTCTACCTCGCAACTTTATCTGTTAGCTCTACCTCGCACCTGTATCTGTTGTCTCTACCTCGCACCTTTATCTGTCACAGCCCCCTCATTCTTTTTCTCCAGATCTTAACTCCATCTGTCCCTCTTTTTCTCACTCTTTTTGTAGCCCTCTTCTCATCCTTTCGCTCTCTCCTGCTTCTTCATGCATTCATTATCTCTCTTTCCCTCTCCCCCGCCCTCCCCTTCCCTTTCATCTGCCTTCTCTCTCCGTCTCACTCCCATCTGCTGCCCCTCCTTCTCCTTCTATCCTCTCGCCCCCTCCCCCCGGCCTCCCCCCCCCTCCGTCCCCCCTCTTCATGCTCCACCCATCAAATGTCCGACGGGCCCATTACACTGGGATCAATACCCGGCCACAACAGCCCTGCGACCCAAGGTTTTCACCTCCTGACATCCACTCGGGGGAAAACTTTTGAAGGAAGCACGTGGTCCATAGTCGACGCGGGCTTCCTGTTCCGTCGACGCCCGAGTAAAGCCGAAGTGTGCCTCGACATAAGGAGGTGCCTAATGACCGGAAAGCGGTGCTGGACCTTGTTATGGCCGCCGAACAACGGGCGCCGGGTCAGCGGGGACGGGGGTGGGGCTGGGGGGTGTGGGGTTGGTGAGGCGGGTGATAAGGTGGTGAGGGGGAGCTGCTTGAGAGGGTGGTGATGGGGGTATGGGGTGGTTAGGCGGGGGATAGTGCGGTGGTGAGAGGGGGGGGGGTAGAGGATGGTGAGGCGCGAGATAGGGTAGTGGTGAGGGGATGAGGGTGAGGGGGTTGTTGTTGGTGGTGGTGAGGGATGAAGGCTGGGGTGGTGAGTTGGGACTGATGTGGGAAAGGAGATTTGGGAACCGGCTTGGCGAATGGGGAGAGGGTGGTTGGTGAGATGCTGTTGAGTCACTCGGTAATTAGTATTGTATGGTCAAGAGATCCCAGTATTCGGGTCATGTGACAATAGTCATTTGCCGACTTCTTGAAGTCAGTCCTGTACGAGACACAGACCATTAAAGACGTGTCAAACCCTCTCTGTCTCTCTCCCTCTCTCTGTGGCTTCATTGAATTAACAATAAAACAACTTACTGCTTTGTGAGTCACCCAATGAGTGATTTACTTACTGTTTAGTTATTCACCCAATGAGTGACTTACTGTTTATTTATGCACCCAATGAGTGATTTACTTACTGTTTACTTAGTCACCCAATGAGTGATTTACTTACTGTTTAGTTATTCACCCAATGAGTGACTTACTGTTTATTTAGGCACCCAATGAGTGATTTATTTACTGTTTATTTATTCACCCAACGAGGAAGATTTCCTAGCTAAGTTGGTAAGCTGGCTGAGCTGCAGGTTGTGGGTTCAAACCTATCATCTGCGGCATGTTTCATTCAAATTTATTTCATTTGCCAAGCACTGAGTAACTATTTTAAGCAATTGTTACGAGTTAGGGCGGGTCATTCTTTCAGCATATCTCACGTATTGCTTACACCTATAGCATTTACTATAATAATGCATTTTCGTCTGATGGCGAAACATTTCATGCACTGATCGGGACACCCATTTTTCACTCACTAATCGAGACAATCACACTTCACTCACTGATCGAGACATTCATATCTCACTGATGGAGACACGCACATTTCACTCACTGATGGAAACATTCAAATTTCACTGTCTGATGGAGACATTCACACTTTACTCACCAATGGAGAAACTCACATTTCAGTCACTGATCGAGAAACTCACATTTCACTCACTGAGAGAGAAACCCACATTTCACTCACTGATGGAGAAACTCACATTTCACTTATGATCGAGACTTTCACATTTCACTCACTGATCGAGACACTCACATTTCACTCACTGATGGTGACATTCACATTTTACTCACTGATCGAGAAACTCACATTTCTCTCACTGATGTTGACATCAAAATTTCACTCACTAATGGAAAGACTCACATTTCACTCATTGATGGAGACACTTATAATTCACTCACTGATGGAGAAATTTACATTTTACTCACAGATGAAGACACTCACGTTTCACTCACTCATTGAGACACTCACATTTCACTGACTGGTGGATACACTCACATTTCACTCACTGATCGAGACACTCACATTTCACTCATTGATCGAGACTCACAATTCACTCACTGCCCGAAACACTCACATTTCAACCACTGTTCGAGACACTACACTTCACGCACTGTTCGAGACACTCACATTTCACTCACTGATGGAGACACTCACATTCCACGCACTGTTCGAGACACTCACATTTCACTCACTGATGGAGACACTCACATTCCACGCACCGTTCGAGACACTCACATTTCACTCACTGATGTAATCGTTGCGTCACTCACTGAATAAGACACTGCTTGGTTTATTACAGTAAGGACACCACGGGTGAGAGTCTAGCTTCCATTAAACGCTCGCATCACTGTTCTTATTAAAGCCTGCGTGTCTACTTCCTGTGGTGACGATTCATGTTTTAGATGGCACTATAAACCTGCCCCTGTCCGAAGCTGATCAACTGGTCCCCTGCATCCGTGGACGAAAGGGGTGGGAGTTGGGGTGCGGTGGGTGGGTGGGAGGTGGGGGTAGGGGTGCGGTGGGTGGGAGGTGGCGGATGGCGCCCATCCCACAAAACTGGAGGCAGATATTAAAGACGATATTGCGGAGGGAGTGGCGGGGTGGGGTGGGGCTTAGATGATGATTTATCACGGGAGTTGACACATTTGTGGCTATGCCACCCATGGAAAGAAAGTTTACGTCAACGGACTGCCCGTCCCATCTGAGAGCGGAGAAAACGAGATATCTCTTCCCACGCAGTCATCAAAAAACAATTGGGGACAGTACCTGCTGGGGTTTGATAAGGTATCTTTTGAGTTCGACAGCGGAAGCACCGGAGAACAGTCCTTCACACTGTGCTCTATATGCAGAGAAGAGGAGAGGAGGTGAACGGGAGGGTGATGGGGCTAGGCCGAAGTAAGGGGGGGGGGGTGCTGAAAAATGCTTGGTGTCTTCCCAGATTCCCAAAGTGGAAGGCGAAAAATAAAATGCGAAAGCGAGACGAAATTGCACCCCTTCTGTGAAATCTCCCGTGAGAGTTGCTAAGACGAGATAACGCGAGGTTTTCTTTTGGAAAACCGCGCTATTTCAGGATAGCGCGGTCGGGAGAATAAAAAAACGAACGGGGATTACTGGGGAAATTGGCAATATTCACTCTTTCACATAAAATACAGGACGGCATCTATTTCAAAGCGGAAATGCATGGAGCCGGGAGAAGTCACGGGATATAACCGTGGGGATCTGATAGCGAGAGTCACGGGACAGGCGACGGGAGGTGGCTCCAGTGCACCACCTTTAACTGACGCAGTAGGAGTTTTTTTGCTTTCTTTTCGGACGACTAAAACCTTTTACGGGATTTGCACTTTATGGCAGGAAGTTCCCATTAAAATCCCGAAAAGAAAACATTATTTTGTCGCTGATACGGCCTTTGGTGTAGCTTAAGCACGCTATAGAATGGATACTGTGGCTACTTTTCGAAACAAAAGTAGGTTATTTGAGCAGCTTTTAGCATTCAAACAGTCGCATTTTTTAACATAATACCCCAAAAATGTAAAACAATAAGCAGGGTAGGTCTACTTCTTATAATATGTTAATCGTCTCATATTGTGGATGAAGAAGAACAGTTAGCAACTGGCTGAGATCCGTTCATACAATGTTTCGAGAACGTGTTCACTAACAACCTAAAATCATAATTTCTTCATTTGTGTAGACCTACTTTATTTTTGCCCAGCTTGTGTCATATCCGTATAGCCCAGCTTGTATCATATCCGTATAGCCCAGCGTGTATCATGTCCGAATAGCCCAGCTTCTAGATTCAGATTCAAGATTCAAAATCATTTATTCGTCAAAGCGATAATTTGTTATACATAAATGATCATAGATGAAAGATAAACATCACTTTAACACAGGAGACTCAGACTAAGGTTGAACACCGCTCTCGTCTGAGCCACCTGGAGTTGTTGTAACATAGACGAATGATATAACTGGAAATCAAACAGTGAGAAAAGCACGAGATTTTCTATTATATGTTACTTACAAATTGTGAGTTGTGAGAGGGCTGATGTTGATGGGGGGGGCGGGCGGGCGCGGGGGAGCGGTCGCGGTGGAGGGGAGGGGCGAGGCGGAGGGGCTAGTTTTATTTCTGACATATATGGCAATTCAAAAGACTACAATGGTCAGAATAATTGCTTATGATATTATCTTTGATATACTTTGAGAATCCTATCAGGCTGTGCGTATTGATCTTATCTAAAATTATTGCAGGTTCGGTATTTACAATTTCAATTAGGCAATGTCTAATGCATTTCTTCGCATAATCATGGTAAACTCTACTTGTATGAGCATAATCTATCATGTCCGTATAGCCCAGCGTGTATCATGTCCGTATAACCCAGCTTGTATCATGTCCGTATAACCCAGCGTGTATCATGTCCGTATAGCCCAGCATATATCATGTCCGTATAACCCAGCGTGTATCATGTCCGTATAACCCAGCGTGTATCATGTCCGTATAACCCAGCGTGTATCATGTCCGTATAACCCAGCGTGTATTATGTCCGTATAACCCAGCGTGTATCATGTCCGTATAACCCAGCGTGTATCATGTCCGTATAGCCCAGCATATATCATGTCCGTATAACCCAGCGTGTATCATGTCCGTATAACCCAGCGTGTATCATGTCCGTATAGCCCAGCGTGTATCATGTCCGTATAGTCCAGCGTGTATCATGTCCGTATAGCCCAGCGTGTATCATGTCCATATAACCCAGCTTGTATCATGTCCATATAATCCAGCTTGTATGATGTCCGTATAGCCCAGCTTGTATCATGTTCGTATAACCCAGCGTGTATTATGTCCGTATAACCCAGCGTGTGTCATGTCCGTATAGTCCAGCGTGTATCATGTCCGTATAACCCAGCGTGTATCATATCCCTATAGCCCAGCGTGTATCATGTCCATATAGTCCAGCGTGTATCATGTCCGTATAGCCCAGCGTGTGTCATGTCCGTATAGCCCAGCATGTATCATGTCCGTATAACCCAGCGTGTATCATATCCCTATAGCCCAGCGTGTATCATATCCGTATAGCCCAGCGTGTATCATGTCCGTATAACCCAGCGTGTATCATATCCCTATAGCCCAGCGTGTATCATATCCGTATAGCCCAGCGTGTGTCATGTCCGTATAACCCAGCATGTATCATGTCCGTATAACCCAGCGTGTATCATATCCCTATAGCCCAGCGTGTATCATATCCGTATAGCCCAGCGTGTATCATGTCCGTATAACCCAGCGTGTATCATATCCCTATAGCCCAGCGTGTATCATATCCGTATAGCCCAGCGTGTGTCATGTCCGTATAACCCAGCGTGTATCATGTCCGTATAACCCAGCGTGTATCATATCCCTATAGCCCAGCGTGTATCATATCCGTATAGCCCAGCGTGTGTCATGTCCGTATAACCCAGCGTGTATCATGTCCGTATAGTCCAGCGTGTATCATGTCCATATAGTCCAGCTTGTATCATATCCCTATAGCCCAGCGTGTATCATATCCGTATAGCCCAGCGTGTATCATGTCCGTATAGCCCAGTAGTATGTAGAACGAAATGAAACGAAATGCACTGGTGTTTTAGGCACGTGTTTTAGGCACACTGGGCCAAAAAACCTCCCCAGGAAGATGAAAGATAAATGGATGAAACACGCCCCAGGTTAGGTCCGCTGTGCCCGGGATTCGAACCCAGGACCTTTGATCTGCGGTCTAGTGCGCGCGCCACTACACAAAGGAGGTGTTGAGCGAAGGACCTGGTCCAAACAACCCGAAGAATGCTACCTGGACGGTAATATTACCTAAACAAACAAAAAAGACGACTCATTTTTTTGCCCTTGAATCCAGTGGGAGCAAGATGGCTCAGAGATAGGCATCACCGTCGCAACCCCAGAAGGTTGTCTTTGTCGTCATGGCAACTCCTAGGCTCGGCTAATTGCTTTCTTGAGGCCAATTGCCATAACAACAGCAGTTGCAGCGGGCAACGGGCTTATTGCCGAAGCTAGTTGGTAACGCTGGAGGCGATTTTCTTTTCTTTGCCATCATCATAATAGGCGACCAAGGTGCTAAATCTAAGTTCTAAGGCCTTACTACATAAAATATGGGACATTATTACGCAGCGTTTAGTGTAAATAAGTACCAGAGGATTTCTGTTGTAGCCTGATAAGCTCGGTGTGGTGGTGGTGCCCCCGATCAAGAAACCAAATTCAGCATACTATTTCTTAATTAACAAAATCCGCCTCTTGGATTCATTCATATAGTTCAATTTTGAAACCGATAATCGATCGACAAATGCTCCACTAATCGCTACGTGGATTTGCGAAACCTTTTTACGTGCGGTTTATGAGTACCGCCCCTGGACGTATTCAGTCCTCGTTATCGTCAGGGAGGTTTTAGAGTACAACACATCGGTCTTGATGGTTGTAAACTCAGGTCGCTTTAACCACTTGTAGTCATATCGCGTCAAATGGAGAAGAAAGGGAAGATCGGAGCCATGTCCCAGGGGGTAACCCCCTACTCTTTGCGACGAAAGACATGGGATCTTTATCCTGAGACCACATATACACGACCACAACCGGGCTCGAACCACCGATCCACGTGACGTTAGGCTCTCAGGTGGCCAGAGAGCTCAATGCTCAGAGCGCTCTAACCCACTGAGCTATCGGGGCGGCCCTCTAGACTCAAGCCTATAGGTGTGTAGGTCTAGCTACATCCCCATGGCCGCCCGTTTCGTTATTATTGTCTGGTCACCCCGCGGCTAAGTAGGTAGCGCGTTCAGCTGTCATCGAATGTGTACTGCTAGGCCAGTCCCAGCGGCCCGCTCGGGGTTCGAATCCCACCTGTTCAAATGTTTGCTTTGAATAAATATCCCATCCTTGGAGGGTGCTACTCCTGGAGACTTTGACCTCTGACCTTTGACCTTTCCCATTGTCGCGATGTGACCTACACAGGTCAAAGCGTCCTACTTACACCAATCAATCAACCAATCATTGTTTCCCGCCAATCCCAATGGCACTAAAGAACGATTGAAGGGGGATCGGAAAGGAACAGCCGGTGCCATATGTTCACAAGTGGTTCGAACCCACTCACCTGGTTATGGCTCGCGAAGTCATCATCGCTTGAAAGGACGCAAACGACAAAAGTTGTTCTTACCTTAAATGAAAGAAAGAAGAGAAAACGAGTATTAGCATTAATCAATAGCCATTCAAACCTGGAAGTGGAGAAGGAGGCAGCCCGATATAACAATGGCTTATTACAAACTATGACAATGTTCCGCCATTGAAAGTCTAGCAATAAAGCATCAATGAAACGTAATTACTTTATCGATTGCAAGCTTTTCGGCACGTGCTTGGCGTGCGGAAGGCCCCCCCCCCCCCACCTCCCTCCCTCTACCCCCAACCTTCCCCTCTATCCCCCTAGCCCCCACCCACCAACCCCACCCTCCCCTCCGTCCTCCCATTTTTCATCGCGTATCTGAGATAGCATTATTGTCCGGGAGTCTGGCGGTCAGAGGCGCTTTCAGTACCTAATTAGCCTTTATACATTACTCATTTGTAGACCATACCCCCCCCCCCCTCCCAAAAAAAATAAATTACTTTCAGCGGCCCATAATGGCCAATTTATGAAAAAAAGTTGTTTTTTTCAGTAGTGATAGAAGTCGCGATGGAACGTTATCATTATGTCAATACTATGAACTCAATGGACTGCCTTATTAGCCTTGTTTATGAACCGTATTCATCCCATTCTCGGAGTCCACACAACGCCGTCAGTTTAACAGCCGCTTGAATGTCACGCTCAGTCCAGTCCAGCATTTATATATATATATATATATATATATATTGTACTGTATATTACAATTTGCTGCTGGCGCCACATCTGCTGAGAAGAGGGTGGGTGGGCGGGGGGGGGGGGGGGGGCGGGAGGGAGGCGGTGTAAAGTCTCCCTATGCTAGACTTTCAATGGCGGAACATAGTCATAGTTAGTAAAATATATATGCACAAGGGGCGTGGACATCTAAGGCGTGGACTCCCCGCCCCCCCCGCCCCCCCTCTCCTTTTTGCTTTGAGGAAGAACGCCATCTGAGGCGGCGTCGCAAGTTTTTACTGCATCCCCGGGGGGGTGCAAAGTCTCCCTATGCTAGAATTTCAATGGCGGAACATGGTCGTAGTTTGTAAAATATATATGCACAAGGGGCGTGGACATCTAAGGCGTAGACTCCCCGCCCCCCCTCTCCTTTTTGCTTTGAGGAAGAACGCCATCTGAGGCGGCGTCGCAAGTTTTTACTGCCTCCCCCTCCACCCCCCCCCCCCACCCGGGGGGGCGGATCCAGCAAATGGATGGAGGGGGCGGTTTAAGGGTCGAATACAGATATGCTGGATAGGAGGGGGGGTTACGGTTTTCATGTTAAATGGTATAAATTTCGGCCCTAGAATGGGGGGGGGCGACCCGGCCCCGCCCCGGCCCCCCCCCCTGGATTCGCCCCTGCCCCCCCTACTTCCCGGTCGCAAGTTTCAACGGACCCCCCCCCCTTTTTTTTCCATTTCCTGGATCCGCCTCTGGATGCCGATACTGTACATTTGCATTATGTATTTATAGTACAATGTATCATAATATATCCCCTGCATGTGGCGCAGTGTTTCCACAACCACGTGGTTTGTTATTCATACAAGGCTGAAATAAATTATTTAACTGTACAAAGGTTTTAAAGCTAAGATCGATGGTGCGGCCTTCCCTTGGACAATGAACCCTCCCAGGTGCCCGGGACCACAAGGGATAAATATAGACAGACGTCCGGCGCCCGTGTTAATATATCACAATGCCCGAGGATATATGGGACGGTGGCGCAGGCATCTGGCAACGCCCAACAGCCAATAGAAAAGCCACGACGGCCTATCTGCGGTACAGTCCTAACATGTGTGTTCCTTATTACTGACAGAAGTCTAAAGACTTCTAAAGACTTCTGTCAGTATACTACTCAGCTCGGTTTGTAAATTTGTTTGTGTGTTTGTTTGTTTTAAATAATTAATTAATGCACAATTTTGTTTACAAACTTTATGCATGAACCAGCCAACGAAGTGAAGTGAAATGTTGGTGCTCTTGGCCACTTTCGTGGGCATGATGGCTAAATTGGGCCAAAGAACTGCAGGAAATGACATGGGGTGCAAGGGTTCGAACCAACGACCGTTTAAAACCGTGGCTCGGGCGGCTTAGCAACTACAAGCTGGAGAATCAAACAAACATCCCTGTCCGTAAAGGTTGAGATCATATGAATGAAAAGGTGTCATGAAGAACGTACAGAGAGGGTCTAAAACATTACCCACCGTCCGCCCGCTAGGTGTCGCGTCACGGTACTTAGGAACTTAGGACCACGTGCTACGGAATACACGTGGTTCCAGGAATGAAGGAGAGGGTTATGAATGTCACTGGCAATGTCAGGTATATATATATGATCACTTCGGCAATATAGGGAAACTCCCCCGCCCTCTCCCTCCATCCCTCTCTCCCTCACACCCCACCCACCCTGCTGATTTTTACCCGAGCGGCCACCCTCCCGCCTGGATGACCACAGCGGTGAACCGACGGGGGTGAAGGCCGCTGGGTGACTACAGGTGTGGCATGTTGGCAGTGTAAACAACCGCTAATCAGCGGACTGACTTCACAAACAACTACCCTCGACCCCTGCCCGCACCCCCCCCCCCCGCATCTGCCCCTGACCCTCAGGCAGCTAGGCCCCAGGCCCCAGACCCCAGTACAGGTTTGGTGTTGGATTGGGGGAAGGGGAGGGGAGGGGAAGACAGGATCAGAGTCCCAGGGGGCGGAGGGCGGGATGGGGGGCGGCTTCTCTTCCCGGGGTGTTGATGGGTGAGCACGTGGCGGGAGTCATGGCAGCGATTTGACACGCTAGGATCAATCTACAAGCAGGAAAGGGGCGCCACCTATTGTTGGCGGAGGTGTACGACTTCATTGTGTGGCAACCGGTTGGGAAGAGGGGTGGGGGGCGGGGTGAGGTTAGAGGGGCCGTGTTGGGAGAAAGGGAGCCGGGTGGGGGGGGGGGGTGGAGCCGAGGTGAGTTTAGAGGGGCCCTGTTGCGAGAAAGGAAGCCGGGGAGAGGCATCGTTATCAGCGGTTGGTTGGTTACTAAGATGATCAGGCCCTTGTAGAAGGCAATATGGCTACCACAAAGGTCCTATCGCCACAATAGGAACGGTAGACAGGAGCCATGTCCCCGGGAGTAACCCCATTATCTTTGTTAAGAAAGACTTGGGATCGAGCAAGAAATTCAACACATAACTGGAACCGATAAAACTATGATCTCATATATCCCACGTTTGACGACCTTGTGGCATCCTTTAAACATTGTTTAAGCATAACTCACGTATTACTTACTTACACCTGGGCATTTTCCCACCACAAACCCATAACGCCTAAAATGGAAATATGGGCTAATGCAGACATTACCAATACCTCCCACCACTTCGCCCTCCCTGTTGTATTATCCTTGGCTTTCAAGCTTCGCGATTCTGGGTCGCTGCTTGTCATTGCAATGCATCACGGGATAGACGGACTTCCGGTCTGTCTGCTCACGCCATCCTCTCGCCGAACACGTGACCGTCATTTAACGAACTAAATAATGAGCTCTTCTTGCTCTGTCCACCGCCCAAAATTTGCCCCATCACGCGAAGAAAGAACCTTATCTGGCGAATAAAGCAAACCAAGACTCACTACCATTTCCTGTCGATAACGAAAGAATTTTTCCCCTCGTTTTTGCCCATTCCATCTGTTCCGGTCGCGGCGACAAAACGACAGTCTGAAAGGCAGTCGCCGAGCTGTAGTTAATGCCTGGGAGAGAGGAGTCATGCTGTGACCTATACCGTCCACGGCGGTGTTCGGTACGTCCATTGGCGCCATGTTACGAAGGATAAAGAAGGATACATAGTTTTTCGATCTCTATTATTTCCTCACTTGCAGAATAGTTATAATGTCGTCATATTACGCTTTAAAAGGAACGTGTTCCTCTAATTATCGCTCATACACAAGATCTCTGCTTTGAGACGCAGGCGGACAATGCAGGACTGGATGTCCACAAACAATCAAAGAGGCAGTCACCATATCCAGTCACCATGTCCATACAGCGTACCTTATTTACCAGGCCCCTCATGTTATTGTTACAGCTTACATTACTCACCAGGTCCTGATATTGCTGTTACCGCTTACCTTTACTAGACCGGACTAGATCCTCGTGCTTTTGTCACAGTTGCATTTACTTTTCCCCTTTAACATCCATTTTGTTCTATAACAATATCCTCTTCCGCATAGACGTCCACCCTCTCTTATAGATTCCTCTAAACCTCCACACTATGTTACAGTTCACTCTAGACGTCCACACCATGTTACAGTTCACTCTAGACGTCCACACTGTTACAGTTCACTTTAGACGTCGACACTATGTTACAGTTCACTCGAGACGTCGACACTATGTTACAGTTCACTCTAGACGTCCACAGTATGTAACAGTTCACTCTAAACGTCTACACTTACAATTCACTCTAGACGTCGACACTATGTTACAGTTCACTCTAGATTCCACACTGTTACACTTTACTCTAGACATCCACACTATTACAGTTCACTCTGGACGTCTACACTATGTCACAGTTCACGCTAGACGTCAACACTGTCCCAATTGACTCTAGACATCCACACTATGTTACAGATCAGTCTAAACGTCCGCACCGTTACAGTTCACTCTACAGGTCATATCGCGTCAATGGGAGAAGGGAGGGAGAGTGAAGCCATGTCCCCGGGGGTAACCCCCTACTCTTTACGAAGAAAGACATGTGATCTTTATCCTGCGACCACACAGACATGGCCACAGCGGGGCTCGAACCACCGACCCACGTGCCGTTAGGCTCTCAGGTGGCCAGAGCACTCAATGCGAGCGTTCTAGCCCAATGAGCTGTCGCGCCGGCCCCACTTCACTCTAGAAGTCCACACTGTTACAGTTCACTCTAGACGTCCACCCTATGTTATAGTTTACTCTAGACTTCCACACTATGTTACAGTTCACTCTAGACATCCACACTATGTTACAGATCCTCTAAACGTCCGCACTGTTACAGTTCACTCTAGACGTCTACACTGTTAAAATTGACTCCAGACTTACACACTGTTACAGTTCACTCTAGACGTCCACACTGTTACAGTTCACTCTAAAAGTCCACACTATGTTACAGTTCACTCTAAACGTCCACACTATGTTTCAGTTCACTATAGACGTCCACACTATGTTACAGTTCACTCTAGACGTCCGCACTTAAAATTCACTCTAGACGTCCACAGTGTTGCAGTTCACTCTAGACGTCCACACTATGTTACAGTTTACTCTAAACGTCTACACCATGATACAGATCATTCTAAACGTCCACACTGTTACAGTTTACTCTAGACGTCTACACTGTTAAAATTGACTCCAGACTTACACACTGTTACAATTGACACTAGACGTCCACACTGTTACAGTTCACTCTAGACGTCCACACTATGTTACAGTTCACTCTAAACGTCCACACTATGTTACAGTTCACTCTAAACGTCCACACTCGATCACAGTTTTTTTTCCTTCTAGATTCCTATTTCCTGACAGTCTAGACTCTCGCTCACATTCACGTGACTCGGCCGAGTTGCGCAAGCACGTTCGAAGCGTCACAGACAATTGACCCCCGCGTTGTGTGCTGGCTTATCGATTTCCTGCAAACTATTCCCCACGGATACGTCAGGAAAACGAGATTATTGGTTCCTGCGAAGTCAGTTTGCCGAGGCTAGTCTGGCAGGTAAGCGACGAAAAAAAAGTCTCACCTCCCATCCATCGTGCGAGAGTCGACCACCACCAATTACGGCCCATTATCTCGCTCCCAGTCACCTTTCTCCCATGTAATGTGTAAACACACGGCCGGAAGCATTCGCAAACAGACATTTTTTGCCTTTTGAAATTTATCAGGGTTATAAAGGGACGGTTTGAACACGGTTCATAAAATTCAAACGCTGAGATCATCGGCATTGTGATTTGGTTATTTAATCAGCAAACAAGCCATTTGCTTAATCAGCTTAGACGGCGGCGAACCAGCTGTCGAGGGGGCCGGGGGGGTGTTTGGGGCGGGGAGGGGGGTGAGGTCTGATGACGTATGAGGTGTATTAATACCTGGGGCCGTATTCATAATCCACACTTAGCTTGCGCACGAAAATTACATTTTCGTCGTAACCTAACCAGCCAGTTTTCATGGTGCTCTTAATCACGAAATCACATTTACTACACTTTTGGCACTTTCTTACGGCAGAAACATCCACATCTTGGCTGACTACTTTATGTTTTGACCAGGATAATCGCTCGACAAATGTTGCAGTTAGCTCTCTGTCTAGTCTATTGCCCTAGCCTAAGTGACGATTATGGATACGGTCCCTGTAGAACACCATAAAATCAGGACGTCTTTTTTTTTATTCGATTCAAACCTATATTAACATAAAGGTAACTCTTGTCTCTGGTTAAGCGGACTAAATGTAACCTCTGTCTCTGGTTAAGCTTACTAAAGGTAACTCCTGTCTCTGGTTAAGCGGACCTAATTCCGTTTGACATGTTAGGCAGTGAACAGCCAGATACGATCACTTTGGACTTGAGTTTTATGAACTTCCAAGCTTCATTCAATGTTACCATGAAGCTACTTTATGCCACTGTCTGATAGGATCTGACCTAGTTTAACACGTTAAAAAATTAAGAGCCAGATACGCATATCGCGTTGGGTTTGAGTTTCACGGGATTTAATTATTTCGGCATTAATACCATATCCAATTTCCACTCGCGGATGCTAACGTCACCACGACTGATTTGCGTTATGTGTGACGCAACACATAATATTATGACGATTATATTTCCATTATATTTATGCTATACTTTAATCGTGTATTTAAACAAATTAAATGAGCGTATAAATGAGCGTAACTGTGTAAATGTATCCCAAAACTATTTCTCTGTGCCTTAATTACAGAGGCGGATCCAGGAATTTGAAAAGGGGGAGGGGTCCAAACTTGCGAACGGGGGGGGGAGGGGCTCTGAAAAAACTCCTCAAAAGGGGGGATGTCCACGCATCAGATGACAAAACATTTGCATTGAAAAACGGATTCTCCCTTAAAAAAAAGAAGGGGGGGGGGGGTCCAGACTCCTGGTCTCCTCCCCCTGGATTCGCCCTTGGC